>AP027109.1:28564172-29144440 GCA_028142955.1 Pinctada fucata
TTTGAAGCCACTCCCCATGGGTCCATTGGGCATGGAAAACATACATTATACCTATGTACAATCTTAAAAAATATTCCTTAAAAATCCAAAAGTGGATATCTTGACAAAATTCTTTCACTTGTAGGGTACCATGCATGAGTACCTCATACCTACAAATTGTCATGACAATCTGAAGAGTGGTTATAGAAAAGAAGCAGAAAATGTATGAAAATCACCCCCCCCCCCCTTCCTTTTTACATCAGAAAAAAATTCATAAAAAATCAAAAAAATAAAATTTAAGCATAAAATACATATCAAAGCATTAAGTAAGTTAAATATGATAAATATGTAGTAAATGAGTGTGTAAAATCATACACTTATTGAGTTATTTAAAGAAATAGTGCAAAAATGTGCATTTCTGACTAAGTCCGAAAAGACGTCAAAAACGCGTCAAAAATTTGACTTCGAAGTGGAACCAAAAATAACAACACTTCTTAAGACATCTCTCTAGATCATCCTGATGATTTCGGTTTGTCGATACATGCTTCGGTTCTTAAGAAGAAGTTTGTCAAAGGAGGGTACCCCCCGTGACCTACTTTTGGCTGTGGTGGCGCCACCTGTTGACAGATCCGGACGAAAAACAACAACACTTGTAGGGGACCATGAGTACTTCATACCTACCAAGTTTCATCAAAATCCCTTCAGCCGTTCTGAAGAAGAAGTTTAAAATGTGAAAAGTTTACGACGACGGACGACGACGACGACGACGACGGATAACAGACGCAACACTATGACAAAAGCTCACTTGAGCCTATGGCTCAGGTGAGCTAAAAAGGGAAAAAATTTTTGTTGGGGTCCCGCCGGGGTTTGAAGCCACTCCCCATGGGTCCATTGGGCATGGAAAACATACATTATACCTATGTACAATCTTAAAAAATATTCCTTAAAAATCCAAAAGTGGATATCTTGACAAAATTCTTTCACTTGTAGGGTACCATGCATGAGTACCTCATACCTACAAATTGTCATGACAATCTGAAGAGTGGTTATAGAAAAGAAGCAGAAAATGTATGAAAATCACCCCCCCCCCCTTCCTTTTTTACATAAGAAATAAATTCATAAAAAATCAAAAAAATAAAATTTAAGCATAAAATACATATCAAAGCATTAAGTAAGTTAAATATGATAAATATGTAGTAAATGAGTGTGTAAAATCATACACTTATTGAGTTATTTAAAGAAATAGTGCAAAAATGTGCATTTCTGACTAAGTCCGAAAAGACGTCAAAAACTCGTCAAAAATTTGACTTCGAAGTGGAACCAAAAATAACAACACTTCTTAAGACATCTCTCTAGATCATCCTGATGCTTTCGGTTTGTCGATACATGCTTCGGTTCTTAAGAAGAAGTTTGTCAAAGGAGGGTACCCCCCGTGACCTACTTTTGGCTGTGGTGGCGCCACCTGTTGACAGATCCGGACGAAAAACAACAACACTTGTAGGGGACCATGAGTACTTCATACCTACCAAGTTTCATCAAAATCCCTTCAGCCGTTCTGAAGAAGAAGTTTAAAATGTGAAAAGTTTACGACGACGGACGACGACGGACGACGACGGACGACGACGACGACGACGACGACGGACGACGGACGACAGACGCAACACTATGACAAAAGCTCACTTGAGCCTATGGCTCAGGTGAGCTAAAAAGGGGAAAAAAATTTTGTTGGGGTCCCGCCGGGGTTTGAAGCCACTCCCCATGGGTCCATTGGGCATGGAAAACATACATTATACCTATGTACAATCTTAAAAAATATTCCTTAAAAATCCAAAAGTGGATATCTTGACAAAATTCTTTCACTTGTAGGGTACCATGCATGAGTACCTCATACCTACAAATTGTCATGACAATCTGAAGAGTGGTTATAGAAAAGAAGCAGAAAATGTATGAAAATCACCCCCCCCCCCTTCCTTTTTACATCAGAAAAAAATTCATAAAAAATCAAAAAAATAAAATTTAAGCATAAAATACATATCAAAGCATTAAGTAAGTTAAATATGATAAATATGTAGTAAATGAGTGTGAAAAATCATACACTTATTGAGTTATTTAAAGAAATAGTGCAAAAATGTGCATTTCTGACTAAGTCCGAAAAGACGTCAAAAACGCGTCAAAAATTTGACTTCGAAGTGGAACCAAAAATAACAACACTTCTTAAGACATCTCTCTAGATCATCCTGATGCTTTTGGTTTGTCGATACATGCTTCGGTTCTGAAGAAGAAGTTTGTCAAAGGAGGGTACCCCCCGTGACCTACTTTTGGCTGTGGTGGCGCCACCTGTTGACAGATCCGGACGAAAAACAACAACACTTGTAGGGGACCATGAGTACTTCAAACCTACCAAGTTTCATCAAAATCCCTTCAGCCGTTCTGAAGAAGAAGTTGAAAATGTGAAAAGTTTACGACGGACGACGACGGACGACGACGACGGACGACGGACGACGGACGCCACGCTATGACAATAGCTCACTTTGAGCCTATGGCTCAGGTGAGCTAAAAATCAAAAAAATAAAATTTAAGCATAAAATACATATCAAAGCATTAAGTAAGTTAAATATGATAAATATGTAGTAAATGAGTGTGTAAAATCATACACTTATTGAGTTATTTAAAGAAATAGTGCAAAAATGTGCATTTCTGACTAAGTCCGAAAAGACGTCAAAAACGCGTCAAAAATTTGACTTCGAAGTGGAACCAAAAATAACAACACTTCTTAAGACATCTCTCTAGATCATCCTGATGATTTCGGTTTGTCGATACATGCTTCGGTTCTGAAGAAGAAGTTTGTCAAAGGAGGGTACCCCCCGTGACCTACTTTTGGCTGTGGTGGCGCCACCTGTTGACAGATCCGGACGAAAAACAACAACACTTGTAGGGGACCATGAGTACTTCATACCTACCAAGTTTCATAAAAATCCCTTCAGCCGTTCTGAAGAAGAAGTTTAAAATGTGAAAAGTTTACGACGACGGACGACGACGGACGACGACGACGACGACGACGACGGACGACAGACGCAACACTATGACAAAAGCTCACTTGAGCCTATGGCTCAGGTGAGCTAAAAAGGGGAAAAAAATTTTGTTGGGGTCCCGCCGGGGTTTGAAGCCACTCCCCATGGGTCCATTGGGCATGGAAAACATACATTATACCTATGTACAATCTTAAAAAATATTCCTTAAAAATCCAAAAGTGGATATCTTGACAAAATTCTTTCACTTGTAGGGTACCATGCATGAGTACCTCATACCTACAAATTGTCATGACAATCTGAAGAGTGGTTATAGAAAAGAAGCAGAAAATGTATGAAAATCACCCCCCCCCCCCCCTTCCTTTTTTACATAAGAAATAAATTCATAAAAAATCAAAAAAATAAAATTTAAGCATAAAATACATATCAAAGCATTAAGTAAGTTAAATATGATAAATATGTAGTAAATGAGTGTGTAAAATCATACACTTATTGAGTTATTTAAAGAAATAGTGCAAAAATGTGCATTTCTGTCTAAGTCCGAAAAGACGTCAAAAACGCGTCAAAAATTTGACTTCGAAGTGGAACCAAAAATAACAACACTTCTTAAGACATCTCTCTAGATCATCCTGATGCTTTCGGTTTGTCGATACATGCTTCGGTTCTGAAGAAGAAGTTTGTCAAAGGAGGGTACCCCCCGTGACCTACTTTTGGCTGTGGTGGCGCCACCTGTTGACAGATCCGGACGAAAAACAACAACACTTGTAGGGGACCATGAGTACTTCATACCTACCAAGTTTCATAAAAATCCCTTCAGCCGTTCTGAAGAAGAAGTTTAAAATGTGAAAAGTTTACGACGACGGACGACGACGGACGACGACGACGACGACGACGACGGACGACAGACGCAACACTATGACAAAAGCTCACTTGAGCCTATGGCTCAGGTGAGCTAAAAAGGGGAAAAAAATTTTGTTGGGGTCCCGCCGGGGTTTGAAGCCACTCCCCATGGGTCCATTGGGCATGGAAAACATACATTATACCTATGTACAATCTTAAAAAATATTCCTTAAAAATCCAAAAGTGGATATCTTGACAAAATTCTTTCACTTGTAGGGTACCATGCATGAGTACCACATACCTACAAATTGTCATGACAATCTGAAGAGTGGTTATAGAAAAGAAGCAGAAAATGTATGAAAATCACCCCCCCCCCTTTCCTTTTTTACATAAGAAATAAATTCATAAAAAATCAAAAAAATAAAATTTAAGCATAAAATACATATCAAAGCATTAAGTAAGTTAAATATGATAAATATGTAGTAAATGAGTGTGTAAAATCATACACTTATTGAGTTATTTAAAGAAATAGTGCAAAAATGTGCATTTCTGACTAAGTCCGAAAAGACGTCAAAAACGCGTCAAAAATTTGACTTCGAAGTGGAACCAAAAATAACAACACTTCTTAAGACATCTCTCTAGATCATCCTGATGCTTTCGGTTTGTCGATACATGCTTCGGTTCTGAAGAAGAAGTTTGTCAAAGGAGGGTACCCCCCGTGACCTACTTTTGGCTGTGGTGGCGCCACCTGTTGACAGATCCGGACGAAAAACAACAACACTTGTAGGGGACCATGAGTACTTCATACCTACCAAGTTTCATCAAAATCCCTTCAGCCGTTCTGAAGAAGAAGTTTAAAATGTGAAAAGTTTACGACGACGGACGACGACGGACGACGACGACGACGACGACGACGACGGACGACGGACGACAGACGCAACACTATGACAAAAGCTCACTTGAGCCTATGGCTCAGGTGAGCTAAAAAGGGGAAAAAATTTTGTTGGGGTCCCGCCGGGGTTTGAAGCCACTCCCCATGGGTCCATTGGGCATGGAAAACATACATTATACCTATGTACAATCTTAAAAAATATTCCTTAAAAATCCAAAAGTGGATATCTTGACAAAATTCTTTCACTTGTAGGGTACCATGCATGAGTACCTCATACCTGCAAATTGTCATGACAATCTGAAGAGTGGTTATAGAAAAGAAGCAGAAAATGTATGAAAATCACCCCCCCCCCCCTTTCCTCTTTTACATAAGAAATAAATTCATAAAAAATCAAAAAAATAAAATTTAAGCATAAAATACATATCAAAGCATTAAGTAAGTTAAATATGATAAATATGTAGTAAATGAGTGTGTAAAATCATACACTTATTGAGTTATTTAAAGAAATAGTGCAAAAATGTGCATTTCTGACTAAATCCGAAAAGACGTCAAAAACGCGTCAAAAATTTGACTTCGAAGTGGAACCAAAAATAACAACACTTCTTAAGACATCTCTCTAGATCATCCTGATGCTTTCGGTTTGTCGATACATGCTTCGGTTCTGAAGAAGAAGTTTGTCAAAGGAGGGTACCCCCCGTGACCTACTTTTGGCTGTGGTGGCGCCACCTGTTGACAGATCCGGACGAAAAACAACAACACTTGTAGGGGACCATGAGTACTTCATACCTACCAAGTTTCATCAAAATCCCTTCAGCCGTTCTGAAGAAGAAGTTTAGAATGTGAAAAGTTTACGACGACGGACGACGACGGACGACGACGATGACGACGACGACGGACGACGGACGACAGACGCAACACTATGACAAAAGCTCACTTGAGCCTATGGCTCAGGTGAGCTAAAAAGGGGAAAAAATTTTGTTGGGGTCCCGCCGGGGTTTGAAGCCACTCCCCATGGGTCCATTGGGCATGGAAAACATACATTATACCTATGTACAATCTTAAAAAATATTCCTTAAAAATCCAAAAGTGGATATCTTGACAAAATTCTTTCACTTGTAGGGTACCATGCATGAGTACCTCATACCTACAAATTGTCATGACAATCTGAAGAGTGGTTATAGAAAAGAAGCAGAAAATGTATGAAAATCACCCCCCCCCTTCCTTTTTTACATAAGAAATAAATTCATAAAAAATCAAAAAAATAAAATTTAAGCATAAAATACATATCAAAGCATTAAGTAAGTTAAATATGATAAATATGTAGTAAATGAGTGTGTAAAATCATACACTTATTGAGTTATTTAAAGAAATAGTGCAAAAATGTGCATTTCTGACTAAGTCCGAAAAGACGTCAAAAACGCGTCAAAAATTTGACTTCGAAGTGGAACCAAAAATAACAACACTTCTTAAGACATCTCTCTAGATCATCCTGATGCTTTCGGTTTGTCGATACATGCTTCGGTTCTGAAGAAGAAGTTTGTCAAAGGAGGGTACCCCCCGTGACCTACTTTTGGCTGTGGTGGCGCCACCTGTTGACAGATCCGGACGAAAAACAACAACACTTGTAGGGGACCATGAGTACTTCATACCTACCAAGTTTCATCAAAATCCCTTCAGCCGTTCTGAAGAAGAAGTTTAAAATGTGAAAAGTTTACGACGACGGACGACGACGGACGACGACGACGACGACGACGACGGACGACGGACGACAGACGCAACACTATGACAAAAGCTCACTTGAGCCTATGGCTCAGGTGAGCTAAAAATTGGTCGATGAAATATCTTCCGACAAAATATTGGGTCAACATGAAGATGACCATGCAAATTATTTCTCGAGACAAGTGTACGTAATATCTTACGAGTACTCGAGGCTCACGTGGTTTTGGGGCTTTGTATTATAGCATTCATACGCATATGTATATACATCTTTAAAGAAAAAAAGAAATTTAAAACTATAAGTTTATCTGCATGAGTCTTTAGCTTGAGGATTTTATCTGTAAGGAATCCTAGTACCTGTTTTACAACACGCCGTACAGTTAGCTAATAACATGCCGTACACAAACAATTTCTTTGTTGAGCTCGTATGTAAAATATAGATGCAATTTCTACATTACCCTTGATTAATATTTAATAGTTATGAACTTCTACATAGACTGTGCACAGAATCATGATCTGCAATAGTACTTTCTTTCGTTAAAAAGAATATAAACTTCATACATGTGCAATTTTATGTGTACTAGGTACCCCATTTTGTGTTATTTTACTATTATCGTCCGATCAAATCCTTTGTTTTGAGGGTTTCGATGTTGAGTTTACCGTCACAGAATTATTTGCTTGAAGTTCACTCCATATAAGATCATATTTTCTTCACAACTCATTGTCAAATGCTAAAGGTAATACCTATTTCATACTTGTTTACCGCCTCGGTAGTACCAATACGCCGACAAATAGTACCAATATCCGGTGTACGGCTATACACAGTGATGAGGAATCATTTGTTTATGTGTGTCCCCCTTCTTTTCTGTTCTCCTCTCCTAAATTCGTTTCAACTAAACATCTCTCTGCACTTGCATCTCACAATTAATGGAAATGTTTCAATAGGTTATGCATATATATGTAATATTTAAATTCAATGTTATGTATACATCTTCTTTAACTCATGTGTCTATAAATTATAATTTAATTCTTCAAAACCACCTTCTGATAGATCGTTCTTTATAATAAAGACTGTAAGTTACGTGGAAAACGCATGTGTCGCAAATATAACGTCATAGACTAACGTAAACATTTGCAATGAACGCCAGAGAAGCAAAGATTGATTTTTATCTAGTCTTATGTGTACTGTCGTTTTTACACTTGATTAATGCGAAGGGGCCGAACGTTTGTGTTTTGGAGTGTTGTGCTTTTCTTGGACATTTTTCATGTTCGTGGACTTCGCACTTCGGACATGGCACTTCAGAGGAACATTGTCACAAAAGCAAAATGTTGATTTTATTCCAATTAGCTTAAAATACGTTCTGTGAGAATTTGTTTGTTTTCATGTGTGAAATATATATTTAAAGCTCTCCGGTGTACTTCCATCCATTGTGTGTTCAGATATTTCTATTTCAATCGCATTTGATTTCTGTTCCGTCACCCCTAAAGTGCGAAGTCCAGAGTTCGAAGTCCGAAGTACATCAACTTGAAAAATGTCCATCTGTATCATCCCTTTTCTCTCTGGAAGAAATATTTCAATCTACTAAAATAAGAGCGCTTCAAATATCTCAATGATGCTCAGTATGTCGACTCATACTTGAGCGTTAAGCGGTGGTCACAACCCGCCGTGCGTGCACGTACGTGCTGACTGCGTACAAAAACGTAAGCAAACCTTGGGCATCCGTACGGTGTCCGTGCATTATCAGTACGTGTCCCGTACGTTCTCCTTACACGCAGACAGGACGTAGCAGTTTTAGTGCATACAGAACTTTCGCTTCGCGGATAATAAAGTGTGCACCGCATCAAACCATATTATATCTCAATAAATTGCAAAATCGTTAAAGTTAATCCTTAACAAAATAAATATACCATATGCGCATTTCAAGAAGTAATGTCTTGTCAGTGATGCTCGAGGTCGAAACAGAGGAAATCAAGGTAGAAAACATATGAAGTGCGAAGTTCTTAAGATGTCAAAAGAGAGGAAATTAAGGTAGAAAACATATGAAGTGCGAAGTTCTAAAGATTTCAAAAGAGAGGAAATTAAGGTAGAAAACATATGAAGTGCGAAGTTCTAAAGATGTAAAAAGAGAGGAAATTAAGGTACAAAACATATGAAGTGCGAAGTTTTAAAGATGTCAAAAGAGAGGAAATTAAGGTAGAAATTATATGAAGTGCGAAGTTCAAAAAATGTCAAAAGAGAGGAAATCAAGGTAGAAAACATATGAAGTGAGAAGTTCTAAAGATGTCAAAAGAGAGGAAATCAAGATAGAAAACATATGAAGTGCGAAGTTCTAAAGATGTCAAAAGAGAGGAAATCAAGGTAGAAAACATATGAAGTGCGAAGTTCTAAAGATGTCAAAAGAGAGGAAATCAAGGTACAAAACATATGAAGTGCGAAGTTCTTAAGATGTCAAAAGAGAGGAAATTAAGGTAGAAAACATATGAAGTGCGAAGTTCTAAAGATTTCAAAAGAGAGGAAATTAAGGTAGAAAACATATGAAGTGCGAAGTTCTAAAGATGTAAAAAGAGAGGAAATTAAGGTACAAAACATATGAAGTGCGAAGTTTTAAAGATGTCAAAAGAGAGGAAATTAAGGTAGAAATTATATGAAGTGCGAAGTTCAAAAAATGTCAAAAGAGAGGAAATCAAGGTAAAAAACATATGAAGTGCGAAGTTCTAAAGATGTCAAAAGAGAGGAAATCAAGGTAGAAAACATATGAAGTGCGAAGTTCTAAAGATGTCAAAAGAGAGGAAATCAAGGTACAAAACATATGAAGTGCGAAGTTCTTAAGATGTCAAAAGAGAGGAAATTAAGGTAGAAAACATATGAAGTGCGAAGTTCTAAAGATTTCAAAAGAGAGGAAATTAAGGTAGAAAACATATGAAGTGCGAAGTTCTAAAGATGTAAAAAGAGAGGAAATTAAGGTACAAAACATATGAAGTGCGAAGTTTTAAAGATGTCAAAAGAGAGGAAATTAAGGTAGAAATTATATGAAGTGCGAAGTTCAAAAAATGTCAAAAGAGAGGAAATCAAGGTAGAAAACATATGAAGTGCGAAATTCTAAAGATGTCAAAAGAGAGGAAATCAAGGTAGAAAACATATGAAGTGCGAAGTTCTAAAGATGTCAAAAGAGAGGAAATCAAGGTACAAAACATATGAAGTGCGAAGTTCTTAAGATGTCAAAAGAGAGGAAATTAAGGTAGAAAACATATGAAGTGCGAAGTTCTAAAGATTTCAAAAGAGAGGAAATTAAGGTAGAAAACATATGAAGTGCGAAGTTCTAAAGATGTAAAAAGAGAGGAAATTAAGGTAGAAAACATATGAAGTGCGAAGTTTTAAAGATGTCAAAAGAGAGGAAATTAAGGTAGAAATTATATGAAGTGCGAAGTTCAAAAAATGTCAAAAGAGAGGAAATCAAGGTAGAAAACATATGAAGTGAGAAGTTCTAAAGATGTCAAAAGAGAGGAAATCAAGATAGAAAACATATGAAGTGCGAAGTTCTAAAGATGTCAAAAGAGAGGAAATCAAGGTAGAAAACATATGAAGTGCGAAGTTCTAAAGATGTCAAAAGAGAGGAAATCAAGGTACAAAACATATGAAGTGCGAAGTTCTTAAGATGTCAAAAGAGAGGAAATCAAGGTAGAAAACATATGAAATACGAAGATCTAAAGATGTCAAAAGAGAGGAAATCAAGGTACAAAACATATGAAGTGCGAAGTTCTAAAGATAACCTAAATCACTCTAAATCATCCGGATGTATTAGGGTTGTTGATACATACATGTGTATTTCAATTGATAATGGAAAAGTTTTTCAATTACAAGTACATCCTATTGCCTTTTTATCCTCAGATGGCTCTAATTCCTGAAGGAATCAACTTGCAATTTCAACTATCTTGTTCGGGTAAAAATGTAAATTAGAAAAATTACGACGCAATGACGCCAGACACTTAACTACCCGATTTGATACTGAATCGCCTTTACTAAGGTAAACTGAATTAAAAATTTAAAGACAAATAAGTATAAAATTGATTTAACAGTTCAAATCTCCAACTGTTCGTTTAGGATGCATTTATCATTAGTTAATGATACCTCTGCAGTGTTTCTTGTCCCTTTTGCGTCTCTTTCTGAGCTTGTCTGCTCTGTGTTTTGCATTGTGTGATGTTTAGGTTTTCCTGTGGATGGTGCAACCTCGTGTTGTTGGAGATCCCCTCCTTTGTTCAATGGAGCCTCTTAATATTATAGGACAGCTTCCGCACTTTCACTGGACGCTGCATGGGGATTGTTCGTTTGATAAAGTTGTCCTTCGTGTTTCTATGGAGCTGTATCGCTGTCTCCGTCTGTTTTCCTGATTTTCCCTTCGCGTGAGAAAGTTCTGTGTTATGTCTTTTGAAGGACTGTAAGACTTTCGGTTGTAATTTTTTTTCGAATCTGGTTTCAGCTTTTGTGTCTGTCTTTCATTTACTGATTCATCATATAACAACTGAATTGGCATTGAGCTTGCTAGGGGTCCGTCGATGCTCAATTCGATGCTCTATTGTGAGTGCTGTTGAGATTATCGTCAGGATCTTCTTTAAGTAATTTGTGTCATACTAATGCCCTTTGCCGTGTGGAGCTCGTAAAAAGGTTCCCCGCGAGGGGTTTGGCAGTAAGTGTTTTGAATATTTTCCCTGACATGGTCGCCGTAGCACTCCCTATATAGATATAACCTCAGACAGTGCAATGCATGTATCTTACATATTGTTTTTAATTTCATGCATGAACATCGACGGCGGGTGCGGCTAGTCAACAGGGGATGCTTACTCCTCCCGGGCACCTGGTCCCACTTCGAGCTTGCTGGGGGTCCGTCGATGCTCATTTCGGTGCTCTATTGTGAGTGCTGTTGAGATTATCGTCAGGATCATCTTTAACCCATTTGTAAATCCGTTGTTATCTGTAGTAACTATCAATTGTAAAATTTTTGTTCTGTAGCTGAAGATAAATAGATATGTGTATGCTCTAGAATTTGATAATATTTCGAAATATCGAAAGTTATGTATAACTATTCAATTGTCTCGTAAAATAAGTTTCAATGCTTTAAGTTGCAACACATATATCATTATCGCTGAAAACAATTTTTCTTCGATTGCTGCAAATGAATGTGTTTTATAGGCAAGTGGAGCAACAGTATTTGGAGACGACAAAATTTACATTGACGCTAAGAATTATCATCACGATTATTGCTATTTTGAACATATATTTTATTAAGATATGCTACTGAGTCGGCCCTACAGAAGATTTAGAGCCGCGCACTCTCTGTAAAGTAAATGTACAAATCTAAATTCTAAAGGTAAAGGAGGGCGCTACTGAAATGAATTTTGGTGCGCCTCTGGAAGCGTCACTGATGAGAATCTAATATTCGAAACACTTCTCTGGTGCAGAAAGTTGGTTTGGGATTTTCTTCTTGAATGTATAGAGTTGGAATACTTCTGTATGAACTACATCTTCATATCACGAGACATTTTATATGTAAGGTTAAGAAATATATTTTTATACCTTTTTTATGATTCTCATAGGGCTGTTCCAATTAAATTTTGAAAGATGTAGATCAGTTTGCGCTCATCCACCATATGCGAATTTCAACAAAGTTTCACTACGGACGCTCGAGGCTAAGTTTGCTAAATTGAAGCTGTACTTTTATATGCTACAGTTTGTATTACGTCCAATCCCATCCAATCTTATTCGACAAATTATTCCTTAAAAACCCCAAAGCTTATCATTTGAAACTCTAATGCATTTTAAATTGTAATTGGAATAAATCTTGCATTGATTAAAACTATTTACATGTAGTTCGTTTAATCCTTAAAACATACACTGGAAAATTTACAGGGAATCTTTGACAATTTTAATATCCCCTTTAGGTCTTTTTAAGCAAAAATATATCTTATTGTGGTGCTTTCTTTAATTATGGAATCACTCCTACCGTCCGTTTTCACTTATTTGACCCTGACTTTATATTTGAATGTTACACTATGGCAGCACACGTTGAAATCTTTTTTAAAACCTACAAGAATCTAAAGCTGTTTCGACGGGTGTTGCAATGTGGAGTCAGTAGTGCAATTTGACACGATTGAGCGTTTAAATTGTTTTTTCGATTATTAATACTGGTGCCAAAGAGGATTTTTCAGCGATATAAATTCAATGTTAAATATTTTTGAAATTTACCTTTTCTTTCAAAATTATTATTAAGATAGGTTAAAGAAGACGATAATCTCAACAGCACTCACAATAGAGCACCAAATTGAGCATCGACGGACCCCTAAGCAAGCTAGAGGTGGGACCAGGTGTCCGGGAGGAGTAAGCACCCCCTGTTTGCTTGCCGCAACGGCCGTCGATGTTCATGCACGAAAATAAAACAATATATAAAATACATGCATTGCACTGTCTAAGATTATATCTATATAGAAAGTGCTACGGAGTTAAATGCCTTTCCACAATCCTTTTCGATTGTTTTTACCACGTTTTTCTTTAAAAAAAAAAGTTCTGAATATGTAATGGAAATTGGATCCTCTCAATATTAACAAAAGTTATAAAAGAATTTAGAAATTATACACACTAAATCATATCGCATTTTTGAATCATTACTTTTTCTTTTGAAATTCGAAGAAATAACTTGTTATTTTGATGTCAGCACTTTTATTGCTTATTCATTCATGATCCTATTTAAACATGTTAATGGTCTAAAAAGCGTTGTCTTTCGTCTGGGCTTGCTAAGATTACCCTGTGCGTGTAGCCTAGGGTCATTTTAACATGAAGTCTACGCAACGTCTTTTAGACTATTACACCTTTCTAAAACTGCAATAACATATATATCTAATTGCACCTGTCAGACAAATTGTCCAAGGGATGAATGATTTATTTCCTTTTTGAATGGTATTTAACTTGTAATTTTGGTGTCAGCACTTTTATTGCCTATTCATTCATGATCCTATTTATACAAGTTGATGGTCTCTAATAAGCGTTGTCTTTCGTCTGGGCTTGCTAAGGTTACCTTGTCTTTCGTCTGGGCTTGCTAAGATGATCCTTTTACGTACTTTTGTCTACGAAAAAGCGGTTTTTTTCCTTTGGTCACCAATTATTATCATATCTTTGTTAGATGCATAATCAACTTGCAAACAAGTATCAATCAATGTAAAATGACCAAAGAGTGTGATTTTGTTATGTCCAAAATGTACCGAAAAACTTAGCAGGATGGGTGGAATATGATGCTACAGAACAAATTATCTGACAATGTTCTAATGAATAGTATTACCTAGACTCGAAACCTTTTTTTGCTACATTTTCAGTATCGTATACAATGAAAGAAAGGAGGGGCACTCGGTTAGAGCACCAACAGCAGAACACAAAAACTGTACATGTAAAAGCAAAGAGATGAACACAAAGAAACATCGAACACAAAAGACTACACATAAACCAACAAGACCAATATGTGCCGAAATAGGGTGGATTATATGCGCACAACTTTCACACTTTTCTGGTTACCATAAGGTCTCGAAGAACGCACAATAGTGGTGTAAAATAACTTCCTTACTGCAAGATTACCATACAAACAAATGAGTATAAAAGTAAAATCATAGATCAGGCAGAATATAGAACTTTACAAATCTGAAAAATGATTCGGAATTTATTTCAAGTGGCAATACCTTTCAATTAGCTTAAAAATTTTGACATTAATCGTAAAATATCACCTATTTTTTACATTACAGCTATTACATTTTATATTACATGTTTATATTAGCTATTATATTATATATTATATGTTTATATTAGATATTATATTGGCAACGATAACTGCGGGGTATGCGTTTTTCATAAACAATTTTTGCCACTTACGGCATATCAAAAAGATATTCTAGATCCTGATGAACTTTCGTTTTTTAATCTAGCAAAACAGTTTTAGAAATAAAAGTGTGTCCCAATCGTTGTACCACATTTTCTTATTTATGCAGTAAGCCAGTAAAATATTTTTTTACAATTAAAGCTATATACATAACGATTCGGAAGCATTTTTTCTTAATGAAATAATACTGCAATACACCTAGAAAGAGGTTGACTTTGCAGCACCGACACAGAAGAACACTAATGAGCGTCTTTTGATAGACGTAATAGGCAGTGATTACCCCGATCTTTGATCCCTTTGTCTTTTTTTTTCTGAATAAAAAAAAAGAAAATGGCGAGCGTTCTCCGGGAGGGAAACATTGCTAAACGTTACTCATTTGGTTCAATGACTTCCCATTATTTTCTGATCAATATAGTTAATTCATCGTGAAATAACAGAAATTGTGTCAAAGCAGGAGATAAACTTGAAGGTTATATATAATTTTAATTCTTAAACATTTTCTTAAGGCGGTCTAGTTTAAAAGATGTTGGATTGCTGGATCGAACCTCAATAGAACCGCTGTTCCATCGATATGTAAATTAAATCAAGTATAGATCCACGTAAGAATCAGGCAGGTGTGATACATCAAACTTTTTTGCAAAACTTTTTATTTCTGTTTTGAGACAGATATGTGATACAAATCAAACCTATGATATTCATTTCTCAAGGTAGTGATGGTGAAGCGAGATATTCATCTCATAATCTATAAAGGATTATGAAGGGGAGAAATGGCGGGAAATTTTTTTCCATATAATTCAACCAAATTTGCTACCCCTATAACTTTCTTCACCATTCAAGTATGAGGAAAATTCCTTCAGAAAATTCATATGGAGGCTGATCTGAACACATTTTAAGAGATAAAAGTTCTGCAAAAATCTTAAGATTTTCAACTGCCTGATTCTTACGTGGACCTGTACTTAAATGCTACATAACATACAATTATATATATATATCCTTATGTCTGTTATGTCTACATGCCTGTGATGTTGGAATAAAATTTGATCGATGAATCAATTATACTCCCTTCATATTGTAAATCACTAGAACATATTTTAATCAAGTCAGGAAAATTTGTTCGATCTTTTCTCAGATTTTTTCATCAATTAGAATGACGTCACAATTAGTTTACCTTATATTCTGTTTCGAAAGCAAAGTTACTCTATTTTCAAAATGTGAAGTAGAAAAAAAATCTAATAAATGCAAGGTTTACTGCATTCAGCTATATGATTGCATTTCTGCTTTCCCCCTTCATTGAATGGCAAATAGCATTTACAATGACAGAAAGATCCTGACGTCTAAAGCCGACGACATTAGTCGATTCTTTAAATGTAAGGCTTTCAGAGTGAACAGCTCAAAGGAGATGCCTTAATAAGAACCGAACTTACAGCTTCTCTGACCATAGGTCATAGAATCATCCATTGATTAACTGACCACCTGGATATTCCATTTGTTAAACGTCACTGATAATAAGGTTGCCGGAATGCCATCCTTGCCCAAAAGATGAAAGGTCACCAATTTCTCTTCTAGCTGATCTATTATATCAATGTGTGGCATTTTCATATTGTTGGGATATCATTTTCGTTTGCATTTAAGGTAGAATTATGGAGACACATATATCGATAGAGCATCTAAGACTTTCTAAATATAAGGTTAGAGAACATCATGAAAACCGATGAGTGACTTTTTTTGCCATATAGTAACTGCTACAATAGTAGTATGACTAAGGAAGTGTATATGTGCATCAACTTATCAGAAGCAGTTTATGTAGAGAGACAACTTAAAATAATCTTTGCATCTTCCCCCTTGGTTTTGTTGTATTGACAATTCTCTTCTTTTAGAATTCAAAATTGACGATCTGATGAAAAAAAGGAGTACTTAATCCGATGAATTATGTCTCAAAAGAAAGAACATTTTAGTATATAATAGAATATTCTCTACCACCCTCGCAGATTGTCTTTTATGCTTACATTAATGAAATTCGAGGGTTATTTGTATTAAACCTTTGCCTTTTCAAATGAGGAAAATTGGAAAATGGAAATTATGATCATTTTCAGTTAGACGTACTTGTATTCCAGAGAAGAACAAATCGTAGTTCAGGAGAAAGGATGGGATCTGAAACAACATTGTTGCAGCAACCACAGCAAAACTCCAAAACATCCCATGCAAAATCATGGAGCAGACAAGTACAGAGAGAGAGGCAAAAGGAACAAGGAACACGTAGAACTACACATACACCACTGAGAGCAATGGGCAACCGGTGCCGACTTACGACGGTCATCTGCTACGCCAGTAGCAAATGGTGTGGTTTTCCAGATTACGTGCGCCCAACCCATCCAGTTTTCCGGTCACGAAGTGGTCTCGAAGAACGCACAATAGTGGTGTCCTCAATGTAAGATGATCAATAATGAATTTGAAGACGTTTAACATTTGTACCATTTGGTGAGTGTCACTGCTTGTGGACCAGGAGTCCCAAAGGACACATGTAGCCAAGTTCGATCAACTTCAGTTGATCGTCTCTTCAACGCATTCGAAAATTTTTGTTATCAAAATTTCTTAAAATTTCTAAAAAGTGGGTCCTGCAGCGTCATATCCCATCCATCCTGCTACGTCTTTCGGTAAATGTTTGGACATAATAGTTTTCACTCTCTTTGGCAATATAACATTGTTTAGATTGAGGATCACTGACGAGGGTTCAATACCCGAAACGTGCATGTCTGGTCCATGCTGCAAATTTATCAGTTCTTAAATGATGCTTTTGAATTTGAAGACATTTAACAACATACAAACAAAGGAACACACGCAACACACACATGGAAATATGAATTGACCGTTTTACAAAAAAATAATACTTAATGGGCATCGTATAATTGTTTTTGTTTGCGATCCTGATGAAATTGAATGACCGATGAATAATAAACGAATTACATATAAAGTGCATTAATGATATATCAAAAGTCGTAAGCATTCTTATACAAGTTTATTTCATATTGAAAGTGCCCTTGCATCGAGGTAAAAGATACAGACCGAGACGCAATAACAACGTCGGTCAATGAACTTATTTTTCGAATATGAAATGAATTTTTAATATCAAACGAAGTTTAAAACAAGGATCATCATTTGACCATTCATATGACCGGTCCGCTGTGTCAGAAACTAATCAGCCTTTACAGCATTCCTACCTGATCAGTTGCTAGATTTTTTTTGAATTATGCATATTTTGTCGAAGTTTGATCGTAAGTTAAAAAGATTTGTTTGTTTCAAAATGCACGTGCAAATCACAAAAAAAAATTAAAATTACCTCAAATACCTTTCCTGTGAATTTTCGTTTTTTCCGATGGCTAAAATGCCAGCCATGTTTGTTTCTTTGCTCAAAGACGAAAAGCGACATAACCTTCCTTACTGATAACCCTGTTTTGTCCGTATTGACTTCCGAGTGCTGTTTTCCACTTTTTGTCGGCATTGTTTTTGTTACTTAGCATATTGCTACAATATTACACCAATTAAGTGAATATCTAGGACGACAAAGTATTTCAAAAATGGATGTGTTTGTTATGGCGTTGTCAAGATAAAATGTACCTTTGTTTTCAACAAAGACTTTGATTAATGATGAGAAATACGAAGGGTCCAAACCCTATTAATAATAAACTGTCTATTACACAACAATCGCTGAATAACCACACCATTTACTACTTGCGTGACAAATGGCCGTCCAAAGTCGGTACCGGTTGCCCTTTGGCCTCGTCGGTTTATCTGTAGTCTTTTGTGTTTGATGTTTACATGCCATGTGTCTCTTTTCCGTCTCGTGCTGTACTCGTCTTTTGTGTTTTTGAATCGGGTGTTAAGGTGTTTTGCAGTTCATGCTGCAACGGGGTCTCGTTTGAGATCTCCTCCCTTCTTTTGTAACAGTACGCGCAGGGGTTAATTTTGATGAAATCGGAACTGTTTCCTTTAATCGTTCATATTGGATGTAATATTCAAGCGGGGATATTTTCGCGATACTAATACAATCGCGAAAATTACCCCCAAGCAAATATATCAACGTTAAATGTAATTGTTTCTCGTAAGTAGTATTTCAAGTCAAAATATCCCCATACACTATGAACAAAATGAAAATTACATTGAAAGGTTAGGACGATGATGTTTACCGTCTTTCATTTCGTATATTAGCAATTTTTTATACCCAAATCCCTTTGATGTGCCATTCAATTGATTTGTCACCATGATACTGTACGTACTTATTAGGAGAACTTCAAAACTGTAACATTTTCTGAAATATTCTTTACTTCTGACTCAAGAAGATTCTTTGACTTTTAATGAAAAAATTCATGAACTGTTTACAATAAAATTTATATTTATGATTCATAATTGTAATCAGTGAATGAAATACAAACACAAAAGCAAAAACCAGATTCCAAAAACCACAATCGAAAAGCTTATGAATTTGGGCAAAAAGATACAAAACAGAACTTTCTCTTGGAAATAGGACATACAGACGGAGACAATGACACAAGCTCCACAGAAACACGAGCATCTATTGACCCATCTCCAGTGCAAGTACGGAAGGCTTTGTAGAATGCATTGTTAAAACGGCCGTACTAATTACTCCCAGATATCACATGAATCATGTTCCATATCTATATGCATAAATGTGCTGCATATTTATCTGTTCTTAAATTATGCTATTGAAGTTGAAGACCTTTAACTATTGTATCAAAGTAGGTATGATAAAAAAGGAAGCCCAAAGCCCATCCCAATTTCTGTCTGGTATAAGACAGGATAAGAACTTATGCATAGACTCACAAAAGTGAATTCATGTCATCACGAAACAACAATTTCAGTGTGTCTCTCATAAAGATGACTTTGACCTTCTTTACTGATTGGGGCTTCCCTGATTTCTTATTAATTGATGCATCAAGCTTGGATGACAGAAAATAAAATTCTCATTTGATACCAAGAATTCTAGCGAAGTGCTCTGCAAGTTTCAAGTCCTTTTTTCATCAAAACAAAAGTAACCGTACCGGTATGTGATATTTCTGCCGAATTTAAGGTGGTAGTCTCACCATACCCCCATTACTTCCCTACATTCAATTTTCTTCATAATTGCAATATTAATTAACTATGATGTCATGCGTCTGTTGCTAAAGTTTGAAAGAAATCGAACCAATCGTTTTGCGCGGGTCGCAATTCATAATCTCCAAATTTTGCCCCCCCCCCCCCCCCTTCAATGCAGAAAATTGTGACTTTGTCACGAAATTTGTTCGCAGATCTTCAATAAGCCTGCAAATCTACTAATCATCAGCTTTGCATGTTAAAGATAATACAAACATCATTCTTTTTTAGTAAAATTTTGATGTTTTAATATCACCATACTTATTTTAGAGGCGATTTTTATAGGAAGTAAGGATAAACATGAACCTGTCTGAAGTTCCGAAAATTGTCACATTTGCATTGCTCATGAAAAAAACGTATCATTTAATTTCAATAAAAACTAATGGAAATGAGATTAATTATATATCTTAAATCTGTGCAAATTACAGAGAAATCGGACCTATTTTCACCGAGTTAGCACCATTTGAGTTATACCTTACCCTTCTTTTTTTAATGTCGCTATACGTTACGTCGAGGTTAAGCATAGTAGTAGAGCGACCAATTTAAAAAAGAAGCTCAGTTTTCGAGTTAAATCAACACACCTAACACAGGCCTGAATTTGGTCTGAACTTTTTGCTGAATACCCCTGCTTTCAATTAGAGCTGTCGTAAAGAATATGCCACGGTCAGAATTTGTTTAAATTGGGTAAAAAGCGAAAAAATCGTGAAAAATTAATACGAAATATTTATCGTTTATATCCTCGGTATTCCTATATTTTGTTCTTTTTTGTATAGAAAGTCGTTGCAATCAATGCATTAGATATGTACACATGTTATATAATTGTTTTGGAGGAAAAATATTTTCTCCTCTCTCGAAAAATTACAGTTTTATGCAAATTTCTGTGAAATATGAAGAATCCGTATAAATGTTTTCTCTAAAGCACAGAGATTAAATTCTGGTCTCGAAACATATCGACAAATATATATTTATTATTTCCAATGCCTTTTTATTGATCATTTTTCTAAGGGGCTATAAATAAATGTAAAAACCTAAAGCGTATATACTTTTGATTTAAGCGTCATTTCACAAATTAGTTTCCGTAGATAAAGATTCAGTCGACCACGTGTTACAGTTTCTATCAAATCGTACCTATCAACCGGTATACATACATATTTTTGATAAAAGTTAAATACAGAAAGTGGAATAACACCATACTGTTTAAAAATTAATGAAAAATACTTCTTTTTATAATGTCGTGGTAAGACCGTGTATGGAAACCCATTCGTGACAAGTTGAAATGAAAATACGTGAATTGAAGAAAAATGCACTAAGTTTATATAAAATTATGAGAAGTATCTTTTGGCGTTTATTTTAGTACCACAGAGATGTGAATATACATGTAAAGTACATTGGTCAGAGTTTGGGCTCTTCGTTATCTGTGTTTTAAACATTACGATATGCCTTGGGTAAACCTTGTGCAATTTATTCCTTTTAGCATCCGCACTTACTCTTCGTTCAGATTTGTAACTGTTACAAAATCAAGTGGATGCTTTTCAAGATATACTGAGTCAGAGAACCCCTTTGATGTCTCCGTGAGATCCAATGGAAAGACCTCAAGGGTCACGGTGGGGGGGGGGGGGGGGGCTTGAATTCATAATCCTGTACATAAGCACAAACCACATTGTCATATGTAGTATTGGTTCTTTAATTGGGCAGTTCCTACATTAATAAGGACTACATACGTCTACAATACAACAAATAAAAGGCTATATCACGAAGAGGAACCGTCTGTAGACAACGAAAAATTCGCCGCAACAGGAGCCTAGAATGTTGGCGCGTCAATGGCCGTATTTCCCAAAGAGCTCCGAATAAAGAAATAAAATTGACAAGTGTGAAATGTATGACGCAAAAATAGTCGGTGAAATGTGTCCAAGAAGAAACTATTCCAACAGAAAAGCATCGATCTTCAACGATGGATATTAAAGAGTCCAAGATGCGATACAACACAGTAAAATCTAACATTTATAACGACGGGATTGATATATTGACAGCTCAGCGTAATTAAGACCGCAGAGAATAGAGCACCCTTTATTGTGTGGTCATTTCTATTTTAATATTTCTTAAGATTTGCTTCTCGGTTGGTAGTTTTATGTGAGCGTCTTTGATTCTTGTAAATGTGGTTGTTTGATGTTCAATATTTGTTTGTATCTTTTCCGTTTCATTTATATAGAAACAATTGCAGAGAAATTTAAAAAAAATTGTCCATTATAGACAAGGATGAAGCATGAAAAACAATAAACAGACAGTAAAAAAGTAAACTCAACAAAAACATAGAATATCGTTGATATCGTATAATGGCCATCAACGATCAACCAATCAGAAACTAGAGAACCATAACTAGAAATCAGAGGCTATCCCCAATTATCACCTATTGCCGTAGCAAACAAACCTGACCGGGCGGAGCTAATTCAATCAAGCAATTGAGACGAATTGATACAATTTTAGGGTAAATAGATTATGAATTGCACATTGTAATTAGAGTAAATACTCATTACCTGTAATTTTATAAGGCTTTTATCACCTGGTCAGAAGTAAACTCTTCCGATGACCAGGTTAAATGAGCTCCGCCCGGTCAGGTCAGTTTGCTACAACAATACCTGTAGAAAGATGCCTTTAAGCTACGTTTTAGCGACAACTGTTGTCACAAATGAGTTAAAGAAGATCCTGACGATAATCTCAACAGCACTCCCAATAGAGCACCAAATTGAGCATCGACGGACCCCTAGCAAGCTAGAGGTGGGACCAGGTGCCCGGGAGGAGTAAGCATCCCCTGTTGGCTAGCCGCACCCGCCGTCGATGTTTATGAAGCATGTAAATGAAAATATAAAAACTTCATGGACTGTCTGACGTTATGTCTATATAGAAAGTGCTATGGCGACAATGTCAGGGAAGTATATTAAAAACACTTACTGTCAAACCCCTCGCGGGGAACTTTTTTACGAGCTCCACACGGCAAAGGGCATAAGTGTGACACAAATGAGTTAAAAGAAGATCCTGACGATAATCTCAACAGCACTCACAATAGAGCGTAAAATTAAACATCGACGGACCCCTAGCAAGCTAGAGGTGGGACCAGGTGCCCGGGAGGAGTAAGCATCCCCTGTTGGCTAGCCGCACCCGCCGTCGATGATCATGCATGAAAATGAAAACATATGAAAAACATGAACTGCACTGTCCGAGGCTCTTTCTATATAGAAAGTGCTATGGCGACCATGTCAGGGAAAGTATTCAAAACACTTACTGTCAAACCCCTCGCGGGGAACTTTTTTACGAGCTCCACACGGCAAAGGGCATAAGTGTGACACAAATGAGTTAAAGAAGATCCTGACGATAATCTCAACAGCACTCCCAATAGAGCACCAAATTGAGCATCGACGGACCCCTAGCAAGCTAGAGGTGGGACCAGGTGCCCGGGAGGAGTGGTCAAACAGAGAAAGAAAATGCCATGATTGCATTGAGTGTGATGGGGTCGTATAGGCAGCTACGCTAATCACTTGTGGAACTAAAATGCATTGCATAATTCCATGTTTTGTTACACTGCTGGTGGACCAGGAGTCCCCAAGTGCACATGTAGCCAAGTTCGATCAATTTCGGTTGATCGTTTCTTCAACGCATTCTAAAATTTCTGTTATCAAAATTTCTTGAAATTTCTTAAAAGTGAGTCCTGCATCATCATATCCCACCCATCCTGCTACGTCTTTCGGTACGCTTTTTCGACAAAGTAACTTCATACTTTTTTGGCATATTACATTGTTTAGATTTGAGGATCACTGACGAGGGTTAAGTACCCGAAACGTGCATGTCTGGTCCATGCTGCCAATTTACTGTTCTTTAATGATGTTATTCAATTTGATAACATTTAACATTAATTATTTCTAAAATTCGGCTGACAAAATGCGTCCATATCACAGTGTTTGAAATAACCAGAACATAGATAGTACAGAATTTTTTTTTTTTTTTTCAAAATTATTGATGTAAATTTGTCGTCTTCTTTGAAATAAAGCGATACTTTTCATTCATTATTATATGTTAAAACTTAATTTAGCCGTAATTATTTAGTTTTACTCCGTATTATCGAGAAAACATCTCCTTGTTTATATTGCAGTGAATCGCTAATAACAAAGTTGGGGGTGGGGCACTTTATTTGCCTGGTACTCTTAAGTTTTTCAATCGATCTCTATCAAACTTTCCTAAAAACACATTCACATATCAAAATATTGTTTCTGTATGTTAATTTTCATCTTCGAATTAACATTCTCAATATTGAAGTGAAAGAATTGAAAATTTCAATTTTACCAATTTATCTAAGAATTTGTGCTCATTCATCCATGAAGTTGAGATTAGAAAAATCGCTTTGATCCAAAAATTTTCTTTTGACTTCAATTAGCATATTGACATTGATTTCGGTCAGTTTGACTTTTCATTTATTAAAGGATGATAATTTTTGTTAAAATATCTATGGTTTTGAATTTTACTGATTTTCCGCTTTTCTAAGAATTTACAGGAATTCTGACCATACGAATTTTTTACGACAGGTCAAATCTGATGTCCCAAGTTATATTCTTTCGTTTGATATAAAAATTAGCCCTGTGTTAGGTGGGTTGATTAAAATTTCAAATTTAGCGACTTGGTTGCTCTACTATAGCGTTGTATGTCTTGTCGGCAATTTTTTATCAACATGCTTACTCGAAATTGTAAAATTAATTTGAATAAATAACAGTTATCATTATTTCAGAATTTAGTCGTAATTCGTGCATTTGACTCAGTTGATATGCCGATTAAACATGGGAAGCAACCGAACAAAAAGTAAAATTGAAAAAAAATAAGAAGGTAAATTTAAAAAAAAGGAAAAATAGGATCCATTGGACTGTCCAATGCGCGGGTATATGTGCAGTCGAGTGGTTTAGAACCGAACCCCCCCCCCCCCCCCCCCCCCCCATCCCGGACCTCTCCTTTTGAAATTCGTACTTCTTTATTATTATCCCGATTTTTTTATATAAAAAGTAATCGTCCAATATTGCCGAGCCGGACAACTTACCCCATTTCTACTACGATACATTGTTTTCTTCTTGATGAACTTCTTATCAAACGAAGGTATCTTATAAAGCTAAATGTACTCTATTTACACATATCACGCTCAAATAAAATCGAAGTAAACATGGTCATAATTATCAGATAACATCAGAATTCTTTCGATATTTACGGAATGAAACATGCCATAGGTCAAGGGATTAATGTAGATACTGAAAATATCGAAAGAATAAAGAATGGTATAAATCTCGGCAACATATTTAATCTATAAGTAATGCTCAATTTCAGGAAATAACACAGAATAATGAAATGCATACTGATAAAAATAGATAATGATATAGAGAGCAACGGTTACCTCCGTGCACCGCTCGGGAAATTCCCCTATTATGATGCCATGATTAAGTCATGCAGATGCTTGTCGTGAAAAAAAAAACGATGGTAACGTTACGCCAGACAACTCCCATATTTGTGAGTTCGCTTCGTATCATGTGATGGTGGGTTTTGTTTGTTTGCTTTGGCTCCTTTTTTGTCCAGATTTTGTATGCCTTCGGTTTGTGATTTCCTGAATTATCGATTAGTACTGTGTATTGGGATAATTATTGTCATTGTCCATATTTGTCATTCAAGGACACATTCAAACCATACTAAAGTATGATACATAAAATCATAGCCAGCAGCGAAGGTTCCCACGGAAACGATCTTTTTAGAGGCGTTCCACACTTGAGTTTACCTTCTCATTTGTACTATAGTTATCTCACACATGGAAATCTAAATTATAAGTAGCAACGTGCCTAAGTCTTAATGGTAAGACATCAGCAATTAAAGATACGTGTCTGCTATATTACAGAGACGACATTTGCGCATGAAAAGAATGGAAAGTACAAGTTTTCTCATCTCAGTTGATCTAATCTTATTTCATCTTCTTAAATCTTTTCACAAAACGTGATAAAATACTAAATTTCTCCTTACTGTGTAATTAGATATTTCTTTCTACTCCGATAATTTTGTTTGATCTTCTGGAATTAAACGTGTCTGCACTCAAATGAGCAATTGCACGCTCTTGGTTTATTGTTCTGATCATACAATGCACGAGATTCAGTTTTGGTGCAGCACGATCAACGAGAATATGTAAGCAATCTAATCACGAAATAAATACTCTCTGAAAGATAGAAATACGAGGGTATTAACGGCCGTTTGGTTTCAATTGATGGTTGGGGTTTTTTTTTTTTCTTTTTGCCTCTAAATTTCACTTTACTATCTTCATACTTTCAAGTAACTTTAGATAGAATGTTGAACTGATAATACGTTTTTAAAAATATCGAAGGATTTCTTAACAAACAAACTCATTGCAAAAAAGGAATTAAATGAGTTTAAGAAGATCCTGACGATAATCTCAACAGCACTCACAATAGAGCACAAAATTGAGCATCGACAGACCCCTAAAAAGCTAGAGTTGGGTGCCCGGGAGGAGTGAGCATCCACTGTTGGCAAGCCGCACCCGCGCGCCGTCGATGTTCATGAACGAAAATGAAAACTATATATAAAATACATTCACTGTCTGAGATTACGTCTAACTAGAGCTTTACAAATTACTGACGGTCGGTGGGCGACGAAGTACGTCCGAACGGAATACGACGAAACTCACCAAACGTATGGGGCCGTATATGAAATTTACAATAGTATATCTAGGCCTTTCAGCTAAATTTTCAAATCCAAGAATGTTCCTTTAAAAGTGATTCACGATATTTGAATCTGTGTCTGAAGAGCATTAAAGAACTTTGAATTGATAAAGACAAGCGAATTTTCGAAAATTAATGAATTTTAAATACCAAATTCTAAATAAAATCTGCTTATCAAACTGTATTATTTGACAAACACTTTGTTCCCGGGACACCTCTAGATTCACCGAGTTTAATGGGTTTCTTTAAATTATGAAACGCACTAGAAAAGAAAAGAAAAGTAACGAAACGAAACGAAACGAATTTTTTCTTTTGCAAAGAAAATATTTATACAGATTTTTATAATTAGAAATTCAAAACGTACAAAAGGAGGAAAAGTAACCGGATTATATTACATGACATTGCACCTTCGGGTATAGTATCTATGAGTTCAACCTACATGCGTACCGTAAATAATTTGAAAGGTCCGGTACATTTTCTGTCAGTTTCGTTGTAAGCCCAGGAATACCATGAATAGGATCCGGATTCTCCTCAAGATACATGTACTTTGAAACGGAAACGAAGTTCCCTGACCTCAACTCGAGATGCGTAACGGAAAAAAAGTTACACCGACCAAACGCTTCGTACAATTTAAATAATACATGTAGGTTATTGATGTTCATGCGCTTGAAAATTGTATTTATTTTTTGCTTTGTTCCCATAAAATCACTTAAACAAGACACTAAGGTTGGATGGACCCCCCCCCCCCATACGTAACATTATAAACATTAACGGAGAAAACAGTGATGCCGAAACAGAGCTTTTTCAGAGGTAAGGACAAGCTCAGTGATAGTTTAGTTTTGCCAATTCACTCGTTCTTTGCTTGTACTAAAGAGCGATTTTTTATCATTTTGTAGTAGAAATATTTTCTAGACTGTTTTGCCATGCATAGAAGTATCTTACTTATTGAAGTTATATCATTCATTTTGGTAACTTTTTTGTGAAAATATCAAAATCCAATTGAATTTAAAAAAATCGATTAGAATTCTGATTATGAAATTTGTACGATTATACAACACTAATGAAAATCAATCAATGAAAAAAAAATACTCTGAATTGTCTCATGGTATAAACCAAAAAATTCATATAGTGGCGCCATCTACGACAATTTCTCTCATAGGAATGCAGGAAAATTATTCATTTACGTGTATATTTCTTTTGGTTTTTTTTTTTTTTTTTTTCGCGTTTGTGCTCATATATCCTTTATTTATCTATTACAGCTAGAATATTTGTAGAATTAATCTATTATCAGGAAAGCCGTTACAAATGCACATATACACTTCGATGTCATTTCTTTTACAAATAAACGTTCACATTAAAAACCAAATTTCGGTGCGTTTTATGAAAACAAGTTGGGGATGTGTGTATTACAAGACAGCTAGATATGTTTTTCTTTCTTTCTTTTTTTTTTTTTTTTTTTTTATTTTTACATATTTCTATCCCCTCCTCTTCCACCAGATATTTCTCCTATTCTGTCAAATGAAATTACATGTACGTATGCCAGTCATTTAAGGGTAAACACTTAACGGTGTCAGTATAGCAATCTTGAACTGTTAAAACGCAGAAGTCTCTGAAAAATATTCAAACAGGTGAAAATAACCAAAGAACTAACCCGACCCCCAGATATAGCAAATCCAGTCTTTTCAGTTTAGTATGAAAAGAAGTAAAAACAAAATCACTCATTTTTTCTTTTATAAGAAATAACAACTAGCTACCTGTGGTTTGTTGTCCAATAATTCCCCGAGTAGCATTAACCAATGAAATTATCACCGAGCCGCGAAAGGGCGAGATGATAATTTCATTGGTCCATGCGACGAGGGGAATTACTGGACAACAAATCACAGCTAGCTGGTCTAATATTGTTCTGCACGATCTCTGTAGTACGTGCATGGCCAGAGCTTGGCGAACTGAAAGTTTGTTGGAGATTTTACACCAGGCGAGTTCTATAGTAAATATAGGGAAACAATCTCAAGTCTTTTTAGAATTTTTTTTTTTTTTTTTTTTTTTTTTGCTTTTTGTTTGGCTTTTTGTTTTAATTTGTTTTGTTTGCCTTAAGAAAATAAATATATATAAATAAGTAAAACCTGAGACTAATTTGCTAAAACTAGAGAAAGTGTATTTCAACATTAAGTCTTTAAATGAATCAAAACAAGCTCATTTGATGTGCTGCAGAAAATCACTTTTCAGACTGAGTGTAAATGATACAATTCTGCGTAACCGATTAATAATCGATAAAATCGCATCAGATCACCAACCGTTTGTAATCGATGATCAATTATGAAGGCTCAGCCAATTCTTTTTTGTCATACCTATGATTTTGAAATAAAAATCTGAAAAAAAGTGAATAGTTGAAGTATTAACTCATATATTGACAAAAAACGCACACAATACAGATAGGTTTTAAGTTTATATCAGACACAATCCGTAGCAATCCGTAGGGGAGTCGTAGCAATCCGTAGGAGTCGAATGACTATTTTTATCACAAAAATGGTCCCAGATTGCTACGGATGCGCTACGGGTTGTTACGCGGACTCCCTTACTGATAGCTACGACTTCACTACGGGTTGCTAAGACTCCCCTACGACAAATCTATCCGTAGCGGAGTCGTAGAAAATTTTGAACATGTTCAATAAATTTTTGTCTCAGCCCGGATAGCTACTAATTGCTAAGGATAGCTACGACTTGCCACGACTAGTGCCGGATCGAGCTACGGATTGCAACGGATAGCTACGGATATAATTTTTTCTCGATCCGCAGCTATCCGTGGGCCGATCCGTGAAAGTGTTAAGGGGCTTAACAGAGCTGAAATGTAGATACTATGATACGCACTGGTTCCCGCGGCACACGGGAGGAGAATACAAGAAATATCACCACTATTTGATCTTAAACGTATGATTTAACGGTAAAATTTATAATTTTATTTTTCGTTTCATTTCTTTTCTTTTCATTCCGTTTCTTAGTTTAAAGGCCCTCGAGTTTTACAGATATTATTAAGGAGTTACCTCCCTTCAAATGTTTTACCAGAAGGAAAAGTTTTTTTCGGTCTAAAAATCGAATGTGCAAATTTGTGCTATCTTTCTTTGTCCATTTATTATCTTAAGTACGTGAAACAAATCAAAGTATTGTGCTGAATCATACCAACTTTGTCCAACAACCAAAAAGAGATAAATAAATGAGAAATTTCATGATTCGAAGTGATTTTTGCCCATTATGTTTATGAAGAAGCTCGAAATGTCCCGATTTCTGACAATTAGGGTACGAGTTGTCGTTACTCTGAGTCGAAACCTAGCGGTCGTAGAAAGGCCTAGTATATCTGTCTCAAACTTGAACAAAACTCTATTAGTACTCTAGTCAGTAATAAAAGAATAACATGGATAAAACATATATAGTTATATGCAGTCGTCTTAAAAAGTTTTATTTAAGTTTTGAAAATATATATCATGTTTCTTATTCATGACCCCTTATGTTTGGTAAGTTTCGTTGCGTAGCGTTCGGACGTACTTCGTCGGCCAACAACCGTCTGCTATTGGTAAAGCTCTTATAGAAAGTTTTATGACGACCATGTCAGGGAAAAATATATAAAACACTTACTGTCAAACCCCTCGTAAGTATTTTTTTTTATTTAGATGAATTCATTAAATTCAAATTAGTTGTATTTGTGATTAAGTATTACAGGATATTGATAGGTATTTGGGATAATAACACGGTGTACAAACTTCTTAAATCAACCAAACAAATTTCAGGGAATATATAGTTTACGATAATAAGCTAATTACTATTATGTTTGACAGGCTTTTGGATTAGTGGAATTGCATTTTTGAATCATAGTGAATTGAATTTTGGTAATTAATCTGATACCGGGGCCAAAGTGCGAAACAACAATTGATAAAGCAAGAGAAATTTAAATAAGCTTCCATTTTACTTTCACTTACTTCAATACTAAAATTTCCATTGTATATGTTTATCACGATTATGTTCTAACATGATTTATGCTATATTTGGATGTGCTTTAACACGGCGCACTTCCTTACTTACACTGAACTCTGAAAATTGCTCCTTCGTGTGTCAATGTAGCTGTGCTATTGTCTCGATCTGTTTGTCCTTCGTGTGTCAATGTAGCTGTGCTATTGTCTCGATCTGTTTGTCCTTCGTGTGTCAATGTAGCTGTGCTATTGTCTCCATCTGTTTGTCTTTCGTGTGTCAATGTAGCTGTGCTATTGTCTCGATCTGTTTGTCCTTCGTGTGTCAATGTAGCTGTGCTATTGTCTCGATCTGTTTGTCCTTCGTGTGTCAATGTAGCTGTGCTATTGTCTCCATCTGTTTCTCTTTCGTGTGTCAATGTAGCTGTGCTATTGCCTCCATCTGTTTGTCCTTCGTGTGTCAATGTAGCTGTGCTATTGTCTCCATCTGTTTGTCCTTCGTGTGTCAATGTAGCTGTGCTATTGTCTCCATTTGGTTGTCCTTCGTGTGTCCATGTAGCTGTGCTATTGTCTCCATCTGTTTGTCCTTCGTGTGTCCATGTAGCTGTGCTATTGTCTCCATTTGGTTGTCCTTCGTGTGTCCATGCAGCTGTGCTATTGTCTCCATCTGTTTATCCATTTTTTCTTTTCTCGTAAGGAAATCCTACTTATATTTTTTCAAGAATTTGTAAGCCTTTTAATTGTATTTTTTTTCAGGATTGGAGTGTTAAGAAAGGATGTTAAAAGTTCAGCTACAGATTCAGTGATGACGCATCTCCTGTTTCCTTATTCTAAAATTTTCAAAATCATAGAACGAAATATTGTTTATTCTATCCAAATATTAATTTCCTCTATAATATTTCTCACCAATCCATGAAATGATTAATTATCCCATAATTCCCATTGTTGCTTCGGAACCTCGTTGCTCTATATAAATTCTTTTTTTCTATATTATTCTCTCTGTATCACCAATCACTGATAGATGAATTTGTTGACATTCAATTAATGGGCACTGGTATGGAAAATACAAATTACCTTACTTCTCATTAGTGAGCAAGAAAATATCAAAATTTTATTTTCATCCATCGTGCAGCAATACCATTCAGTCCAATAGAACGATGTATGGGGTCAATTGTTTCTATGTGGAATGATTTGGATTTTCAAACATAAGAGTGAAAATCGAAAAAAAAGTATTCCTCTAGTGTGATTTACATGTAACTCACATCTGATGTGAAAACGTAAAATTAATGTCAATTACTGGCGTAATTATGATGTTTTATGAAAATGAATACAGTGCCATGAATTGTGTACTTTGTGTTTTTGCATTGGGTGTTTTGGGGTTTTGCTGTGGGTGCTGCAACCTGGTGTATTTGGAGATCCCCTCCTTTGTCTTATTGCCAATAGACAGAATAATTATATTTTTATTAGTATTACCTTGGGTTCTTGAAAAAGACAGATTTTGGGAGACTTTAAACACTGTCATTAAAGGTCACCTCTAAAGGTTTTTAAATGCTAAAAAACCTTTATTTTATTTTAGTTATTCATACTAGAGAAAAAATTTCAAAAGAATTATATTTTTCCGACCGTCCGTTTTCCTGTAAATCGACCTGAAAAGTCTAATCGTTGAAGCGGCGCAACTGAATTATCTGCCCCTTTGTGTGACGTCATGTGCACCCAAGCGAGTGTTAGAGGCTATCTGAGGGATGAAACTCCCATATAGATAAAAACAAATCGGTACCAAATACGTTTTATTGATTTATTTATTTATCTATTTTATTTATTTATTTATTTTTTTCTTCTGGGGTGGGGGTGGGGGTGGGGGGGGTCTTCTAAAACGACTTTAAAGCGTATTCGGAATTACCCAAGTATGACTTTTACCTATCATTGAGTGATGGCCTTAGTAGCCGGGTATAAGTGTCAGTTCATATATAGAGGTTGTATATTCAAATCAGAGTGATCGCAGGCGTTTCATATACAGGCAAGCCTATAGATTGCGTAATATTTGACCCCCGTACAAGGTGTGAACAACAAATTAGACCACGACAGGCATTTGTTGGGAAATAGACAGTAGATGCTGTTACATGTACGTTTGGGCAATGTTCGTCTTGATGGAATTTTAGAAAAAAAGAAAGTTACCAATGCCATATAATGAAAAAAAAAATCTGCATGACGTTAAAATTCGAATGACCGCTTAAATATGCTGGAAGTTATATGATGCCCGCTAGTCTAGTCGTCTTTTTGTTTGAAAAAATCAATTTAGAATAACAAGTTTTTCTTGAGGATCGATCTTTATAGACCATGATGAAATAGTTTGATTATTGTCCATCTCTTATCATGCTTATACACCCAAAAACTATTTTGAACTAAGATACAATCGAATGAAATATACAAAATCAGCAAGACTATGTGCTATGTTTATTTCTCCGCCGACTTTTCCGCAATAAACATGGTAAAAAGCTATTTACATTGTACGAAGCTATTGAATATATTTTTTTTAACATACGAATCGCCATGCAGAAGAAATACGGCATGAGGTTCAGTGCCAAGATCGATCCTTATCGTCAGGTAAATTGTATCTCTGGTCCAAAATCGGTGAAAATTATGCATGGATACTCCATATTTTCCTTTCTTATTATTGCACTTTTGGTAAAGCTAATCAATCCAAGTTTCAAATACTCAGATTGCACAATTTGCATATATTTTTGCAAAATTTCCCGAGGGAGGCCCCGGACCGCCTCCCGCACCTCTCCCCCTCGATGCAACCCCCGCATCCTCTGGATCCGCCACTGAAAACCACGGATTTTTCCATATTTGTATTTACTCGATAATAATTAATCATTCAAATTTTCAGAATACTTAAGCCCGATTGTAAAAAAAAAAAATCTCCCGAATTTACAAAGACCAGCACATCTTTACAGATTGAACACAAACACATTACATCACACGATCAAATATTCTAGAATCTTAGCTTTCAATGACAAATATGGATAATGACCATATCCCTGTCTACAGCACAAAATCGATAATTCAGAAAATCAGAAACCGAAGGCATACAAAACCAGGACAAAACAGGAACCAAAGCAAACAAAAACAAAAACCTACACTATATGAAAAGAAGCGAACTCCCGATATGAGAGTGAGACCAGGTGCCCAGAAGAGTAAGCATCTCCTGCTTGCATGCAACACCCGTCGCTTCAATTCGGTAGAACTGTCACATCTGGTTACTTCCATTTTGGAAGATATAGAGTACAATCTTTGGTTGGATGGTTCAAATGGTCTATGACAGAATATCATCCACCATTCTGGATAGTGGGACATCATAGTGTATGACGAGTTCCCCATATCGACTGTAGAACTTCCTCAGTGACGATGTCAGTCGGTCACAAACATATCCCTGACTGAGAAGCTTATCTGAAAGACGCCTAGCTCTCAGAACAAAATCCGTATATTTGGTACTTGCTCTGGCATAGCGTATCAACTGAGATATGAACACGCCATAAGCAGGCGATGAAGGGATGTTGCTACTCAGAAAAGGAAAGTTCGTAATGCTGAAATTGAAGTCGTCACGTTTGTCATAGAGTGAGGTGTTCATGTGACCATTAGTGTCGTAGGACAACATTATGTCCAAATAGGATGCTGAATTATTTGTCTCTGTAGTTTCTTTGACTTCAAGCTCCGAAGGATAGATACTGCTCAGGTAATCCGCGAATTTTGGATTATTGATGGACAACACATCGTCTATGTATCTGTAAGTGAAGTTGAAGTCAGAAGCTAAGTATCTTTTCCCTTCAGAGACCAAAGATTGAATGAATTCAGCTTCGTACGAGTAAAGGAAAATGTCGACAAGGAGTGGGGCACAATTGGTCCCCATTGGAATTCCGACAATTTGCTGGAAGACCTTTCCTCCAAACACCACAAAAATGTTGTCGATCAGAAAGTTTAACATCTGAATAATGTCTGTTTCAGTGTACTTATTTTCAGAATCTGAGTTTTCTTTTACAAAGTAGGTTTTGTCATAGTTAACAACAATAAATTTGTATTTGCGATTACCGTTCTTACTTGTAAACGCATTACTTATAATTTTTGCGAGTCTTTCTTTCAATTTAGAATGTGGAATTGTAGTGTAAAGTGTCGAAAAATCAAAGGCTTTGATCGAATGGACTCTACTAAAATGAGTGGATTTCAGATGTTCTAAAAGTTCCTTCGAATTCTTTAAAATCCACATCTGGTTGATACCACTGCGAGAATATACTGTCGAACAATATTTTTGTAGCCCAGATTTGATTTCAGATAAAACTTTGGTGAGTAAGATCGATACAGATTTGGTAGAACATTTTGAGGAACCAGCGATGAAACGTTGTTTGTACGGATTCTTATGCATTTTAGGTATGCAGTATAAGTATGGTAAATCTAAATCTAAATTGGTAGTGTCGAAGCCAAAGGAAGCAAGAGCTGATTTGTGGTGATCTATTATTTCAGAGGCAGAAAGGTTCGTTGGGGTGTAAGTGGGATTTCCAGGTGTCAAATTTAAACCCAACTCTTTAACTAGACTGTCGAAATAGTACTTTTTGCAAGTAAATGTGTAATTATTTGAGGCTTTGTCCGCTGGTGTGATGACGTAATGTTCTTGGAGGTAGGTAAGTTCTGTGATAACATCAGGGTCTTTAAATATAGACACGAATCTGGTGTTCACAGTTGATTTTAATCGGTTAATTCTAGATAACCCTCTGATTGATTTTATCCATTCGGAAAGGGTGTCGAGTTGTACATCCTCTTTCTTTGCCCAACGTCTTGCATATTCCTCACAAGAGTCCATGATAATTTTGACATTTTGGTTCCATGTAAAGGACATACTTTCTCTGTATTTGGGACCCTTTTTTAACAATTCTCTCAACTTGTCGTTCTTGACTATACTGAGGTCACCAGTAATAACGTGTCCACAAGGAGAGTAGTTGAAATCCGATGAAGAACATTCGCAGGGAAGTGGATGTAGTGAGGGATTACTTAAATCAATACACTGCAGGAATCGTTTGTAATTGTAAATTTTAGATGCAACTGTTGGTGTGTAGCTATAGGAAATACAAGGAGTTTTTCAATACTCATCATATACTTTTACAGGTAAACTACAGGTAAACTTTATACTAATTGGTGAATTATCAGTCTACCTGTGCCCCTTAGATGGCCCCTTTTACACCAATTAAGGTGATTATAATATAATTGAAGTCGACGAATCGGGAACACACACCCTCCACTCATCATTACGCTTTTTGCCGACAACTTTTATTATACCGTTATTCGGCAACGATCGCCAAGCCTTTGATGCACCGACAAACTCGGCCGCAAAGATACAAATTGTTTGTTTCAACATTATTTTTGCATTTCCTTATCATCTTCCTCTACAGCACTTCATTCGAATTCATTTGATACCAAACACGACCACAATACTCCAATTAAACGCATAGAAATAAATCTACACACAATTAATTTTTTTGGCCATCAAAGTTCTTTTTGCTAATAACTTTTTTCTTTTAAGTCCGATTTAATTGAAATCATTTTCCAAATCGCCGTCTCGGAAAGACCTTTTCAAAAATATATACATTACTTAGGGTTGCTCGAAAAATTCAATTCATAAAATTTCGCCCCGGTAACAAATCTTGAAAGCAGGTGAAGCCACTTTCTATAGGAAACTTCTAACCGCACAGTCGTCAACTTATGATATTAAAACGATTGTAAATGTGATGTACAACATTAGCTCAAAGCCATTCGATAATTGATGAATTAAAAAAAAAAGAAATATATACTCGCATAAATCGTTCTTTTTAAGCTGTGTATATATACATTGATTACAGCATAGTATATGCGGGCTTGGGTGTACATTACGTCATCGCCACGGGAGGTAATCCGGGCAGGCTTTTTTGAATTTTAATACGGGACGTATTTTCACCCGCTTTATTTGCTAGACGGGACGCAATTTGGTCAAATGAAAAATTGGAATGTGTTATTCTAGATCTAATTGATCAAGTGAACAAGAAAAAATTAGATGAGTGAGGGATCTTTGCGGGTCACCTTTAAAATACTGGGGATCGATCTTATGGACATTTTGCAGTTAGTTACAATCAATTTATTTGTAAATTGAATTATACAAGAAAAATGCAAGCGAAGAAAAACATCTGAATCCTAGACGGAATTTAAGTCACGGTCTTTCGTAGAAACATAGTTTTAGATTTTAATTCTAATTATTTCTAGTGAATTGTTTGAAATTTAAGATAGTGTTTATATGATTCCTTGCTGGATTATACATTATGAAACAAAATTGCCATTAGCTTAGCTTTGCAGATGCGGATTAGCAGTATCTTCTTAATATTAATTGCTGTCAATCAATAATACAAAATTTGCGGATTACCTCAGCAGAATCTAATCTTCGGAGCTTGAAGTCAAAGACACTACAGAGACAAACAAATCAGCATCCTATTTGGACATAATTTTGTCCTACGACACTGATGGTCACATGAACACCTCACTCTATGACAAACGTGACGACTTCAATTTCATCATAACAAACTTTCCTTTTCTGAGTAGCAACATTCCTTCATCGCCTGCTATGACGTGTTCATGTCTCAGTTGATACGCTATGCCAGAGTAAGTACCAAATATACAGATTTTGTTCTGAGAGCTTGTCGTCTTTCATATAAGCTTCTCAGTCAGGGATACGTTTTTGGCCGACTAACCTCGTCACTGATGAAGTTCTACGGTCGATATAGGGAACTCGTTTTACATTATGATGTCCCACTCTCCAGAATTGTGGACGATATTCCGTCTTAGACCATTTGAACCATTCAACCAACGAATATACTTTTATCTTCCGAAATGCAAGTAACCGGGTGTGACAATTCTACCGAATTGAAGTGACGGTTCTTGCAGGCAAGCAGGAGATACTGACTCCTCCTGGACACCTGGTCTGACTCCCATATTCCTTTTATTTTCTTCTTTTCATATGGTGGAGATTTTTCTTTGTTTGCTTCGGTTCTTGTTTTATCCTGGTTGTGTATGCCTTCGGTTAATGATTTTCTGAATTATACATTTTTTGCTATGTATTGGCATATGGTCATTATCCATATTTGTCATTATTTTGCATTTAGAGATTTCAAACGAGTTATGCTTACAGTACATTTGTCAACTTATTTATTTTTGACCGCATCTAAAGACGTTTAACATTTGAAATACTCGGTGAGTGTCACTGCTGGTGGACCAGGAGTCGATCGTCTGTCTCTTCAACGCATTTGAAATTTTTCTGTTACAAAATTTCGTGAAATTTCTAAAACGTGGGTCCTGTAGCATCATACCCACCCATTCTGCTACAATTTTCGGTACATTTTTGGACATAAAAATTTTCACACTTTTTTGACCACATTACATTGCTTAGACTGAGGATCACTGACGATGGTTAAGTACCCGAAACGTGCATGTCTGGTCCATGCTGCAAATTTATCTGGTCTTAAATGATGCTATTGAATCTAAAGACGTTTAACATTAAATAGTAAATGGCCAGAAAACAATGACATCATCTTCGTACCCTTTTCTAAGTCCTTCAACATACCATTTATCATACGAGTAGTTTACCTGTTATTGAAATGGTCTGCTAATTTTGTCTGTTGTGCTTCATGTTTGTATGATATGAGTCAGTGTTCCTTGTACTTTCTGTGTCTCTTTGTGGGTGTCTGCTCTGTGTTTTTGCATTGAGTGTTTTGGAGTTTTACTGTATGTGCTGTAAGCGAGTGTTGTTGGAGATTTTTGTAAAGATTCTTTTTGCGATTCATTGCCTTTTTAAGTGTATTTGTTTTAAGTGCATTCTAATTAATCAACCGTTCTTGAATAGGCGTAGCTGTTCTACTTGAAATTTTCTATTTATGAAATCGAATTCGATGCACCCACATAAAACATATCTATTGTCAAAGAAATATCATATTCCAACATTTGATGGTGGTAAGTCATAGGAAGGAAAAAGAATACGCCTGTCTTTGATTTCGGAATATAATTTGTCAAACTGTGTTTCGCGCTTTGTAGTGAAATAATGAAAAGAAGTATATACCAGCTGATCCCTGATGCCATCTTTAATATCAGATCATCCTTAAAGCCATTCAATTACAATAACACCAGTACATGAATTCAAGTATTGACTCCCCAAATAATTGTATGAATTGTTTCTCACAATTAAATTCTTTCAAACGCCTTTTGTACATTGGATATGATCCTGCTGTCACCAGAAGGACCGTTGGATTTGTACTTGACCAATCTACAGCCTTGTTTCATTTAATTTTGCATTCTTAAGAACTGCACTCTTCCTGACTGTGACTACAAGGCTCCAAAACGGGCCATGTTCAAGCCTCGTTAGAGAAGAAAGGGACCCGACGACCTATCATCTCTGAATGTCGGTCGGACTATCGGTTGGTAAAATGCATAAGCTCGCTACAGCCGGCAGAGCACGTACTGTATTTCGTACGTCCTTTATTTTCATATCAATTTACATATTTAAACAGTGTGTTTCCTCTTGGTTGCCAATTGGTCCCGTTTATTTATGTGTAGTCTTTAGCGTTTGTTGTTTATATAAAATGTTTATTGCTATGCCTTGTCCCTTTTGCGACTCTTTCTGTGCTTGTCTACTCTGTGTTGTTGCATGGGATGTTTTGATGTTTTGCAGTGGGTGCTGCAATCGAGTGTTGTTGGAGATACCGTCCTTTCTTTTACATTAAAATCATTATCTGCCTTATGTAACCTTAACTTTGTATCTAAATAATATCTCTAATGAGAGGTCTGACACAATAATATGACTAAGATTACGTCTCCCGTATAACGACGTTATGTACAGTGATGGCAGTAGAATATATGTCCAGGAGTGGAGAAAGAGAGAACAATTACATCTTATCATTAAAACATGAAGGAAAAGTTTTTTCATAATAATCTACGTACAGTTCTTTAAAAAAACGAATTTCATTGTAGCTGGCACCACCTGAAATAGTCACTGCAGCGATGTAAAAGTTCAGAAATGTTCACATAAATTTAAATATATGCTGTCGTACAATGGTAAACATACCGAAATTCGGGAAACAGAACTTCTAAAATAGATTTTGTCTCTATGGAATCAATTTATAGGTTGTATTCTGTCCATGTGATTTTTGTATCAAGGTTAATCAAATGCTACTCATGGAGGTCTTAAAAATTTCTCTGCGAGGGGTTTGACAGTGAGCGCTTTTACCCTGACATGGTCGCCATTGCACTTTCTATATAAACATAACCTCAGAAGTGCATGTTTTGTAGGTATTGCTTTCATTTCGGTGCGTAACATCGACTGCGGGTGCGGCTAGTCAAACAGGGGATGCTTACTCCTCCCGGGCACCTGGTCCCACATTTAGCTTGCTAAGGGTCCGTCGATGCTCATGCTCTTCTGTAAGTGCTGTTGAGATTGTTGTCAGGATCTTCTTTGTCTCAAATACGTTTGGCTGTGTTTGACAATATCCTCGACATTTGATTAGGTACCGCTGATGAGAATTTACTATCCGGAACACGTGTCTAGTGCATAAGAATTGGTTTGAATTTTTCTTCACAAAGGTTAAGAGTTGGAACACTACGGTATTATTTTGCATGGCTTGCCGAAAGGTTCTGAAAACTGTGGAAATGGATTAATCGTGTAGAAAAGACCAATTTTATGTATGTTTTAGAAGTATCTTGGATAATTTAATCACGAATTTAGAAAAATCCATTTGTTTGGGAAAACAACATACAGTTGTCGACGTTCTGAGATGTCCTCACATAACGTGGAAAAGGGTCTGGAGTTATATGACAAAAAACTATTCACAGGAAACCAATGAAAAGGAATAATTTGTTCATGGCCTAACTTAGCGCAGTCGATGTCTCGGAAACTTCATTCTAATTTCACACCAACGCCTTTCCTCATACCATCAACGTGATACGATTCTTCCCGACATTATGTAATTAACTTCAAAAAATTTCCTTAGATGATTGGGTTTCTATGGCAGAGTTCAAACGATGCTACACACTGACGAAAATTGCGATGTTGTCTTTTACGACTAAAGGTATATTAAGCATTGAACAATACAAACACGCCAGACAATAAAACAAAATCTTCCATATAATACCAAAAGCAACATGAGAAAACAACCTGTATCTTTTAAGGGGGAGTGGGCATACTCTGAAAGAGACGAAGAGATACATACGAAAATGAAAACTGCCCTACGAGGGACGAAATAACCCCCTCCCCCGACATTTTTTTTCAATAGATCCAATTTTATGATGTAACATTCAATTGTACGCACTGAACTCTCTTATACATGTACAATGTACAAGGTTGTCATTCAAGGTTAAGGTCACAGTTCATTATATCAAATGCTTTGGTAAGAAAATGTAGCACTTCATTAGTATGTTGAGTGTTCAGATACATGTATAATAATCTTTTATATTTGCAGATAAGGGACAAGATAATAAAATATCATTAGAAATACACTAACTCACATTTACTTGTTTGATATATGTATCTGTTCCGCATATAAATGTACATTACTCAACATTGTCAACTCACTGCAAAAAGGCCCATTCACAAATTTTCCTTCCGAATAAGCGCAATCATTGTTAAAATGTTTTATTGAAGTCCACTCAATAATTAAGGACAATTGCAAAACAAAGGAGGGGATCTCCAACAACACCAGGTTGCAGCACCCACAGCAAAAACCCAAAACACCCAATGCAAAAACACAAAGCAGACAAACACAAAAAGAGACGCGTAAGGGACAAGGAACGTTAACGCACAACACAGAAACATCAAACACAAAGGACTACACATAAACCAACGAGACCAATGGGCAACCGGTGCCGATGCAAGTTGCAATGACGATGATTCGTATTGGGCAAAATACGTAGCAAAATACGTATTGGGCAAAATACGTAGCAAAATACGTATTGGGCAAAATGCCTACAAAATCTAAGTCCAGAGCAATAACCCAAGTGAAATTTTTTCGGCAGCAATCCCCTTTCTTCATATACATCTACATATGATCTTTCAATATGACAAGTTTCATTAAAATCCATCAATTAGCTTAGGAGGAGTCGCGATGGCAAGGTTTGACATTTAAAATGCATAAAAAATCTAAGTATAAGGGCCATAACTCAAGTGAAAAATGTTCGGCAGCAATCCCTTTTCTTCATGCACATCTACATATCGTGATCTTTCATTGTGTAAAGTTTCATTAAAATCCATTCAACAGTTTGAAAGTAGATGCAATGACAAGCCTTCGTCTTCTGACAGGTGATTCCTGTATACCCCCACAACTTCATTGCGGAGATATACTGACAGTATAATCAGCCAAATACACTCGAAACTATAAGGACACAGTTTCAAATTCAAGTTACACTGTCGATGAAATAAATATGAAATTATAATGTAGTTAAGTGCCAATATCAAAGTTATTCTGAGAACGCCTCTTGAGTGCACTTGTATCCGTTTTTCATGTGATATTTGCTTTTATCCATTTGTTATCCTGATCTAGGCACTACCATTTCCAAATGCAATAAGTATGGTGATTCTATTTATGCGAACGAACAGGTGTGCCTATGTACACCAAAACCAATAAGTTGGTTGAAACGTTATACAGAACGAGGACCTCCTATTCAAAACCAAACTTTCCAAGAAGAAAAATATTACTCTATATCTGAAAAAAACCATTATGTTTGTTAAACACGAATGCCCCCATCGGCTTCATCGTTAGTGAAAAAGCTGCGATTTTTAAAGTAAGTCATACTTCGAGGTCAAAATCACCATTGGAATCCACGGAAAAATCTTGTCAGAACGTTTTGACATGTGAAATATGAAATTCCTATCACTTACATGTGCGCACGTAATCCAGGATAACCACACCGTCTGCTATTTACGTGGCAGATGGCCGTCCTAAGTCGGCACCGGTTGCCCATTGGTCTCGTTGGTTTATGTGTATTCTTTTATGTTTCATGTTTCTATGTTGTTAGTTGGTGTACCTTGTCCCTTTTGCGTCTCTTTCTGTGGGTGTCTGTTCTGTGTTTTTGCATGGGTGTTTTGGGATTTTGCTGTGGGTGCTGCAACCTAGTGTTGTTGGAGATCCCCTCCTTTCTTACAATTCAAAATGTATGACCAAGGTTTAAGTTTTAGCGGACAAACATATAAACAGGCATATAGACAAACAGAAGACCAAAAAATATATGCCCCCAAATTTCCGATTAGGGGGTTATAAAAACGCGATTCCAAATACTGCTGCCGGAGAAAAGTGTACCAAAATTAAAATGCAGAGAGAATAGTTTATGAGCATAAAATCCACCAAACAAAATGTAAAAAACCAAACAACCAAATTATTCCATAAAGGAGAATGTGATTAGGTGTTGGGGAGAGTAAGCCTTGCAGAAAAGACTTCTTTCAATAAATTTTAAATTGTTGACTCGAAGGAACAGGTTTATTCATATATCTAATGCTCTAGTATCTGGTATCCAAAATAGGTATAGCCAAGAAAAATTGAACAGGTCGAACAATAGCAAAACAAAGTTACCAAAAGATTCTACAAAAGACAATGCGATTATGAGTCAGGGGAGAGTAAGCCTTGTAGAAACGTTTTAAAGCAAAAAACTTCTTTAAACAAATTTCAAAAGAGTTGACCTAAAGGAACAGGATTTCTGCATAAAAAAAATGGGAAAATCTGGTACCTAAAATAGGTATAGTCACGGAAAAATGAACTACTCGAACAATAAAAGCAGGAGTTTTGGGGTGGCAAAACCAAGGAAGACATCATTATGCCATCCTCATAAGTCATCATTTAGTTGTTTCCTCATTAAGTTGCATATAGAACTTTCCTCTTATATTACAGTGATTAAATTATGACGTTGATCCGAAGTTGCCATTTCATAACCAAACATCTGATCCACTTACATTAGTATTTGTATTATTTTCTTTTTGATGTAAGTAGGTCATTGCCCTCCGAGTAATTACTTTGTTTTTATGTGAAGTTTTCTCTCTTGAATCAAAGACAACGTCATTATTTCAAAGAAATAAAATTAGAATGTTTAATACCTTTTAATCAAACTTTAAGGCGGATCGATACTTTACTGCTCCAATTTTACATAGTGTAGGAGGCGTACAATATGATGAGAAATAGTGCTCCATTTCAATATTTATATTTCAGATTTTTATTTCCAAACAGAAGTTATTTTTCTCATGAAATTTAATTTCTATATAAGATGAAAAAAATTCCTGGGAATTTTAGAGGTAATAGAAAAAGAAGAATAGTCCCTTGGGAAAAATAACTTTCCCATCGGAAAATAAAATCTACCATGAGATTTGTATATTTTTCATTAAAATCAAAGAAATTTCCGTTGAAGTACATTGTATAATATTTCCATAGGAAATTATATACGATTTTCATGTTTCGAATCTCTAGTGTCGATTAAGATGTGGAAATGGTAAAGGTGAATAAAAGTCAAACAAAAAACCTAAAATCAGAATCCAAAAATCACAATCAATAGGCTTACATATACAAAAAGGTATGAAGGATAGGAAGGAGATCTCCAACAGTGAAAACAGCGGAACACATTCTCAAGAGACGATACAATAACACGAAACCATAGAAACACCATAGAAACACCATGGAAACATCATAGAAACACTATAGAAACATCATAGAAACACCATAGAAACACCATAGAAACACCATGGAAACATCATAGAAACACCATAGAAACACCATAGAAACACCATAGAAACACCATAGAAACACCATGGAAACATCATAGAAACACCATAGAAACATCATAGAAACACCATAGAAATACCATAGAAACACCATGGAAACATCATAGAAACACCATAGAAACACCATAGAAACACCATAGAAACATCATAGAAACACAAAAGAAATACCATAGAAACACCATAGAAACACCATCGAAACACCATAGAAGTCCAGTTCATCCTGAACTATCATTTAGTGAAGTTTGTTTTTCTGTGTCTTTCGTTAGAGGATGGGTGAAGTTTTTCAATATTTATAAACACCGAAGAAATTCCAATCTGTTATTCAGCCTCAGAGTTCAGAAGGCAAGGGAAAATCATTAGAATTTCCATTGGAAGAGTTGCATTTTCCGGAATAAACAGCGAAATGAAACCAGGTGCCCTGGGAGAGTCAAGAGTCTCCTGCTTGCGTGTAACACAATCGCAAACTTTTGCAAAACAATTGAAGGAATAAATCTCTCGGACTTAGGTAGCTTCCTAGGATATTTATCTTGTGTGAAATTTTGTATTTTAATCTTTAAAATAATTAAACCAATAATGTTTTGTTGAATTTAATGTTTTGTCTTTATTATTGTTCTGTACTTTTCAAGATTTTGCATGCCTATTGACAAGGATTATCGGATTCTGATATAAGGATTTGTGTTTGATTTTCATTCACTGATCTAACCTTTCCTTGAAATACACTTTCATATTAGATGAAGACCATATCCCACTACACAGTACAAAATCGATAATAATTTCAGAAAATTATAAACCGTAGTCAAACAAATTCAGAATAAAACAGGAACCAAAGCAAAAAACAAAAACCACCACCACATAAAAAGAAGTGAACTCCCAATATGAGAGCGAGACCAGGTGCCCCGAGGGAAGAGTCTGCTGTTTGAAAAAGAGTTGAATAGTAAAAGAAATATTGTTATAACAAATCAGTTTAAGACGATGGGTTCAGTGGCATAATATTTTCGATGATTTTCATTCTGTTATAATTGTCAAGCATGCAGGAGCTCGATACCATTGCAACTGTTCCAATTGATCAAAACTATTTGCTTTCAGTGTTTGTATTAAGCTAGTGAAATATGAAACGTATTATCAAAACCAATGGGCTGTCTTGACCAGCTGCTTTGGTGCTTACTGATTCCTTTAAAATTTGGATGCGTACTTGCTCTTAACGGCAAGAATCTCATTCATCGTCACCCTCACTCACTCACACAAACAGTCTATAGTTTCTTTCTTTTGTACTTGACCGGTACAGCACATCCTATGATATCCAACTGTTTAAAGAATTTGCACTAAAAAGATTACTTCGATTCCCCCATAAGTAGAGGTTAAACCCTACATGATTTTACAGGATAAGAGTAAACAATACTTTGGCAAATCAAGGAGGGTCTTGACCGCAACATCCTTTTCAAACCTGCATGTCTTGAATATCAATCATGCCTAGATGTGATAGATTTGAAAAGTTTCACAACATTCTAAGAATTTCCCTATGAAATGAATTTCTGAAACGAAACAAATGACTATAAATTATAATTTTGACATCAGAAATGTAATAACCATACATTAATTTCATTATCGTATCGGGTGTATTTCTTGTGTACGCATGTTTATAGACTTAACGAAGTGTTGGCGTAGGGCACTTTTGATTATTTGTTTTATTTTCGTGCGTGATCATCGACGGTGGGTGCGGCTAGCCATCAGGGGATGCTTTTTCCTCCCGGACCCCTGGTCCAACCTCTAGCTTGCTAGGGGTCAGTCGATGCTCGCTTTTGTGCTCTATTGTGAGTGCTGTTATTATCGTCAGGATCTTCTTTAACTCATTTGTGAGACAAGAGAAAAGGATAATGGAAAAAATTGCTTTAAAGGAATTTCTGAGGATCGGTCTTTGGCATGATGACGCACCCTCAGGCTACCCATTGTTTTACATGATGAAGTCGTCCTATGGTCCATATAGTGTTTACCTGTCGGAAATAACATAATTTCTGCCACTGTGAAAAAGAAAAGTATCCCTAAAGCACTATGCTCGACAGGATGGAGAAATACATTTGCACAAGATCATAAAATTCATATAAACAATGTACAACATACAACAAAATCATACAAAGTATGAAATAATGGGATACGGTGATTCAACTAATACATGATAAATTAAATTGAAATACTTTGTAGATGGTCCCATTGTCTTCATGTAGTCATCAAGTGTGATGGATTGGCTTACTGATGTAGATGTAGATTATAATGAAATTATGAAAGTAACGAGGTATAGAACTGTGAATAAAGTTAGAAAAAATAGCAATGCATCATGTGAACGTAACGTAATTGTTCTATTGGTATTGTTCGATCTTTTTTGCATACAAAGTTTATACACATTTGGGTTGTATCTGATTTAAACTAAATGTCAAACAAACTGATTATATAGAAACCAGCTTAAAAGAAGAAGGAAAATACGATGTTTCTTTAAGAATTTCAATACATCGTGATTTTGGATAATTCAATTCATAAACAAAACAATGATCAAATTCATAAACACCAAATGGTGTCGCTCATACGAACGCATAAACATCATAAGAACAAAAAATAATTAACATCAAAACACATGATTCACTTGCTTCATAATTCATGATATTCACATTCATAACAAACTAACAAAACGTACTCACTCCTTTAAACGCATTCATAACAAGCAGCACAAAAAATAATATTCACCAAGAAGGGTCACTCGCACGAACGCATCTAAAATAATGCAGCCATAATAACTCATTCAAACGCATTGGTAATAAGCACAAAAACTGACTGCCTACAGAGGTAATTCACACAAACGCACTCACCGAAAGCAATCATACCAATTACCAAATAAAAAGAGATAAAAAGAGATCCCTAACACGACACATTTATTGCAAAAACACATAACAATTAACACATTTATAGCAAAAGCACATAACAATTAACATTTATGCAAAAACATTTATATATTGAAACATTTATAGCAAAAACACATCAGCATTTAACACATAACCTTTAACAAACAAAAACGCATTATACGACACATTTATATCAAAAACACATATACGGATGCATTCATAACAAGCACAGAGAAAAGCAACCGAAAGAAATTACAATGCACCCACACAAACGCATTCATACCAACCATATAAACACATATATAACTAACCACAAAAGAAGTTTTTCACACCAACGCATTCATTACTACAAATGTATCACTCAAAACAGCCACCACAAAAAAGAAAGGAGTGGGCGTCCATCAACACTCAGTCGCAGCACCATAAGGAAGATACTCAAACAAACGCATTCATGCCACACCCTTAAATCAATGACCATCTAAAGATGACATTCACAACAAGCACACAAAACAGGGACCACTAACTCGCATTCATAACAAATAAAAAGAAGGACCTCACACGAACGTATATAAACAAACACACTAGATCTCAGCATAAAACAAAGTCGCTCACACCAGTAAGAACAACACAATAATATAAAAAGACTAAAGTTCAAACGATACAATCAAGGATAGTGTTAAATTAATAATTCAAAATTAACTCTGGGAGAGGAAGGTCATATTTTGACGGGCCAGGACTTCCTTTGTGCCCCTGACCAAGGATAGAGTTAAAACAAAAACAAAAACAAAAATAATAGTTTTGATTAATTCTGGGAGAGGAAGTTAAACTTTTAACATTCAGCAAAATATCCTATATCAATATTTTGTACTTGTATTGTGTTCTCTCCATTTTTTCTTACATGTAATGTAAACGTCTTCATATTGAATAGCATCATTTAAGAACAGGTAAATTGGCAACATGGACCAGACATGCACGTTTCGGGTACTTAACCCTCGTCAGTGATCCTCAAATCCAAACAATGTAATAAGCCAAAAAAGTGTGAAAGCCACTATGTCGAAAAAGCGTACCGAAAGACGTAGCAGAATGGGTGGGATATGATGCTACAGGACCCACGTTTTAGAAATTTCGAGAAATTTTGATAACAAAAATTTTAGAATGCGTTGAAGAAACGATCAACCGAAATTGATCGAACTCGGCTACATGTGCCCTCGGGAACTCCTGGTCCACCAGCAGTGACAATCACCAAGTGGTATAAATGTAAACGTCTTCATATTGAATAGCATCATTTAAGAACAGGTAAATTGGCAACATGGACCAGACATGCACGTTTCGGGTACTTAACCCTCGTCAGTGATCCTCAAATCTAAACAATGTAATAAGCCAAAAAAGTGTGAAAGCCACTATTTCGAAAAAGCGTACCGAAAGACGTAGCAGAATGGGTGGGATATGATGCTACAGGACCCACGTTTTAGAAATTTCGAGAAATTTTGATAACAAAAATTTTAGAATGCGTTGAAGAAACGATCAACCGAAATTGATCGAACTCGGCTACATGTGCCCTCGGGAACTCCTGGTCCACCAGCAGTGACACTCACCAAGTGGTATAAATGTAAACGTCTTCATATTGAATAGCATCATTTAAGAACAGGTAAATTGGCAACATGGACCAGACATGCACGTTTCGGGTACTTAACCCTCGTCAGTGATCCTCAAATCTAAACAATGTAATAAGCGAAAAAAGTGTGAAAGCCACTATGTCGAAAAAGCGTACCGAAAGACGTAGCAGAATGGGTGGATATGATGCTACAGGACCCACGTTTTAGAAATTTCAAGAAATTTTGATAACAGAAATTTTAGAATGCGTTGAAGAAACGATCAACCGAAATTGATCGAACTCGACAACATGTGCCCTCGGGGACTCCTGGTCCACCAGCAGTGACACTCACCAAGTGGTATAAATGTAAACGTCTTCATATTGAATAGCATCATTTAAGAACAGGTAAATTGGCAACATGGACCAGACATGCACGTTTCGGGTACTTAACCCTCGTCAGTGATCCTCAAATCTAAACAATGTAATAAGCGAAAAAAGTGTGAAAGCCACTATGTCGAAAAAGCGTACCGAAAGACGTAGCAGAATGGGCGGGATATGATGCTACAGGACCCACGTTTTAGAAATTTCAAGAAATTTTGATAACAGAAATTTTAGAATGCGTTGAAGAATCGATCAACCGAAATTGATCGAACTCGGCTACATGTGCCCTCGGGGACTCCTGGTCCACCAGCAGTGACACTCACCAAGTGGTATAAATGTAAACGTCTTCATATTGAATAGCATCATTTAAGAACAGATAAATTGGCAACTTGGACCAGACATGCACGTATCGGGTACTTAACCCTCGTCAGTGATCCTCAAATCTAAACAATGTCATAAGCCAAAAAAGTGTGAAAGCCACTATGTCGAAAAAGCGTACCGAAAGACGTAGCAGAATGGGTGGGATATGATGCTACAGGACCCACGTTTTAGAAATTTCAAGAAATTTTGATAACAGAAATTTTAGAATGCGTTGAAGAAACGATCAACCGAAATTGATCGAACTCGGCTACATGTGCCCTCGGGGACTCCTGGTCCACCAGCAGTGACACTCAGCAAGTGGTATAAATGTAAACGTCTTCATATTGAATAGCATCATTTAAGAACAGGTAAATTGGCAACATGGACCAGACATGCACGTTTCGGGTACTTAACCCTTGTCAGTGATCCTCAAATCTAAACAATGTAATAAGCCAAAAAAGTGTGAAAGTCACTATGTCGAAAAAGCGTACCGAAAGACGTAGCAGAATGGGTGGGATATGATGCTACAGGACCCACGTTTTAGAAATTTCAAGAAATTTTGATAACAGAAATTTTAGAATGCGTTGAAGAAACGATCAACCGAAATTGATCGAACTCGGCTACATGTGCCCTCGGGGACTCCTGGTCCACCAGCAGTGACACTCACCAAGTGGTATAAATGTAAACGTCTTCATATTGAATAGCATCATTTAAGAACAGGTAAATTGGCAACATGGACCAGACATGCACGTTTCGGGTACTTAACCCTCGTCAGTGATCCTCAAATCTAAACAATGTAATAAGCGAAAAAAGTGTGAAAGCCACTATGTCGAAAAAGCGTACCGAAAGACGTAGCAGAATGGGTGGGATATGATGCTACAGGATCCACGTTTTAGAAATTTCAAGAAATTTTGATAACAGAAATTTTAGAATGCGTTGAAGAAACGATCAACCGAAATTGATCGAACTCGGCTACATGTGCCCTCGGGGACTCCTGGTCCACCAGCAGTGACACTCACCAAGTGGTATAAATGTAAACGTCTTCATATTGAATAGCATCATTTAAGAACAGGTAAATTGGCAACATGGACCAGACATGCACGTTTCGGGTACTTAACCCTCGTCAGTGATCCTCAAATCTAAACAATGTAATAAGCCAAAAAAGTGTGAAAGCCACTATGTCGAAAAAGCGTACCGAAAGACGTAGCAGAATGGGTGGGATATGATGCTACAGGACCCACGTTTTAGAAATTTCAAGAAATTTTGATAACAGAAATTTTAGAATGCGTTGAAGAAACGATCAACCGAAATTGATCGAACTCGGCTACATGTGCCCTCGGGGTCTCCTGGTCCACCAGCAGTGACACTCACCAAGTGGTATAAATGTATACGTCTTCATATTGAATAGCATCATTTAAGAACAGGTAAATTGGCAACATGGACCAGACATGCACGTTTCGGGTACTTAACCCTCGTCAGTGATCCTCAAATCTAAACAATGTAACGTCTTCAAATTGAATAGCATCAATATAGATTATCAATATTGAAATGTATGTTCTATCGTAATTATCAAATAATATTAAAGACCGGGTTTCTCAACCGGATGGTCAAAAATATGCATACCTGAGTGACGTAGGCTTTGTAGGTGTGACATAATTGCTTTGATGATAGCGGCGTTCACTATCAGGACATAATTTTCACAGATTTTGGCCATATTACATTGTTGAGATTGAGGATCACTGACGAGGGTTAAATACCTCAACTGTGAATGTCTGGTCCATGCTGTAAATCTATCTGCTCTAAAATGATGCTAATAAATTTGAAGACGTTAAACATCTGTACCACTTGGTGAGTGTCACTGCTGGTGGACCAGGAGTCCCCGAGGGCACATGTAGCCAAGTTCGATAAATTTCGGTTGGTCGTTTCTTCTAACGCATTTGAAAATTTCTGTTTACAAAATTTTCTCAAACCTCTAAAACCTGGGTCCTGTAGCATCATATCCCATCCATCTTGCTACGTCTTTCGGTATTTTTAGGACATAATTTTCACAGATTTTGGCCATATTTTATTGTTAAGATTGAGGATCATTGACGAGGGTTAAATACCCGAAACGTGCATATCTGGACCATGCTGTAAATTTATCTCATCTAAAATGATGCTAATAAATTTGAAGACGTTAAACATAGTCCGTTTGAAGCTGTCAGTCAACAATTGAGAAGGGGTACGAGAGATTAAACGGGTCAATCAGATCGTAATTATCTAGATCTTAACCCTATAGTTGTCAGTGAGGAATTGACTGAAAATGTACCTGTCTTCTTTTATAGTCCCCACTCGCCCTTTAAGATCTACATATTATTTTATTATCAAATTTCTGTCAACACTTTTTGTCATTCTTAAAGTATAGAGTAAATAAACTGAAAATAGAAGCTTAGATGTAGTGATAAGGTCAGGGAGTAACTTCCAGTTCTTAAAATATTAATTTGAATAAGATTAATCACGAGTTTTATCATTTAACACAGCTTATATTCGTATTCTATTCAATACAAACAATAATAATCGTTTGGATGTTAGAAAGAAAAAAAGATAACCAGTCAAGGTTGAAAGGTTCAAAGTAATTCATCAAATGATTGATTAAGGAGATTGATTGAAGAGGGTAAAATGTGGTTAAGCGCTGATCGAGTGTTCGATATGTAATTCCGAACTGAAAATGAGAAGACCGTGACAAAACTCGAAATTTACTGCCATGAATGAAAAGTATACATAGCTATCTTACTTCTTTTTGAGAGATATAACCTCTATATTTTAGAACACAACAACATCAGGTACGTAAACTTTTATCGCTATGAGAATAATATCAATTTATAATATATTGTACCCTGAATACAAGCTTATTACCTCAAAATGTTGAATGATCAATGACAAGGTTCAACTTTCTGTCATCAATCCAAAAACTTCATGACAGAGAATCCAGATGCTGATGCTTCTTGTGGAAAGGCATCTTTTTGAATGTCAATTTGCTGGAAATATAAAAGAAAGGAGGGAATCTCAAATAACACTGACTTGCAGTACCCACAGTAAACAACAAAACAACCAATGAAAAAAACAGAGTCGACGTACACAGCAAAAGACAAAAGGGACAAAGAACACCAAAACAACACATAAACATAACACACAAAAGCCCCCACATAAACAAACGAGACCATTTGGAAAATGGTGCCGACTTAACCGCTACACCAGTTGCAAATGGTGTGGTTATCCAGATTGCATGCACACAACCCTCCCACATTTCTGGTGACCAAAAGTTATCGAAGAATACACCAGACAGCATGACGCAGGGGTCCGAACTTCACACAGATGGATATTTAAATTAAGGTTAGGGTAGCGACTACAGGGAGATAACTCTATTTTCATATCACGTAATATTTGAAATCGACATGGACGATAAATGGTATAAGCTCAATTTGTTGCATTATTTCAGAAAAAAAATAATACTCCTTGAAATTTTCATTGTTGCATGGGTATTTTGGGGAAAAATGCATATTTTTCAATGAAAAATCGCATAAAATAGGAAAAACATTGTCATTTTCGCACGAGTTCTACTTCTAAAGATTCAAACATCAGAGTATATACTGGTCATTATACTCTTTAATAATGAGAGAATTTGAAATTCGAACTTCGAGTAAATCTCTATGTTTTTGGTCAAAATGTTGATTATTTGCACAAATTATTGTGCTATTTATTGAAACAGTCATTTTGCTCAAAACCGAATTGGGGTACATATTGGTTTGACTGCTTTAGGATAAAGCAATACCAAAGATCTTTACAAAGAAAAAATATGTGTACCTGGCGACCTTCTAACTATTAATACAAAAAAAACGAGTTGTTGCCATGGCAACCAGCAAAATCGTATTTATAAGTAAATACACTCTTTAGAACTATTTATTTTATCAGAATTTTTCAAAAAACGGGCAAGTTATAATTTTTTGGTCTGTATAGTTCTAGGAGATGTTCTTCGGCATGTGGACATATATCCATCATTCTTCTACCTCATTTCTATTATTTCGCCACCCTGACCTTAATGGCTATAAAAATAGAAAGCGTACATAATACAGTACATGTTCTGCCGGCTGTAGCGAGCTCACGCATGTTATTACACTATAAGTCCGACTGACATTCAGAGAGGACAGGTGGTCGGGGCCTGTCTTCTCTAAAGAGGTTTGAACAGGGCCCGTCTTGGAGTCCTGTCGTCACAGTCAGAGTTTAATTCTAAAGAGATTATAGATTGATGAATTACCATGGTGAGTGTCCGTTTATTGACAGCAGGATCACATCAATATTATAAAAGGTGTTTGACGATTCTAACGCATTTTCGATGGACATTCTGTCTATCCTTGATCCTTCTTATTTTATTTATTATGTCACCATAAAAGCCAGGTTATGAAATACTCATTGTAGTATACTATTTTGCTTGCACATGTATGGGCCCGAATTTCAAAAGATATAAAGCTCTCATTTTATTTGATAAAAATCTTTAGGCTTAAAAAATTAATAATAATTGATTATATAGATACATGTTTATCTTATTCATTTACCTGATTTTCTTGCATTTCATCCGTATACAAGAGAGATTTAAAGTTTGAAATGTTTTCATGTAATAAGTCTAAAAGACAAATTCATCCGCCACTATTTAGATGTTCAATCCCCTCTGAATTCAGCACTCTTCGTCAGAGAAGTCAGGGTCCTGGCTACCTGTCCTTTTTGAAAGTTGGTCATACTCTTCAGATGTTCGCATGCATTAGCTCACTCTTGAAAGCAAAGCAATAGCTGTTTTTCATATATCCTTATTTTGTTACATGTATCAATTGATATATCCATCTCTGTGTTACACATGTACTTAGGCTGTCTGTTTGTGTAACCATCTACAGTTAAGAGGCTTTAATATACATGTACAACAATTTAGCGTTCTTAGATACCACAGTGGAAGGGCTGTGCACATCTAATCCGGATAACTACACTTTTTGCAAACGCAGCTTATGGCCGTCCATTGTCGGCACCGGTTGTCAATATTGTCTCTTTGGTTATGTGTAATTTTTTTACGTTTAAAAGTGTTCTGACATCGTCATTGATTTTTAGTATTTAACCTTTCGTTCTCTTTTGTGTCTTTTCTGTCTTTTCTTGTGTACGTGCTTCGGTGTTTGGTTATAGGTGCTGCACTCGAGTCTTACTGAGATTCCTTACTTGTATTCCAAAATAATCAGGAACTCTACATGCTGTATGATAAATCTAAGATCTACTTATATTGGAACAATCGAACAAAGAACCATGCATTTATATAAAAATACAATGCAAAGGAAATGAAAAAAAATTAAAGGCATGGTATTCAATATCTATCTTGCAGTAAACATGTGGTCAAACTATATCAGCGTGAAAACAAGAAAACAAAACACAATATCCGCATTCCTCAAACACAAAAATAACATTCCACATTGTACAATGTATGTATAGAAATCGTTATTTATGAATGGTACGTACATAATTACAAAGATCTATATGTAGAACCAGGCATGGATGCTCATCGGAAAACCGTCAGTTATCATTAATCAAAATTAATTGTCTATACTAACTTGTTTTTCGGCATATTGAAGCTGTTTCTTCGTTTCAAACGCTAACATCTTCTACACACCAATGTGATCGATTTCAGGTCCGAAATATTATGTGTTTACTTAGATGAGAGACTTGGTCAAATGCACACTCGTATTTCAACATTCAATCATCTATTTCGAGAGAGAAAGCGCTGTACTTTTTTTTCTTTCAATTCTTCCATCAAATTGCAAATAGAAATTCGAGAATCCGGAAAACTCATGTTTTAAAAATTGTTTTATCAGAAATGTTAAGACCCATTACAGTTTATCTTATCACATTTAGTGTATCTTTGGCTAGACATATTTGTTGTCGATTAAGTGAAATTCAAAGACTTGTAATATTTTAGTGTGGGAAAAAGTAAAATAAGGAAATGGCAAATGTTAACTTGTCATTGTTACATGGACATGATACTGAATCTCGGACGAAATCATTTAATATGTTCTCATGATTTAAACGATATTTCCCTTGAATAAGTTGAAATGACTTATAAGATATATGACTTCGAGACAATGCAATGAGAAAGAAAGTTTTAAAATATTGTCCTCATTCCTTATATTACATAATAATACCATGAACAGAATAGACAGAATCCATATTTATCCTGAGAAAGACATGATAATGGTTTAAAAATGTCTTGCCTTGGCGAAAATTACGTTTATTCACAAAATCCAGACTGAAACAGTAGGCAACATCGGAAATTTTGCGCTCTTGTGGATTCAATGCATATTATCCAACCACGTAATTAAGATAATATTTTATAATAATTGTACGTGATGCAAGTACCGTGATTAATGACACGACTTGCAATAATAAACGTACAAAGTTATATAACTATTTACTTTTATTAGACATTTTACAAGTTGACGTACTTCGGACTACGCACTTTAGGGGTCATATCAAAGAATTCAGGTGTAATTAGAAAAGTAAAATTTGAACACACAAGCACTTTGGCTGGTAGCATCACTGATGAGAATCTAATATTAGTAACATCTGCCTGGTGCATAATAAATTAGTTGATACTTTCTTCAAGAAGGTGTAGAGTTGGAACCCTTCCACACAGTGGACGAAATGACACTGGATAGCTCTAAATATTTATTTTCACACATAAAAACAAATAATTCTTCACACAAAGTACTCTAAGGTCATTTGAATAAAATCAACATTTTGCTTTAGTGACACAGTCACTTCGAAGTGAGAAGTGCGAAGTCCGCAAACATGATAAATGTCCAATATGAACATCACTCGTGTTTACACTGCATAAAATACCGTTTAACCAGAAATTTTCGCGACTATCAAAATCCGCGATTTAATGGTAAAATATGCCGTCTTTATTTTCGCGAGTATAATTTTTCGCGATTCCTAAATTACAAACAAATATGTACATATGATGTTACTGTTTTGTACCTTTCATTTTTTAAGTTTTAATAGCTATTCTCTGTAAGCATTTGCACTTTTATGAAGGATGCATGGCACGGCATGTCTCAGATTTTGATAAAATTTGTACATAGGGTTGGGTCTGACCCAAAAGTAAAAATTTGATAAAAATTTTCTTAATATCACATCCGGTTGCCATGGAAACGGACTTTGAATTTGATAAAATGCATTTTTGGGTGTTTTTGAAGTCACATACATAATTTATGCAGCATAATCTAAAACAAACACTGATGAATTATCAGTACCCTATCATTGCTCTTTCAAGTTAAGTAATAAAAATTTTGGGTTTATGGTCTTATCTATATGTTTCCATAGCAACAACACAGGTACCCTATCAAAATAGTATTTTTGGCATTTTTTCAAAATCCAACGATAAATTACTTAAATTTTTGAGTTTTTTAAGCAAATAAAACATAAGCATTTACATTCGGACAAAGTTTCTGTTCGTTGCTATGGCAAAATGACCTCAAATCGCAAAAATGAAAGCAATTTTGGACAATATTTACAGTCCTTTTTTTAGTAGATCATTGAATTTTTATTCAAATTGATGAAAATTAATTAATGTATTCAAGTAGATCTTTCATTACACGAAAGAAAATTTTTTTAAAATATTCAGGAAATAGCCCGTTGCTATGGGAACGATTGTTTAAATTTGCACATAGGCCCACTTTGAGTCCTTGGATACCGGCATCAAAAGTTAAGTAATCTGAAATTTTTTAAATCTAAAATAAAGTTTAGACTTTGATTTATCGTATATGTAAAAAAGGTTGTGTAAGCCTGTTTCGTTTTTTGGGAGGAAAAGGCTCCGAAAAACAGCAAAAAATGCTTATTTTTATAATGTATGGCCAAATTACTATAGCAACCATTAATTATTTGAAACTTTTTTATTGTATTTTGATAGAGGCTTAATTGATCTTTATTGTTATTGACTTTGAACTTCCTGGGATTAATAATTACTGTTTTAAGAAAATAATAAAAAATGGTTGCCATGGTAACAGATGTTCCCCATAGCTTTTTCATGGTTTTTGAAAGAGCTCCTTGGGTTAGATATTTCCCAACAATTTTTATCTGTTCATCATGATGCAAAATTTTTTTAAATGACTCTGAAGTTGCAAAATAAGTAATATTTAAGACCATAGTTACCGTTGCCAAGGTAACTTATGTATATAGCAACCTGTGGGTTTATCTTGAATTTGCTCATTTTAAAAATAAATCCTATTTCCTTATCATATACCCATCAAGAGAGAAGGAAAATTGGAAAATACAAACAGTATTTTGAAATCAATATATCAAAATTAGCTAATTATGTTGTCATGGTAACCAGCTTTTTTCACAATATCAGACACTACTAGTGAGCTTATTTAAAATTTAATGTCCTAATCTTTTGGATGCATAAAAAAAACTTCCATTGATGTCACATATAGACCAAATTATAGAGCTTCAAATTAGCTCAATTTTGCCAATTTCTCAACTTTAAAGGCCGTTGCCATGGTAACCAGATGATCTAGCATTAAATTTTTTGTCAAATTTTCCTTTTTTCATTGGTCCCTACTTATGTGTGAAATTTCTTGAAAATCGGAGAATATGCGTGCCGAAATTGTTTAAATGGTTACAGAGAATTGCTATTAATTAGTTTTCATATTAATACATTCGATTTACTTCTCTGTACGTTTAATTGAAGAAAAGAAAGAATGGCACATGCACAGTAAGAATACCTTGAGACCTAATCAAATAGTTTTTCGCGAGGATGATTTTTCGCGTTTCCAAATTACTCGCAAATATATAGCAAAACTTAGTATCTCGCGAAAATTTCTGGTTATACGGGCAACAATAACTCAAATTATATTAGCAAGGCTCCGAATTCCATTGTCATCTCTTTCCGAAACGACATGCTCGAAATGCGTTTAAAAATGTTATAGACCTTCACATAGCATAGAGCAGACATGCACGTTTCGGGTATGTAGACGCGGTGTTTGCATGGTAAGGCGCGACTATTTCAAAATACTTATGCATAAAACAGCAAAGGAATAAATCTATAGATATTGATATTTAAATATCTTATTCATAATTCTTCCATTAGACTTGGTTTTTTTCTGATGATAGGTGAGAAAATTTGATATTCATGAAATTTTAAAATTGATCTAAACGGCGCGAGAAAAATTCTAGAATTTCAATTTTCGATCACATGCCGCGCTTTTAGTCTTTCATTTCAGCCCTATTTCAAATTAAGAAGCTGCCAAAAAAAACAAATTGCGGAAAAGACATGGAGCCCAAAGCGTCAAGCTCACAATGTAGGATATCTTGAGAAAGACTGGCAGGAAAACGAAGAAGTTACTCTCCTATCGCTGTGGCTACCGATAAACCAGAGCAGCCCATGGCAATTGAGAATTTGGAGTATGGCCATTGCAGATGAAGCAGGCGAGACAAAAATAATGAAAGCTATACAGCTAAAATTGTGAAACATACTTTACGCATATAAAATTTTCAATTTTCATATTATTTCCAATGCATAAATCATATGCATTTTTATAAATGTACATATTATGTATATTTCTTATACATAAAATATACATTTCTTAAAATGTACATAAAATGTATTCGAACATTTTTGCTGTGTACCTTTATAAAGGTTTGATTGAATTGTTGCTCAATTTGAGTATTGGGGTGTACAATTTTCACTAAAAGGTGTAAATGGAAATCTTGTTATTTCCGATCAACGAAATGACTAGTTCTGCAGATATTTGCATTGAAATTATTCGAACCATGAGGCAATTTTTGTGTTGTTACGGTTCATCAAGTCTGTAATCTTTTGACTGATGATTTGTAAAAATAAGTCATTTTGACAAAAATCTCCGGTTCGCAAATAGCATGATTCTGCCCAGATAAAAAAAGATAAATGATGGTACATGTAAGAGTAAGTTTAGATCTTTGAATAATAAACTAATGTTATTCAAATTCAATCCGCTTCGTTAATTTTCACTTTACCTGGCTGGCTCCGACCCTGCAATAAACATGTAGAACATAAAAAAAATCAAATGTTTGACAATGTCCATCATACTTGCGCATGTTTTGAGTATTCAATTATCAGCAACAGTATTTTAAACAAATTATTTTGTATGATTTAAAGCAGTAGAGCTGTAATCTTAGTTACAATAAAAGCGAGCGGTTCAAAAAGTAAAAAAGAGCGTATTCATTTACTTACTGCAGCGTCAAAGCCAGACAACCGAAACATAGAAACAATGTCAGCAATAACATCTAAGCAGGGTTGGTAATCTCGCAACTTGAAACATAAGATCATTTGTTACAAAAATGGGAATGTGATGCAGAGTAAGGACGTCTTAGCTAAGAGTTGAAGCCAAACTTAAAGGGGATTATAGACGTCTTTTGCGATGCACACAAAAAAACGGAGCTCCACTTCATCTTTCATCGGTTCATCAAAAGGAGACTCACCAATATTTTTGTGATTTGTAAAACTATTTGATGGTTCTCTTCTTTCAAATACAACTCATAGTTCACTGTACATATCCCCAAGTACATACATTCCCCTTTTTTGTAATAAATATATTCTATCAATTAATGAAAGTCCGAACATAAAATCAGATTCGAAAAATCTAAATCAAAAGGCCCACAAATTCTAGAAAAAAAAATGTAAAACATATCTTTCTCACGAGAAAAGAAAACTCGGACAAACAGACGGAGACCATGACAATGCTCCGTAGCAACACGATGGTCGACCCCCCCCCCCCCCCCCCCCCCCCCCCCCATCCAACGAACGAACCCCCGAGCCCAGCGCAAGCGCGGAACGCACCACAGGCGGTGTCGCCAAAACGCGCCGCGCCATCCTGCAAAGTAAAAACATACCCAGACATCACACGAACCACGCCACATATCCAATGCGAGTACAGCATCCGAGCAAGTAGGACCAGTATGTTAAGCAAAAATTTAGGGATAAAAAGTATTCTACTATACGAGAACATTATTGACACGATTTATGTTTTTCACGTATATAATTTTCAGGTATGCTTGATTTTGTTTTTTCATCCGCTCATCTTTACGTGTACATACAAACTCGCCATTTTATACTACTTAGTACTACAAATGTAGTAATGTACAAGTCAGGTTTTTAGGGTAGCTCCTTTATCGAGGATCGAGGGGCATATTGATTTTGTGACAAGACCTTTCTTTTTGGCACCATGGTTTGACCGTGTTATTTTGACATTGCTTGGAATTAGACAACTTACATGGTACAAAAGATAGCCGCTTACCGGACATCGTGTTTCATTAACACATCTTGTCTCTTGACGTTATTACTGTAATTCTGTATCATTGCATCAGACGTGCATCAATCAAAGTTTGTTTGTTTTTTATTGTTTTTTTTTCATCTATGCACGTACTGCTCCCATGTCACGATCTCCAAGTGGGAAATATAAAATATCAACAGACAAATATGAAACTCATCAAACTTTCATGCATTAAAAGCATGCAAGAAAACAAAATTTAAGTCTGAGTGGGCAAGTATGAAATAATTTCAAGAGGGATTTTTTTTTTCTCTTTTGGCTCAAAAAATACTCGCACACAGTTTGTTTTCCTGGAGTTGACTCTCCCATTCATAATAGATCAAACAACCTACGCATGAAAAGAAAAGAAGAGAGATCTGTAGATCAATACACATCATCTATCTGATTTATCAATGATATGTATAGTACTCAAGTAGTACTAATTCTCATGCTTTGCAGTTAGCTTATTACACTGTGCCCGTATCTCACGGAGCATCGAGCCTCTGTCAATTCATATACTAAGCTTTGCGACTTATCGGTATAGTGTATCAGATTCTCGCCATGCCAAATGGTAAATCGAACGATTTTCTTGAAGCGCTCTCTTCACAGATAACTAATTGATCCTTCCTGGTCAGTTATTAGAATCTGAAATAGTTTCATTGATATTAGAGATCTGTAAACGGTTCTGAGGCCAAGGCATCAGTAGGGGGCGAAACCTCCAAGCTTATTTGGGCCGCTCTGTAGCTGTATGAACTTTTCCGAAAATTAATGTCAAGACCGGGAACAAATTGACAGGGTCAATATATTGTCGAAAAGAAGAGCAAGATAGCCATTCATCGTAAGACATCGGATATGATCGGATAGTAAAGAAAATCATAAACTATGTCATAACAAGCCCATAGTGTATCGTTATCGGAGATATACAGTTTCAGCGTATAAAGCAAAGAAAGGTGAGTCATTTTTGTTTTACTTTTATTCCAATTTTAAGTACATTTCATTGGTTGCAGACTCAAAAACAAAACACATTGTTTCTATTTGATTATTTAAATTTCCGGGATTTTTTTTTTCAAATTTCAAATACGAATGAAATTGGACAGAAATATATATTTTTTTTACGCAAGCATCTACCATTTGGAGACATTTAAATTCTAAACACCATTCTTTTTCTCATCGTATTCAAATTAGAGATGCACTCTTGAAAATTGAATATTTGTCCATTAGGACTGATGAGATATTAAAAATTTATAATGATTTAAAAGCATAGTTTAAAAGAAAACTCATTTTTAGGAAGTTTGCATGGATGCACTGATCTGATATTTTGTTCTTTGAAATGCAGTACAACAGTTTACAAATTAATGATGTAAACTTGAGAACGGTATTTCACAAATTTCCAAAACTCGATGAATAAAATAACAACAATATATTGAACTAAGTCACTAATCTGAAATTCGTACTCGTTCCATTTTTTTTTTTTTTTTTTTTTTTTTTTTTTTTTTTTTTTTCATACATGAAAATTTGTATTCAGAAGCTACAACAGGAGTCACAGAACCAAATGCAGATTTGCAATTTTCAAAATGTTTATTCCTAATATAAGATTACAAGGTCAAACACACAAAAAGAATTCCGACAGAATTCATTTCTTCTGTTCATTTTTACGGAGGTTTGATTCTATAAAAGCCATACAATTTACTTTCATATTTCTTCTTATCGTTATGCTAATGGCAAAAACGCCGAGAAAAAAAATGAAAAAAAATCTATTTAATTTGAAGGTTTTCCACAGAAATTAGGAATTTCAATTTGCGGCTGCAAAATACATAAAGAAAAAAAAAGGATGAATTCTTTCAACGATAAGCATAAACGGCGTTTTTATTTATGAAAAGTGCTTATCCGTACGAGTGAGGAAATTGAAAACGTTTTTTTTTTTTAGCGTATAAAGAATGGACACTTAACTCAGAATCGTATAATTTTTCATTCGGTAATTCGTAAAGATCTATCTCACGGATTGATGTAAAAATCTCAATGACTGTATCTCTAGATTTTGAGAAAATATACAGTAAATAAAAAAGTAAATTCAAAAAAGACAAAAATCGTCGGCGTGACTGCTGTGTTCACACGACAAAAACTTTTGTCTCGTGCTGGCAGAAATAAAAATAATGGGATACAATTATAGGGGAAATCTTACTGATTATGCAAATATAGTGCCCAATAAGAAAAAAATTGAAATTTCAACGTAGAAGACGTCACAAAAATGGTGTCGTCGACGCGATAGCGACGTATATTGCTACGCTGACGCGTGGCGCTCCTACTGTAAGTCAAAATTCTACGGTTTGTATCAGATGGTTCATCAATAAAAGTAATATTATAGTGGTCACTCCCTACATATCTAATTTGGGGATATCTTTAGTTTCATTTCAATACATGTATTTAACAACAAAGTCATACAGTTTCGATAGAAATTTTTATATCACACCCAATACTAGTTTCGAAACTATTGAGCTCCCTATGTTTGAACAAAAAATATTTTCAATACTTTTGAAAAATTAGCAGAAATACAAGAAATTGCCAGACAATTTTTTTTCAGACAGATCCATGGAAACATCTTAAAATAAGGAAAAGACATTCTTAATTTAATTTAAATGGCATTTAAACCAGAATTTAGAGATATATTCAAAAATCCATTGTATATTGTATAGATAATTTTCAATATATTTATATGGACCCAAATAGTACAAAACCTTATTCAGCATCTTAAAATATAAGTAGTTGCTTGACAACATCAGGAGTCAACCAACCAATCCCCGTATTGGTCACAGAAACTATCGAGAACTATCCGAATATTACCGAATTTATATTATAAGCACTATTTAAGTGGACGAGATTTCACGTGATTTTTATTTGCACAATGGATGTTTTCAGACGAGCGTTGGGAATTTCCACTGTTCTTGCTGGTGTATATTTGCCCTGCATGTAGACGATGTAGGGTCAATTAAGACTTCCTGCAAATCATTATACCATGATAATATCGTATCTGTGTATTTGAAACAATCTATATCACAAGGTCATACATTATTAACAACAGTAAATGAGTTAAGTATGTTCAGGTCTTTAATTTCTGGTTTCTTCGATGCATGAATTTGGGAATAACGTGTTTAAATTGGAATGATTTGCATGTAAATCTATTGACGCGGAGCGGAAAAGGGTTTTGCGCCCATAAAATCATACAAATTATTCCCACAAATCGTCCCAATACAAATTATGATATCCCAGTTTAAGACGCATTTTTTTCATACTATATGCAGCGTTGCTGAGGACTTGACGTCATCGTTGAAACGCAATGATTTTATAGTCGTACATTGAACATCACCAGCCAATGTGAGTGCATGATGTATATAAAACGTGAATCATGATAATAAAAAGTAGTGTCTTTCTCCTACAGTTCGGAACGTATAAGTTTTGGTATATAAAGTTATAAAGTCGAATTTTCATAAACATTCCGTTGAGAATATGTTTCTCTTTCGTGAATTCAGGACCATTGGTTAATTGTAATAAGAAGAGCCCATACATGTACGAATGATGACGGTTTTCCATCATTGAGGATGGTAACTACCAAAGGGCATTCATTTATAATGGAAAGTAGTGGTAAGCTGAAGTCACAGGGCTCTGTACTGATTAGACGGATTGGGTTTTTTACACGTCCGTCTTAACGTATAGATCTGAATTACAAGTAAAGGGCACACAGAAGTCACGTTCATAAGCAATGAAATCGTTAAGATCTCGGTAGCAGTCGACATGTGTCGGCTGTTTCCGTGGCGAAAATGAAAGTTGGTACGTTGACATCTGATTTAAAACTATTGATTGTGATAATGAAAAAAAACATTTTTGCCTCCAAATGTATACATAGCCTTTTTGTAAACCCTAAACTTATAAACTGTATGGTCATTATCTTCTCTAAGTACATGTATTTGTAAAATTATGGATGTGCTAATACGTACAGTATGACATTTCTTTTTTGTAGGTTAAGGTAAGAAAATTCGTATTTGACTTAACTGTATTCATCCTATTCATAAAATATTTCATAGAGATGTTGCCAATGATATCTGCATTGTACGACAATTCCATTCGTCGAACTAAATGATGACCTAAAAACTAGATAATTAGAAAAAAAAGATTCTTTTCCAGAAATGCAAATTAAATATAATTTAGATTGAAAAAAAGCGTACATTTTATACAATTTCAACAACAGTCATCTTTTCAATTTTGAGTATGTCAGATACTTTTTTAGGATTCCAATACGTTTTGCCCATTGTCAAAAGCTTAACAAAATACCTAGTACATTTGTAAACCATGGTAATCTGGTAACGGAGCAAGAAAAGCTTTCAGTTATTTCGACTTCTATTTATTACGGATTATAGGGATTTTACTTGTTGAACTATTTTTGTTTATAACTTCAGTTTTCCTATGCCATTTACATCCAGACATCAATGTTGAATTTCTCAAATTACTCGTTTCCCATGCCCTTTGATAAACCCTGGAGGACGCCATGATTGCCTGGTTCGGAATTAATCAGAAAATCAGAATCTTTCCAAATGACAGTCCCATATCTATAAAATCCCTTCGTTTCCACATATTTGCCCTGCAATTTAGTGAAAGATTGCAATAATAATTAGAAAATGCTTCAAAGGTGATTGGCATATTGCATCTCTGGAATAAAACTCACCAAAGTAATCAGATAACCTAATAATTGACTCTGCGAGTCTGATAGGGAAAATGCCCAGTTTATTGTTGAACATCTATAGAAACTGATTGAGTGTTTATTCCCTCTGTTTGTCTATTCATAATTTAATTTTATCAATTTTTAAGGAGTTTTGTACTTTTAAGCGGATAATACCCAGTTTAATGTGTTAAATTAATTTAAAAATTTTCTCATCTAGAAAAAAAGTTGTGACTTTTACTATCTACTCGCTATTTGATTTAAATTATTTTTAAAACACATTTGCAAAAGTAAGATTAATATTTTTCTTCAATACTAAATGGTAAGTTCAGGGATATTGAGCTTCATGATTATATTGAGTAGTTATATATCAGGTTCAGATTTAGTCACAGTTGACCTACTTCAGCTGCGTAATCTCCCTTAAACATGGAATAGATCTGCACGATTTTCTCTCTGGTTGGTTTAAACAGTATTTATGGTGAAAATTGCATAAATTATACATGTATATTTAATTCAAAGAGAAATACAATGGGATCTAGCAATAAGACGGTCGTTTTATACGAGGCCATCCCTACATATATCATGATTACATTTTTGATTTACCTAGGGGCTTAACGGTCTTAATATGAAAGAAAAAAGTAACATAACATAACAGAATACATTTTAAAATTTTTAATAACTCGAAGAAGATTTATCATTGAAATGTCAAAATATGTAAGTTAAACATATAGAAGGAGAGTTGCAAAGTTATTGAGCTGTGACCGAAAATCAAATGGCCTGCCCTTAAAGCTGAAAGCCTACATTAAAAACTTTGATGAAATAGTAAATTTTTTTTTGGGACGGAGATTGTTAGATATAGACTCTAACAATCTCCGTCCCATGGCATAGAAATAAGCTATAGCGACCCTTCACACCTGCTGACGTATGCATACTAATGAAGGTACGACCTAAAATCCAGGGACATCCCTACAGCGCCGGTATATAAGACGAGCTTCAAACTCGTCCACCGTGACATTCAGTGATTAGAAGTCTGGGAGTAAATACATGTAACACCTGAAATGAGAAATGAAGTTATTTGATGAAATAATCAATAATCGATTTCAAAAGCAGGCATTTATATCTAAAACTTTGAATTACGAAGTAATGAATTTATTTATTAAATACAATTAAAAATCCCCTCCCCTCCCCACCTTATACCACGTCTATAAAGTCAGTACGAACGCCAATGTACAAAGCTCTATATGCTGCAAATATTTACCTACGTTGAAACATAAACAAAGAATATATGAAAAGACCCCATCTCTTTTAAGCCCCCCCCCCCCCTTGCAAAACACACACTACTTCAATAGCCCTAAATTAGTTTCTACTTGGATATCCAATACAAGTTTTGAATTCGGCCTTTTCGTCTGAAATAGTAAAATAAAAACAAAACCTGAAATGTGTGCCCATTAATTGTTATATCTTACCTCTAGAAAATGAATTTACTAGATTCCATGTCAGCCTTCCTGTATACAAGACGAAAATCATCACTTCCGGTATAACTGACATTTTGAGAGTGTTCGTTTGCATAAGGTAGAATTACAACGTCTCATTCACTACATTTTCGAGGTTGAAGAACCCAGTTTCCCCTTTCGCCTTTTTCTCGGTGAATTTAGTTAGTAATTTAAATATATAGGATATACAGTAAACTCTGACAAACAAATAAGCTAAGAATTGATAATTTAAGATTATCTTTTGTTGATTCTTAGTACTCGTGGTAATCTCTTCACAGAAATAGAAAGGATGAACTAATGATGTCGAATTTAATAATACAATTTTAATTTTCTTTCCTCAAGATTTTTAATTTTCCATTTTATCTGACATACATATATTACATATTTTACATGATTGCATTTTGTTTTCATGTTTTATTCAAGAAATACAGATGATAAATAAATGTATATAATTTCATTGAAATATGCGCGGATCTAAAATAGGTGAAATATGGTAAGGGTCCTTCTAATGCTCCATTTATCAATGGACGAATCCAGATTTTTTTTCTAGGGGTTCCTAGCCATTTGAGGAAGGGATGTTCTAGCTATTGTTTTTGAAAAAAATAAATAAATAAAAAGAAGAAAACTATCATTTTGGCAAAAAAAAAACTGGAGTTTCACAATGTGGTCCTTGATTATTATTTTCAAAACCAATATATGGCTGCGATGGCGAGTCAGCAAACATGTTTGACAGTTCAAATGAAATATATATATTATTGCTTCCAAACGAACACTCTCAGCGATAAACTTATACCGGAAGTAGCATAGCAAGTGTCAAATTGATGATGCATCAGGATTTATTCTCTTATCAGGTGAGATACGATATATTTTTCTTCAGTCTGTCCGTCCTGAATATAATTTTCAATTTACCATAATACTACATATACATACTGTCTTCATTCATATGGCTTATCAAAGGACAAGTACGAATTCACATGGGCGGATCCAGCACTATTTGCAAAAATGAAAGGAATGCTAAATCTTTTTTAGTTGGTCAAAATTTAGTCATTGAGCAAGGAAACTGGATGTACATGTACAACCCACTCCCTCCGCAAAGACAAAAACCTTATTGAAACTACTGTAAATAGTATTGACTTAATTCAAATGCAAATGTAACCCCCCCCCCCCCCCCCCATCTTTCCGTACTTGCATCCGCCCTAGATATGCACTGCAAGCTTTATTTTAAAGTTTTTATTCAAAGTGGTTTTTTGCCTATTTCTGATTACTCATCAGTTGACTTCATTTCTCATTTCAGGTGTTACATGTATTTACTCCCAGACTTTTAATCACTGAATGTCACGGTGGACGAGTTTGAAGCTCGTCTTATATACCGGCACTGTAGCGATGTACCTGGATTTTAGGTCGTACCTTCATTAGTATGCATACGTCAGCAGGTGTGAAGGGTCGCTATAGCTTATTTCTATGTCATGGGACGGAGATTGTTAGAGTCTATATCTAACAATCTCCGTCCCAAAAAAAATTTACTATTTCGTCAAAGTTTTTAATGTAGGCTTTCAGCTTTAAAGTGTTATACATACAGAAAGTATGAGAAAGTTGATGTTTGTTCAAATGCAAAAAATTGCTCTGTCTTAATTGAGTTATGCGCCTTTGTTGAAATTTTCAGTCATAGAAATAGACTTATTTTCCCCGATAACTTCGCTGTTGATTTGGAAGTAAAGCTTGTGTTCACTTGAGAGAAACATTTTTGAAACAGGTTACCTGTCTTTCATCAATCAAAGTTATCAACCATGTAAATTCAATGATTATTTTACCTAAGATGATCTTCTCCTTTTGATAATAGGTGACGTAACTCTCACAATGGATAATTCAACAACAGTACCGGAAGCTTCGGATTTTTACGCCAACATGTCGGCTTGGCACATACTCTCACATTTTCAAATGTCGACACTACCTTCTAATCAGTCAAACGATGACGCGATGACAGGAATCAGTAACAAAGAGGCGCTTGAAACTACCAGATTCATAGTCCAAAAGATACTTGTACCCATCGTGGTTCTGTTTGGAGTGACCGGTAATTTAGCGAGCATTATAGTGCTAACGGACAAGTCCATGAAAACATCAACTAACTGCTACTTAACAACGCTCGCTATCTTTGACATGCTTTATTTGCTTATGTCATTTGTGCTCAGTTTCAAACATTATGGGGACTTGTACGAAATGGAACATTTCTTGTATATTTACATCGGTGCAAGAATTCTCAGCGATATGTTTTCGAATGTTTCCGTTTGTTTGACTGTGACTTTCACGATAGAAAGATGGATCGCAGTATGCCATCCGATTACAGGACGAAGAATCTGTACCCCGAAACGAGCGCGGATCATCGCCTCCATTGTTTCTATCTCCGCCATGCTTTGTATAGTGCCAGAAATGTTTGAATGGAGAGTTTATCAGGAAGTTTCAGATAATAAAACTTCCTTCAAGAAAACAACAACCGAATTAGCCAATAGTGATAGCTACGCCATAGGATATTATTGGTTTTTAGTAGTTAGTTTCACATTTTTACCCCTCCTTGCATTGTGTCTTTTCAACATTGTCCTGATACGGGCAGTCTACCGGGCGAGCATGTTACGTAGACGGATGACGTATGCGAACGTTCAGCGATCGAAAGAACGTTCTCAAGGCGACCAAAATCGAATCACGTGTATGCTCATTGGCGTTGCCCTCGTTTTCATACTTTGTCAATTACCATCGGCTGCAATGCTAATATATCACACCTACTTAGACATAAATGATATCAATCTAAGCAGAAATGACCGTACTAAACTTTTTATAGCAGGCAATGTTACAAATCTGTTGCTAGCGATAAACGCTGCGGTCAATTTTGTCTTGTACTCAGCAATGAGCACCAGATTTCGCAAACTTTTCATTAGGAAATTCTGTAAATGGATACCAGGTAGAAAGGTCCATAGAGACATGACTGAATACAGTGACCTCACAGGTTTATCATACATGAAAAGGGCGTCTACCATGCGTACTGGGTACAGTGCCAGAAACTCTAGAGAAGACATTGTTCGCTCTAATTCACAGTCCAGCCTTTCTAAGAAAAGAATACGGGGCGGCTCTCCACTTACATGCGCTGAGGAAGTGAAGAAGTCATCAGAATCTTTACTAGGGAGGAGAACCCCTCCGAGGCATATCAATGTATCTGGTGCCTATACTGACACAATATTGTAACCAGAGATATCTTAGGGGAATCGTTGCCTATACATAATTGAGATAGTTTCCTTTGGCAGGCTACAATTTTAACCTATGTTTAATTAGGATCATTTAATCTAATCCAGCGTCTCAACCTACTATACATATAAAATGTTATACAACTCCTTGCATGCTATTTGCCGATCCATTGGGACTTCTTTGAGCACAACTAGCGCCATGGGCGGAATTATGAATTTCCACGGGTCCAGACCATTAGTCTATGGATTTGAGAACCAAAATATACTTAAGGCGGGGAAATGAGTGTTTTTGCTTTTTTGGCAAATTCCAAGTTTTGGGGGGTCCTGACCCCCTAAACCCCCCCCCCCCCCCACTCCTAGATACGCGCTTATAGCCAACCAGAATGCCTAATTGAAGTTTTCTATCTTAAGAACCTAGGCCTATTTTTATAGAATGGACAATTTGATACGCATCCATAGCAAAATATCAAATTCAATATTTGAAGTATCATAACAAAGATAGAAAAAAAAATGATATAAAAATAGTATGTAATAATATCAGATTACTCGTTAGCGGTCCATAGATGAAAAGACGTCTAAAGTTCACGAGATTTCTATGACAGAGAAACTTAAATTAATTCTATATCCAAGCTTAATAATCTCATGTAAAAAATATTGTGATATATATTTATTGTATTTCTATCATCTCTTGTTTTGAATCTACTTTAACCTTGTGAAACAATTCTTGATTTATGTTGTTTCTTGACTTATCATCAATAATCCGAGACAAAAGAAAAGAAGTTGATTCGGGACAGAAGAAAAATCCCAATCGAAGCGGCGGAAATTAAAAGAAAAATCTTGTATCAGATCTCTTCATGTCTTTATTGTGTTTCCTGCTTGGCATGTATATTAATAAATCTTTTCTTGACGTTTTAATTACCACTGAATTCCAGTATGATTACGTACTTTTAGTTTGATCGTTTGAAATTTAAGAATTCCAAAGTCGAAAGAATTATTATTAATCTTAATTTATTTTCTGCAGAATACATAAGTTCTATTTTTCATCAACCACCAGGCGAGGTTATGTCTTCAAGTTGACAATTTGCATCAGTTTCGTAATCATAGTCGACATGACAATTGGTTTGCAGTCATTCCTACATAATTTATTCAAAGATGAGAGAACTATTTCTAATCTTAATATACATTTTCCTGCAGAAAACATAAGTTTTTGTTGTTGTTGTTGTTGTTATTATTATTTGTTGTATTATCTTTTCTTTCTTTCTTTCTTTCTTTCTTTCTGTCTGTCTTTCTTTCTTTCTTTCTTTCTTTTTGTTTGTTTGTTGGTTTTTTTTCACCAGATCAAGGTTGTACAATGATGTAAGAGGACTTTGATTAGTTTCGAATTTCGACGTTTCATATTTAGTCGACAAGATAATCAGTTTTCCTTTCTTGAGATACAAAGATCGTTTGTATAAATGTTAAAAGGCAATTATCTGTACAATAACTGCCATCATTGCAATTACTAAGACAATAAATTGAAATCATATATACAGACGAATTCAGTGAATATGCTATGGTTATGACAAGGCCATTTCTTTGTTATATCCTGTTTTCGTCCTCATCCTGTTGAAAACTGAAATCATAAAAAACGAGCAAAATAAGAAACATTGAATCTGCAACATTTTACAAAATAAATGTGTTTCTTTATTAATAAGATTAAGTGTAAAAATTTCATGTGGGAAATGCAACATTACTTCAATATTTTTAGCCATTGCTTTAAACATGTTAAATTACTTTATCTTTATATATATTAAATTATACTTTAGTCATAATTCCAAGGGAACAATGGTTAGCCATGTTTAAATGGTCAATTGATATGAAAAAAAACACCTTAGTATTATATACTTGTGTGTTTCTCACCCTGGCTTGCTGTAATAAAAGGACGCAAAACAGAAAAAGAAAACAAGATATTGCCTTACATGGCGATACAAAGCCTCGCTCCTTTCATTACATCCATACAAAATGCGTATTTTATATGGGATAACTCAATTCTCAACGGATTTTATATTTCTCAGATATTTCTATTTCCATGTTCATTCAGCGTTCAGAGTTGCTTATATACTATTAAAGAAGCTCTAGATTTAACAAGCATTTTAGTAGTATTTTAAACAACATATATCTGTCATCTGCTCAACGTGCTTTATTTATTTGAAACAAGCATATATATTACCATCCTATACGGAGGCATTGATTTACCATGAAATGTATGAGTAGCAGACACTGGAACAAGAAATATAGGTTTATTTCCTTTCTCCATTGCTGTTAAGGATAGACGTTCCACATCTAATTTCTTTGTTTTAATGGTACATACGTTCTGCGTCTGAAATGTCTACTTTCCAGTAATTAGAATTTGTTTTGTTACAACTTTTATTCAGTAATGATCATTCTATAGCTGACAAGTTAATTTTCTGTCTGATTAAAGGCTTGAAGATAGAATATTTAACGGGGAGTCTATTTTCATTGAATAATGATGTGTAGGACGGATATATTATACATGCTACATTTCACGTGATTATTATCTTTCATACAGAATTAATTGAATATTAATTGCACTTTTATCCCATGATTAAAGGTTGAGGATAAATCTGTCTGATTAACAACGAAATACATAAACTTGAAAATTAACCCTTCACTTTGATGTTATTAACCTGCAACACTTACTTGGAGTTATTGCGTCTAGAACATTGTTACATAAATGTTAATCGTCTTCAACTTCCTAAGCATCATTTTAGAGCAGATAAATTTGCAGCATGGACCAGACATGCACGTTTCGGGTACTTAACCCTAGTCAGTGATCCTCAATCCAAACAATGAAAGATGGCCAAAATCTGTGAAAACTATGGTCTTAAATATACCAAAAGACGTAGCAAGATGGTTGGGATATGATGATGCAACAGGACCCAGGTTTTAGAAATTTGAAAAAAAAACTGTGTAATTAGAAATTTTTGAATGCATTTGAAGAAACGACTAACCGAAGTTGATCGAACTTAGCTACATAAGTCCTCGGGTATTCCTGGTCCACCAGTGGTGACACTAAGTAGTACACATGTTAAATGTCCTCAAATTCATAAGCATAATTTACGAGCAGATAAACACCATGGACAAGACATGCGTGTACACGTTTCGGATATTTAACCCTCGTCAGTGATCCTCATTCCAGACAATGAAATATGGCCAAAATATGTGAAAATTAGTCCTAAATATACCAAATGACGTAGCACGGTGGTTGGGATATGATGCTTCAGGACCCAGGATTCAGATATTTGATAAAACTTTGTAATCAAAAAATTTTGTATGCGTTTGAAGAAACGACCAACCGAAATTGACCGAACTTGGCTAAATATGCCCTCGGGGACTCCTTTAAACGTCTTCAAATTCATTAGCGTAATTTAAGAACAGATAAATAAGCTTTAACATTAACGAAAACAACAAAAAAGAAATAAGTCAAGTTTGGGTCTAACAGATTCATTCACGTAGATGTTCATTTCCATTGTGTGCTTTTTGTGAAAGCGTGAGGAAGGGTGTGTTAGTGAGTGTGTGTGTTTTTTTTTTTACGGATTCTTGTGAGCAGTATAGAAGACAACGTAATGATCATAGAATTATCAAATCGGCCACAATTGTTCCACAATCAGAGAAAATGAACCCTATTGATCTTCAATGTCAAGGGTAAGATGTCAAGGTCACCATGGACATAGGCTTAGAATTCTTGTGAACAGCTTAGAAGACAAAGTAATTATCATAGAAATATAAAACCTTCCACAAATATTCCCCATTGGGAGAGGATTTACCCTATTGATTATAAAGATCAAGGGTCAAAGGTCAACTCTGGACATAGGCTTAAAATCTTTTTGCTCAGTAATATGATAATTTTACATGCAATTACGAGGGATTCTACACTAGCGTCGCCTTTGTTAATTAATGATTTTTTGTGTGTCTACTATGTTTGTTTGATCTTTCAGTGTTGTTGTTGTTGTTGTTGTTGTTTTGTTCATCGTTGTTAATTCTTGTTGTTTGTTGAAGAAGGCATCTCCAACAAGACCCCGTTGCAGCATCAACAGCAACACACCAAAACACCCGATGCAAAAACACAAAAGACGAGTACAGCACAAGACGGAAAAGAGACAGAAATTACTTTGTCTGAAGCTCGTTGTTTGTGTAGTCCTGCAGAGATGTTTTGGAGTCATTTGATTGTTTTGCGGAAAGATGTGGAAATATTGCAAGCAAGACTATCGTGCAGGTCTGCACAGACGACAGTGGAACATATACACAGGAACGTACTCTTGAGAGCTCTCTTACTCTTAAAAGAATATCACAGTCGAAGAGAAAATGTCGATTGTACGTACGAAGGAGAACTGAACAGGTCATGATAGGCGTTTGAATAAGCCTCACTGTCCTTTTGAATTTAATATTTTAAAGCTATAATTGGACAAGATATTCAGTTGTAGATAGAGTGCCAAATCCAACTGTTGGTATGTAGAACTGTTTTACAATGAGCACATATCTGGTTGAATAACAAAGTACCTCGTATCACCTCGTATCACATATCACACAAAGTTTCAGGGACATATGGTTTTTGACCTGTCTCTCTGATTGTCTGTTTGTTTGTCTGTAGCAAAATCTCTAACATTGGACATATCTTTTAAATTGTAGGCAATACATATTTCATAATTCACATGTGTATTCCTTGTGATAAGACCTTTCCGCTGATATCAAATTTGTATACCTCTTGGCCTTGATCTTGACCTAGTTTAAAAAAAAAACTTTAACATTAGCCATAAATGATAGCTTTTGAATTGACTCTTGCCTGTCGAGTTTGACCTACAGAAAATGGTTTTAATGTAAGCAACGATGTCATCGGGGGCATTCGTGTTTCACAAGCACATGTTTTCTTTAAAGGTAGAAATGGCTGTCGATTGTCAGTGTTGTTGTGAGAGGCCGACACATGGAACATAATTACTCATAATGAAGCATAAAGTTTCACATAGATATTCCATTATTGCAGAATCTACATCAAAAGAACATCAAAGAAGGTGTCTGTTTTGACTCTGTTGGAAGTGTATATTGCACACTCTACACACTCTGAAATCTTCACACCCTTCGACCGCCGTTAGCTGCTATGCTATTATTTTCAACATCGATATGTGAAAAACACCATTGGACAACTTGCCTACGCTCTGACTGTAACATGACTTGAATGCTAAACGTCTTCAAATTCAATCGCATCATTTCAGAACAGATAAAATTTCAGCATGGACCAGACAAGCACGTTTCGGGTACTTAACCCTCGTCAGTGATCCTCAATCTAAACAATGTCATATGGCCAAAGAGTGTAAAAATATTTTGTCCAAAAATGTACCGAAAACATAGCAGAATGGGTGGGGTATGATGCCACAGGATCCAGGTTTTAGAAATTTCAATATTTTTTGATAACTGAAATATTCGAATGCGTTGAAGAGACACTGTACTTCTGTAGCGTACTGGCTGTTTTTATTAGTCATTTTATAGACGTCTGAATTCTAGGAGTGTGGCTTGAAGAACCCAGCTAGTAATGCCATTTTACAATTTCACATGATGTAACTGATGGCGTGAAAATGAAATAGAAATATAGAAACATAATCAAGTTAAGAAATATTGTAAAAATGTTAATGTACCAAATGCGCATTCCATCAAGCTATGCCATAATGGTGATTCCGAAGGCCGAAATATAGGGGAGAGAAATATGCACTCGGGGAGATCTATACTTATCGATTATTTGTCAAATAATAAACAAATATTTTGGGGTTTTGCTGTTGGTGCTGCAAAAAGGTGTTGTTGAATATTGCCTCCTTTCTTAAATCCAACATCAGAATAAGGAATTATATGAATTATCATAATTATTGTTATATTTTAACCATATGCTAATTTGAACAAATAATGTATCATTAGTGACGCTCGTGACAGAAAGAGGAGAAATCCAAATATTGAACATGAGAAGAGTGATATTCTAAAATGACCTGAAATATATGCTAAGACAAGCTGACATACGTATCATATTCAGAAATTTAAAAATATATTTCAAGTCAGGGACGAAGAAGAGAAAAACTAGGCAAATTATATCCTCGGGGACTAAAAGTCAACCAGCAGATCGAGGTACCAGCCTTGGGGTTCAAGTTCTCATTTTAAAATATATGGAGATTTTCGTCAAATTCACTGCATGAGATACTCCTTAATTTCAAACCATATTCATGACACAGCAACAGTGAAATTCAGCAGATAGAAATGCAAACAATTTTTGCAAAAAGAGACAATAACAACGTGTTTCCGACTAGGTCAGAAATATGTAGGTAAAATAACATCAACGTCACTCAGTCTCAAAGTCGAGAGGGCAAGGCAAAATCAACAGAATTACCATTGGAACGGTGGGGAATCTGCAATAACATTTCGAAGTGAGATCAGGCGACCGGGGAGAGTCAGCGTCTCCTGATTGCATGCAACACCCGTCAGCCAATGTCAACAAATGGAAAGTAGAGACAATCGCTTTATATGTCTGATTCGAAAAAAAAAGAATCCAAAGGACTGATGCTATACTTTATATTGGTATATTGGTCAATATCAATGAAATGGAGGTTGTTCAAAAATTTTTAACGCAAGCAGAGAACCCTTAAGCCCGATGTCATCGTTTGAAAAAGGTATAAGTTTATTCTGTTCTTAATATGACCTTGACATGAACGAAGGGGTTCTTTTGGACTCGCCACCTTTGTCTTCGCTCGTGTGAACACTACTTAACTGCAAGTGAGGCTGAAAGAATGGAATTCCAATTAATGAACATGGAAAGAGAATGTCCTTCGATTAAGAAGCGAAACGATATGTCTCCAACTATGAGTGTAATGAACCAAAAAATCATGATAGAGGGAAAATAACTCAAAAAGTTTTATATATACTTTATCAGTCTCTCTTGTTTTGGAACTGTAGGCTGTATCAAATTCAAATAACTACATTGATAAGATGTGATTTTGCGTCGTGCATTTAATGTTCAACACATATTGGCACTATCAGTAATGAAGTATGCCAAGAACTTTCCTCTAGAATCCTAACAAAAAGTAATGTTAAGTACGGTTCTGTCATTCCCTGTTAATGTAGATATTTCATTTTTAAACTGAACTCCTTACATCGAGATAAGAGTATATGGAATGCCATTGTTCATGCGCAAAGCTAATATAAATAGAAAGTAGACAGAAAGCAAAACATACAATTTCACTAACGGTCATGCGTCTGCATTCATAAATCAGTAAAATTCAGGGTTTGCACTCCCTTCAAATTTTCGTTGATAGAGTCATGTCTATCCATGGAGAGTTGTGACACAAACTGTTCGGCGAACCTCGAAACAATGACACTTGTTCGTATTACTGCGGATTGGCTATCCTTGAAGAATCACGAAAAAAGTGTTCGGTGAACTAGCGCTAGCGGATTAGTACGGTTGTATACAAATCGAGAATAGAAATAAGTTAAAGAAGATCCTGACAACATCCCCAACAGCACTCACAATAAAGCACCAAATTGAGCATCGACGGACCCCTAGCAAGCCAGAGGTGAGACCAGGTGCCCGGGAGGAGCAAGTATCCCCCGCTTGCCAGCCGCACCCGCCGCCGACGCCCTCGCACGAAAATGAAAACAATATATCAAAAACATGCACTGTCTGAGGTTGTCTATATAGAAAGGGGAAATTTTCTACAGGTAGCTGCGGAAACGTATTTTACCTCGATAAGTGCATGGCTATTTGACGTATCAATGAAAAAGTGAAGGGGACTTTAAAAGAAAATATTTAAAGTTACGTTATACGATTAACAACGAATACAATAAAATACTTTGAGTATTAATTGGGCCAAACTCCTTATATAACACTGCCAAAGGTCCAGATAAAACGAGTTAAAGAAGATCCTGACGATAATCTCAACAGCAATTACAATGGAGCACCAAACTGAGCATCGACGGACCCTCAGCAAGCTAGAGATGGAACCAGGTGCCCGGAAGGAGTAAGCATCCCCTGTTGGCTAGCCGCACCCACCATCAATGTCCATGCACGAAAATAAAAACAATATATGAAATACATGCACTGTCTGAGGTTATGTCTATATAGAAAGTGCTATGGCGACAATGTCAGGGGAAAATATTCAAAACACTTACTGTCAAACCCCTCGCGAGGAACTTTTTTACGAGCTCCACACGGCAAAGGGCATAAGTGTGACACAAATGAGTTAAAGAAGACATACACTCTCATAAATACTTCATCGCAATACATCGCTCCAAGAGTCCGACTTACGTTGTGTACATGCAGATAACATCTACACAATACTACTATAGGAACGAATTAGCCGATTCTCCGTCCAAACGAAGAGGACAGAGATAAATGGTGTGATATGAAGATATATATAGCATATGCTATGACAAAGTTAATTTGATAATTGTCTTAGGAATTATTTCTAATTAACGTGTAATCATTAATAATGTGTCATCGTTTTTTCCAAAACAAATCTTTCCAAAAATCTAAAGTCCAAAAGTGGCGTCGCACACTATCCGTTAACTTCATATTTTCCTCTGATTTATACTCCCTTTCTAATCCCCACTTTTTAAGTATCATAATTTAGTAAGACGATTCTTGCAAGACGTTTCTTATGTTAGGAGGAGGCTAATTTCGCCTCGTCATAAATACTCGTTTTCTGATATATATACGACATACAATCTTGCAAAAGAACGTTCGAGAAAGGGATATCATAGCTCTGTTATGAGATCACCGGACGTACCATCTCGTTCCCATTTATTCTACTCGCCATGAGTAGACCTTTATCAGCATTTTAAATAGTATAGAATCTGTATTTATTTAATCTTCAATGCATTTTATCATGCTAATAATTTTCCCATGACGTTTTCCATTGGCTCAATGTCAAACTCAGATGTTGACACTTTCTTGTATTTCCTTTTTTGACACTTTTGTACACAAATAATATTTCCATTAACATTATCCTTACGTTTTTATAATTTACTATCGAAGGAAAATGTTTGTGACTACATTCCGCTCAACTCACTTCGGAAATTGGATAAACGCGAATGTAACCACTATACATCATGCAAAATATTTGAAATTGATAAAATTCAAGAGATCTTGCTTAGTCGTAAATTCGTTGGTTTTTGATACTGACATATTGAGATGACCGTACAATTTGTTACGGTCATCCGCGTAAACCTGTGACAATGAAAATAATATTATTTCAAATTCATGTTTTAAATTTATCAGTATCAGTGCCAAACAACATAAATCTGAACAAATTCCCAATACAGATGTATTGCATGCTAGAATCATACAGAACGTGTCTAGATATGTCAATGCATCTATGACAATTTTTCAAGCGCTTGCGCTGGTCCTTTTCTAGTCCTATATGTATCTTGAATATTGGTTTACCTCTATAGTAATGACTTCAAAATTAGAAATGAAAACTATACAGACCAAAACACACATGCTATATAACAAAGGAGGGGATCTCCAACAACACCAGGTTGCAGCACCCACAGCAAAACCCCAAAACATCCTATGCAAAAACACAAAGCAGACAAGCACAGAAAGAAACGCATAAACGACAAGGAACGTCAAGCACAACACAGAAACATCAAACACAAAGGACTACACATAAACCAACGAGACCAATGGGCAACCGGAGCCGACTTAGGACGGCCATCTTTCACGGAAATAGCAAAAGGTGTGGTTATCCTGGATTACGTGCGCACAACCCCCCATCGTCGCCAGTAGGGTTTTTGCTCCATCAGAGGTAATGCTTGGATATGATATATAGATGTTTCGATACTACAGTCGGTTGAACGTTAATTAGCAAAAGTATGTTAAAAATAAAGAGCACCGGAAGCGTGACGTTGCAGAAATGATGCGATTTTCTAAGTCATAAATTGTGCTATAAATCTTGCTTAAACGTCTCTGTCTCAAGTTTCCGTTGTTATATAAGACGGATCGATTAGAGAACATTGAGTAAGACACTTAGAAAGGTTTATCAGTACGCCATACAACAGGTCATACACCTCGATGAAGTTTTACTAATGTCTCTATGTAAGTAATTATGCTGAGATTCTTTACTTAGGATTCACAACAGTGGACAACTTATCCGCCAATTACAGCCACTTCTCTCTGAGAGTTAATCTAGATCATTCGATGCATTGAAAAGGCATACAATGATCGAGAGTGCTTACATCGGAAACTTTATTCTGTGTAAGAGGAATATTCGAAAAGGTTATGAAAAGCATATCCATTGCGTCTATCTAGGTATATAGTTCGAATAATAAATATTGTGGAGGTAATGTACTTTTCATTCAATGTTAAGTTTTACAACGACATTTCTTTCAATGTCGAAAATTGTTTTGTGTTGAAATGATCTCTGATCTGAAAACAAATGGATTAAACGACCTGTTTTGCTAGTCTCTTACAAATCGTTACGATATGTTTAAGTTTGTTCTGGAATTAAATTCGTAAAATCACAATGAAAAACCTCGGACAAATAAGATTCTAACAGGGTTCAATTATCAAAATTACATTGTCTCGCCATCTTTTGGCGATATCGGATGTGCAAATTGCAGGCTTTGTTCATCGTTGATTCATCGTTGATTTTGAGGTGAAACATTAACGCATTCTGCTATGCCCTCAATCGCACGTAATATTTCTATTTAGATTTGATACAAAAAGTCCTGCTTTATTACTTTTATCCGTATTTATATATGCATTTATATCATGTATCATGGCCACGCCACCAGCTTTTTTGTCTTAGCGATTTAGTTTCTCTTTGCGTTTCGAAAAGTGAGGTTATGAAAAGGAATGGGCATGTTCATTTTTAAAGGAAATTCCTATGAATCTTATCTTTAAAAATCATCGCGTTCCCTGAAAATATGTATTATTTTTTAACCCACGTCATTTGATGGGACGGACCGATATTATGGTATGACGATATCCGTCCGTCTGTCCGTCCGTATGTTTGTCCGTCCGTCCGCTTATGGAACGCAATAACCTGAATATGCGTCAACGGATTTATACACTGTGTAGAGGAAGCCACCTGTCGATTTACAGGTTCTTCCGTTTTTGTCGTTACGGAGTTATGGGACTTAGCCATTTTAAATATTGTATTAATGTACTAAAAAGATGAAAATTCTTTAAAAATTTATTTTTGGGTGAAATATTTTGGAAATATGTATAGTTGAAGAAAAAAAGGATGTTCATTCATATTTGTAACAGTTTTTTTTTCGCATAATTGATATTTGAAAAATTATGTGTAATGGGAGAGGGGTGTGTATGCACAATGTATACATGTTAAGTCAAGGTCAACGTATGAGCACATGGAACGCAATAACTTGAATATGCGTCAACGGATGATATTTATACAGTGTGATCACACTGTGGAGAGGAAGCGTGCCTTTGATTTTCATGTTCATTCGGTTTGTCGTTACGGGTTATGGTGAATATAAATCCAGACGAGCGTATCTTATTGCTATAGCATAGGCTTGATTATTTATTGTCTGTTATTGCTTATACATATACTTTATCACATTGGATTGTACCTTTTTTGCTGTTGAATGTTTGTTTGTTGCTCGTCATTGGTTACTATCTTGTAGGTGTCTTCATCTGGTCTTTGCTGAGAATTTTCTGTTAACTTTCTGCTATCTTCTTAAACTATGGAGTTTGTTAATTAGATAGTGCTGTCCCTCTTGTTTCTTTGATGCTGTGTAATAAGCCACTTGCCAAAATCATAATGGCTGACAAACTGAGGAAAAATGTCCGAGATTAGCAATTTTTGCGCATTGTTTCATTGTTGCGTCTCAACGGAAATGCGTCTTTTAACCGTGACGTCATAATGTAAAGCAACGCCAAAAGATGTTGACTCGGATTTGTGCTGTCTAACCAGATCGGAAAATGTCTGTTTGTCCGCTTTTTCTCTTATCTTGACAATAGGTTCCGCTGTTCTCCCTTTCGGGGATCTTCTCCCTATCTTACCAATTTGCGAAAATTTGTTTGGCTTTTCATTGAGCATTTTTTATTCTGATTTGAGTTTAACTTTCATTCACAGTTTATTTTTAAACCTGCTCTGCTCAAGCATAAAGCTGTGGCGAATGCAAAACGTCTTCAAATTCAATAGCATCATTTAAGAGCAGAATAAAATTTCGGGTACTAGCGGATTTTATTCATTTTCTAAGTTAAATTTTACAAAACTGATTGGCCCTTGCGATAGGGCAATGCCTAATAAATCAATCCATATCGTTTAGGTATATGAAAAGTTCATAGTTTTTGAAAACACTTCAATAGTTTGTCGACGACAGAAACTGTCTTGACCTAGCAGAACTGTAGAAGTGTTTGCAAAAACTATAGACTTTTCAGATATATAAACGATTTGGACTTACTTATTAGGCATCGCCCTACTGCAATATCTCATCAGTTTTGTGCAGTATCACTGAAATGATGAGAAAATAATAAAAAAAGACATCCGTGAGGAATCACAACATCATACGTTTCGATCCCATGCGGTGTAGCAGGATTGGTGGCATATTATGCTACAGGACCCACAATTCAGAAATTTCAAGAATTTTTGATAACAGAAATTTCGAATGCATTGAGGAGACGATTAACCGAAGTTGATCGGACTTCGCTAAATGTGCGAACACGAACGCAGTCTTATTATTAGTCAATGTATAACTCTCTGCTACTTCCGTTTTGATAGAGTAGAAACAGAGAGTAAGTGATTCTATGAAATACCTCTATCTTTCGCAAATTAACCTACAAATTCAATTTATATTTTTGCTCCTACTCAAAAGGGTAATTGGCGGGGATTTTTTTATTGAATTTAGTCGCTTGAGACAAATAATAAATTACAGGCCAGTTTGCCCGTATATAAGTGGCAAAGGGCTCTAGGGATAAGCAATAAAAACCAATAAGACTTCACCCTATTTGTACTCATAACATTGAAGCTTTAGTTTGAATTCGTTTGAACAGTACTCATAAAATACTAGTTATAGCCATAGAAATTAACACGCATTTTTATCTCTTCTACAAGGAATCTTTGATGGATTTTGAAATGATGACTGAGGACGTGGGAAGATCCACTAGTGGAAAACAAAGAACTATAATAAGAAAATACGATCAGTTTTACCGATTCAAATGTCCATCACCTTTAGAGAAAAATCATAATTAGGCAAAAAAGCCTTATTCTGGATGTCATTTTAATGCTGAAATATGTAATGACCATTCCCAATCTTTTTATTCGTTTCATCTGCTTTGAAAGTACAATTTCTAACATTAATATTTTGATAGTCAGTAATGATATTTGAAATTTTAGATATCCAGTTAAAAGTCAAAGTTTTAAAAAAAATCGATATGATTGTAAAGCTTGCGATTTTATAATTTTCAACACCTTATTTTTTAAAACATTTTAGAAATTTGAATTGTTAATTGTGGAATGGACCAGTATTGATGACCAATAGAACTTTTCACCACAGTAAGTAACTATTAGCCTTGTATCCATAGTATGGTTGCAAAAAAATTGAATTGTATTTGGTTCAATTTTGACTTCGTACTTTTTCATCCTTTCATATTTGAGAGAAATACTAGTAAAAAAACATAATCATCCATGTACGGATTTATAAAAAAGAACGGCCTACTTCTGTTCTTTACTTTTGTTTACGGTTGATTAATTCTATCCATCAGTACACGTAAAAATGTAATGACATTTTATATTTAGAACAAGAGAAAAATACCAATAATGATTATGTATAGCTGTCCATGTGAATTCAGCAAAGGCACTATGACAAAATCGCTTGAGTAGCATTTCTTCTTAAACCAGAGACATTTCTGTTGCAAAAAGCAAAAAGATTTTTATACGCGTAATAACATAAGCTCCCTCCGACATGTTATTAATGGGCTACCGTTACATTCAGTCCGAAGACTTAAGGGGATTATTCAACAGCTGATATCAAGAAAAAAAGAACATTAATGGGAACAGCATCCAGATATTCAGAACAGTCATTCCTGTATGGATATCTTAATTTTTCTTACGCTTACTTGTACTGTGTTTATCTGTCTCGTTTGTGATGTCACCTTACAGTGAGAGCTTTTATGTTTATACAACAGGTGTGCGTCTATGGATACCTCTGTATATCCAGAAAAATGGGAGGGTTGTGCGAACATAATCCGGATAACCATACAATTTGCTAATAGCTGATGACCGTCCAAAGTCGACACCGGTGCACATTGGTCTCCTTCCTTTAATGTTTGATGTTTTTGTACGTCTGTTTCGATTTCTTTGTATGATGTTCCAGTGAATACTGCGTCTTTTTGCGGTTTGCAGTTGTGTCTTACGTCATTTATGTGTCACTTTCTTGTGGGATTGTTTCGCTGGGTGTGTGCAGGGTGGTCAAGCTGGAGATCCTTCCCTTTTCTATAGACATTTCTGCCTTGAATGCTGCTTCCTGGCAGCAAAGTTGGACACTTCGTTTTTCTTATAATAATTAGTATTATATTCCTACTACAAAGTATACATAGAAGTTGACATAGAAATACCTAATGTCACCAGACGGACACTAGGCTTGGTACTTGACCAATCTACAGTCTCGTAACAGCGCATTCTTAAAACTTACACTCTGACTGACTGTGACGACGGGACTCCATGACGGACCCTGTCCAAATCTCTTTAGAGAAGACAGGACCCCGACCACCTGTCCTCTCTGAATGTCACTCGGACTCCTCGGGTGATAACATACATGAGCTCGCTACAGCCGGCAGAGCATGGATTGTATTACGTATGCCCTCTTTTGATATCCATTTACATATTCATCTGTGTTGCTTGGGCCCCTCCGTTTTGCGGTCTTGTTTGTGTGTGGTCATCTGACAGTGAGGATGTTGTTTTACACCACAACTATACGTTCTTCGAGACCTCTGGGTAATCGGAAAAGTGGGAGGGTTGTGCGCACGTAATCGAGGATAACCGCACCTCCTGCTATTTCCGTGGTAGATGGCCGTCCTAAGTCGGCACCGGTTACCCATTGGTCTCGTTGGTTTATGTGTAGTCCTTTGTATTTGATGTTTCTGTGTTGTGCGTTGACGTTCCTTGTCCCTTATGCGTCTCTTCCTTAGCTTGTCTGCTTTGTGTTTTGCATTGGGTGTTTTGGGGTTTTGCTGTGGGTGCTGCAACATGGTGTTGTTGGAGATCCCCTCCTTTGTTATAGACTGAGGTAAAATAGAGGATATGCTCATTCATCATTATTTCTCTTTAGTAAGCAAATAGACTAATGAAAATATAGAAAGGAAAATATATTCAAGTTGTATTATTTTGTTATTGTCATTTATTCGACAATTCATTCAAATATATTCACACACACATAAAGCTGAAAATCCAAGAATGATAAACTGAAAAAAATCTTCGGTTCCAGACATAATTAAAACTTTCTTCCACATGAACAGTAGAGGATACCGGAAATCAAGGGATATAATCAGCGTATTGTGCATCCGTGCTAGACCTGTCGTTACGACTCCGCATAATTTGACAAATCCTGACAATACCTATCATTAATTACGTCACTGATTCAATGGTCCAAGTGTTTGATGGTGCATCATTGAACGTTCTACATGACATGTATTCTTCCTGTATGATACGTCCTTCGTATTGACTGTAGACTTTTATCAGTGAATATACTGGTCGATCAGACATTACACTGAACTATATTCAGGAATGCGCCTGTCCTCAGAAAAAAAGTACATGTACTTGCAGGTAGTTATGGCATACCATAATATACTAGTATGTGCATATGACAAAGGAAAAATCCCTATCCAACAATATTTCCTAGCTATACGTCCATGCTTGTATCACTTAACGATCACTTATGAAATTTAATATACTGGTATGTGTATACGACAGAGGAAAATATTACCTATCCAACATTATTTACTAGCTACTTTTATGCTAATGCCACTAAGCTACTACTTATGTTTAAGCTACATGTAAAATGTGACCCAAAGGTAACGATTTTCAAATTCGATTTTATCTCCAAACGCAATTGACCCTTCCGAACGCGGGGAAAATTTGAGAATTCCATGAGGTCACAATGCAATTTCGATGTTTGACCGAGGTTCGAAGCTTGTTTGTCCGAGGTAAAAGCATTGTGACGTCACAAAATTTTGTATTTTTTCCCGCAATCAGAAGGGTCAATTATAAGTACGTTTAAACATATTGTAAGTTCTACAAGCAGCAGTGATCAACTCGTGGCACCTTTAAACCATTAAATGATACGAATATGCTTCATCTAACAAATATGTGTTCGGTACCATTTTTTAATATGGTTATTGACTAGAAATGGGATTTGAAAAACATGCGTAAAGTTTTGAATAAAACGGGATATTCTTTAACGGGATATTTGTTAAACGGGTATGCGAAAGAAGAAAGTAAGATGTTGTCTTAATATATGAAAAGTACCAACAATCACCGTGGGGTATCACGTGATACACAAATGATTTGTTCCACGGGAATCCCCTTTGATTGAACCTAGTAAATACTGTCTAAATCTACTTTATATATGAATTTATTTCAGGCCTATCATATGGTCATTATTATAAATTGTATGATGGTAATTTATTCTGGTCGAGAATAGACGTGAATAGAATAGAGGAGAGCATATCATATAATTGATAATAATGACACAAGCTGAACAATACTCGAGATGGAACCAAGCATATGGAGAGGTGAATATATAAAATCATTAAATGGTCGAGGTGTACCCGAGATGATCACTGCTGCTTTATAATAAGCCGATACCTCTTTTGTCTGACCCAGAAAAGAAGCGCTCGTAAGAGGCATTGTCTGGAGGATATTTCCACTTGTAAGATGCTGATTGCAAATTTGGCACGAAGATTTCATGAGATTTAGATATTGAAAGTGACCAATGAAAAAGAGATTAAACAATGGTTATTTCATTTTTGAAGATTTTTCTTGTTGGTTTTAGATCTTTTCGTACACGATGAGTAAGATTTCTTTACAATACCTATGGTACCATCATGCGACAGCAAAATAGATCAGCATTGAATTCTTTTAAGTTTACATATGGTCCTCAAGGTGCTTTGATTTAGCTGAACACAGATCACGATAATCCATACAACAGGTCAGTTCTGCTATTTAATTAGATGTTCAAAACCAACCATGAAACAACTTGGGATTCTCCAATAATGAGTTCTAAAGTTTAAAGTTTCATTATATTTTTTTCTGTAAAGAAGGTCCTACTTCTTTGATGGAAAAAATGATATGTATTTTTGATGCAGTCATCCACACTGTTATTTTGACAAGGAGAATTGTTACATGTAGGGAAGGAGAAAAAAACAATTAACACGCGAAATTCGAATCGAAGTCTAATCAATTTTTTGCTTCATCGGTGCGACCTTTGTGCTTATCATTTTTCTAATTCTCAGTTTTTCAATAGACACTACTGAAGCGCAAAATGAGGAAAAATCCATTGATAAGTCTTTTACAATTGTATCGGAACAGCATTTCCTGCGTCTAAGATGAATTTGTATAAATCTATTAGAAAGGTAGGAAGCTTGTTTGATGTACTGGACGAGATGTCCTTGATGGAAGCTACAATTTGTTAGAGCACAGGGTGTTTGATGATATAGATTCTACAAGCTATTTTCAATCTTCTGCCGTCTTATATTTGTTTAAATCATTTGTCCCCTTATTAATTTATACCACACTGAATCAGCTATAATTTTTTTGGAGGTGAAACATAGACATCCAAAGACTTTACCGAAAACGAATGGTGTACTTTCTAAAGATCGCCGGGTTAACGCAGTGGTAGCGCGCTCGCTTCTCACCTCATAGGTCCCGGGATTGAATATCAGATTCGGCAAAGGGTCTTATGTGGGAGGAAAGGTGGTCCCCCACCCAGACCTCTGCAGGGGTTTTTTCTCCGGGTACTCCGAATTTCTCCTGCTCCTTGGACCCCCTCACGCCAACATCTGAGCCAACGTGAGACATTTATATTAAGTTGTGTAGTCTTTTGTGTTTGATGTTTACGTGTGGTATGTCTCTTTTCCGTCTCATACTATACTCGTCTTTTGTATTTTTGCATCGGGTGTTTTGGTGTTCTGCTGTTGGTGCTGCAACGGGGTCTTGTTGGAGATCTCCTCCCTTCTTGTTTGTTAAACGTTGTAAAATAAATAAAATTTGAATAAGGATCATCTCAAAATAACGATATATCTTTAGTCTCTCAATGAATTTTTATAGAGAATTTAAGAATGAATGTCATCTGGTAAATGGATCTGTTTCCAAAACAAAGGCCCGGGGGTTTAATTCGTCACCTTTGGACAGAAAATAGCACGATAGGCAGATAAATATCTATCTTGTGCAAATTGAAAGAATAAACACCTTCTTCTCTTAGATTTGTATTATGTCACACGTCTTCCAATTCATTGCATCATTGAAGATCAGATAAGCAGCATAGACCAGACGTGCACGTTTCGGGTACTTAACTCTCTTCTGGTCTGTGATCCTCAATTGAAACAATGAAATATGTCCAAAGACTGTGAAAGGACGTAGCAGGATGGATGGGATATGTTATTACAGGACTTCATTCACACAATTTTATTTACGATAATCCCAAAGGATCTTCATTGATTACCGGAAGGGTCAAGTAACTTTGTGGAAAGTTTGAGTCATTTTATATAATTCACTTTCATTCTGAAATAATACGTTGCTTCTGTTTACTCATTTCATTCTGAAATAATACGTGGCTTCTGTTTGCACATAATGATCGTTATTCGCTGCCTGTTTGCACAGTACAATTATCGTCATTGTTTATAGTTAGGCAATGTTCCTAATGCTAAAAAGTAGTAAAAAGTGTAACAAATAATATGAAATGTAATCTAAGAATGAAATCTTTTTTTCAATCTATTTGCGTGTCAAGGTCAGCCTGTAACTGTAATCAATTTTTGTTTCCCTACAGATTATCCAAAAAACGAATTATTATAGATTCTCAGAATGACTTAGTTACTAACTATTGCTTCTTTACCGTAAATGTAATTAGATAATCGTATTAAGGCACATCAAAGTATGGTAAGAAGGGTGAATGCCTTTCATCAAAGCCATGAGGATAATACACAATCTTAGGAATAAAACCTGTTCAGTCTAGAGATAATTAAATAATAGGGAAATACAATTGACATTTCTAAAATAGAATATCATCCAATGTTCACATCATTTATTAAAATACTTCAAAACATACTAAATTTCAAAGTAAGACTATTTCACTTTATTAATTAGTTCCTGAAATTAAGAAATTATAAAAAAAATGTAAAATATACTAAGGCCATACCAAATTAATGAAATGTTCTTTGGATTTCCCGCACCATATTTTTCAAAATTCAAAAAATAATATTATAAAAATAAAATGCTCGCCCGCACCCTGAAAATCGGCTCACGAATTTTTTATGGTCGGTTCTGATTTCTGCAAATCTTAAAGCTTCTAGAAATCTCAGTTTTGCAAATTTCGAAGAAATCGATACTACTTGTATTTGAAAAATTTTGTTGGGAGCAAATTTGTTGTCCAATATACATGGCAATGAAGGTCAAGGAGGGGAGAATGTTCAAAAATATTTTCCGTACTGCTATGTGCCAGGCTTCCTAGTCACCATATTCCTACGAGGATTCCTTTATGAGTACGGAAAAGATCATAAATGTATTACTACGGTAAACTATATCAAAGTAAAATTATTTTAATCGCTCGCAACCTTAAAAAATGCAATACTTAAAAGAAAAATAAAATAATTATATTTTCGCCCGCTCGCACCCTTTTTTCACAAGGAAATCCAAAGAACATTTTATTAATTTGGTATGGCCTAAATTTCAAAAGTGAGAAAATTGTATCTAATTGATTAGTTCCTGAAATAGGAAATTATAAAAAAGGAATATGAAAAACATACTAAATTTCAAAATGAGAATTTTTTTGTTTTATTAATAAGTTCCTGAAATTATAAAGCGATATGTAAAACATACTAAATTTCAAAGTGAGAATAAAAGGTTCTATCACGATCTACTGAGTGAGACATAAAAATTTACAAGAGTGACGGAAATTTCATCTTTTGAAAAAAAAGTGAATTCAAATTACGTTTTTATGCCATCTTACGCCAAGTTTTCTGACGACATTACTGTGTGGTCACGATAAGATTGTTTTTTATCATTGGTCAATTGGAGGATATGAGACAACGTATCTGTCTCAAAGGGTACGAGCAAACCTGGAGAAGAATACTCTATCTTTTTTATAATTAGTTCCTGAAATTGAAATTATGAAAAAAAATGTTCACTTTACTTTACTTTAAGGTATCCATGCATGCATTCCCTGAATTTTGATCAGAGGTACAACCAACCTCTCTTCGAATTCAAGCGCCATGTTGTAAGTTTACACTTATGCGTCAGGTTAAACACGTGACACCTCGATCCATATGAATGAACGTTGTTATGGAAACAACCTCGCGGTGTCACGTGTTTGACCTGACGCATGAGTGTAAACTTACAACATCGAAGAGACGAAGCGGAGGCAAGTAGAATCCCGGCTGTATCGTTGATATTAAAGCTTAACAAGGTAAAATATGATTGCGGATCGTTTAGTTTAATTTTATTAGAGTGAGACACAGTTAATTATCTCCTAGATAATTTGCCGATTCGTGCCGGCCATATCCTAAATTTGGGTCCCGGATTTGTTCAATGTAGATTCCTGCGGTCAACACACCCCTACCAATCAAATATCCAAGTGTCGTTTGTCGTTTCTGCGGCTATACAAATGTATGAAAAACAGTGAAGCAAATGGGCTCAAGGTACGAGGACTGATTTATATAGTGTGGGCCATGTTTACATGAATAATTTTACATGTTGGCAAATAATTTGCAAAGAACATTTTACCGACTCTTTACCATCTCGAAAAAAAATTTCGAACCAATTTCAATGCACCAGACACGTGTTTCGGATAGTGCGTACATGGATAGAATTTTCCTCAGCAAATCATACTAAACATGTTCAGAATATTTTGTCAAGTTATTGCAATAGTGATAGGCTAATTTATTTCGTGAATCGTGTCCTCAGGTTTGTAAACATCTTCTTACTTGATTTCAGCACGCACACATCAATGTAAATGATGCAGATGTCATGTAGTTTTGATTTAAATAATTACTGCTGGATGTCCATTATCACACATTTAATGATGTATCCTTTAATGAAATATTCACTTTCTCTCAATTTAGAGCTTAAAATATCAATATTGCGTGAGATTTCGTCTTCCCAATCTATAGAAATTTTCATTTATAATTCAGTCAAGTATAGTTTTCGAATATCGAGTTCCTGTATGGATGCATGTATCTTTGCAGGAGGAAGAAATACTTAGAGAGTGGTAAGCTTCGCTTTATTACTGTGCATTAGTATGAGATTCAATTAGGGCATTGCAAAATGAATTCTAAATTAGGGAATCAACGTCACGAACAAAGGTGAAACTTTAAAGATGGAGAGAAGGGTACTTTCACTATTCTACCATGCAAGTAAACAGATGGTCAAATATCTTGTCTTTATAATAAACTCAATGGTAATCAGTGGAATGACATAGTCATACTGAACTTTCTTTAAACCTGAAAATGTAAGTGAAAAGTAGAACTTAGATTGGAAGCATCACTGATCTGGATTTACTAGCCGAAACACATGTTTGTTGCATTAAAATTAATTTGAAATTTTCTTCAAGAAGGTAAAGAGTTGGAACACGTCCGCATTATTAGTGTCAAATAACAGTCGTGATTTTTTTCGTGAATAAAGAGATTGCAAATTAGAAAATGGTCCAGTGACTAAAGCGCAAAAAATATGAGAAAAAAAGTGGAGCCTGCGAAATAACTACGCCATCGAATATCCGGAGACATTGCGAGCAAACATCCATTCAAAACGTTAAGAAAATGAGTTGTCGAACTCTGCTAAACTGATTTTAAAATACATTTTGTTTTCATTTTTCTATTTTGCAACGTGTTGATCTTGTTGTCTCCATCTGTTTTTTTTTTTTTCACTTTTCTTGTTTTCTATGTTTCTTGAGAGGTAGGTAAAGCGATGCAAAATCATTAAAAGATATGGACTTCCGATTTCCGAAATACTCAGACGTATCATCCACAGCTAAAATCGGAGCACCAAATTGCAGAAAGAAAGACAGAGTAATCAAGAAGAACAATAGACACCTACATATGTAAAGGACAAGGAATACCAGACAACAAGAAAGACTACATAAAATATGAAATACAAGAAAATACACATAACCTACGAGACCAATTAACAGCCGGTGCCTACTTAGGACGGTCATCTGCCACATAAGTAGCAAATGGTGGAGTTATCCAGATTATGTGCGCATAATTCTCCTACTAGTGCGGTTACGCAGTAGTCTTATAGAGCGCACAATTGTTGTGTATGATAGCCTTCTCACTGTAAGATGACTACACAATTAAGACAGCTATACAAGGTCATAGTAATAGTAGATTGAAATATGGATATCAAAAGTATAAGGGCGTTCGAAAAGAAAAAAACTTAGCTCTGCCGGCTGACAAGAGATTTCGACCAATTTTCAGAGATGTCAGAGCCCTGTCTCCTCTAACGAGGTTTGACAGTAAATCAGTGTGAAAGAGTGCCATAGATTGGTCAAGAACCATGCAGAGTGTCCGTCTGGTGACACCGGGATTATACCCATGGTTTATAAGGTGATGAATATGATTCTGTTGCATTTTCCGATTATAATTCATTCTACCTTCGATCCTCTTTTTTCGGTTTCGAAGTCACTATAGAAGGCAGGCAACACAATTCTCAAAATAATATACTCTGTTTTGAGGAATGGATCAGGACGACCTTATAAGCTGAGAGTATTTTTGTAACAAGTCTGTAAAATGGAAAGCCTTCACCTAAATATTTCTTGGTATTTTGGGGGTTTCTGCTGTGAATATAAAAAGCACTAGTATTGTCGTAGCAAAGTGACCTGACCGGGCGGAGCTTTTTCAGTCAAGCGACTGATATGAATCTATAAAATTTTAGGGAAGATAGATTATGAATTGCATATAGGAATCAGAGTAAATACTTAGGCCATACCAAATTAATGAAATGTTCTTTGGATTTCCCGCACCATATTTTTCAAAATTCAAAAAATAATATTATAAAAATAAAATGCTCGCCCGCACCCTGAAAATCGGCTCACGAATTTTTTATGGTCGGTTCTGATTTCTGCAAATCTTAAAGCTTCTAGAAATCTCAGTTTTGCAAATTTCGAAGAAATCGATACTACTTGTATTTGAAAAATTTTGTTGGGAGCAAATTTGTTGTCCAATATACATGGCAATGAAGGTCAAGGAGGGGAGAATGTTCAAAAATATTTTCCGTACTGCTATGTGCCAGGCTTCCTAGTCACCATATTCCTACGAGGATTCCTTTATGAGTACGGAAAAGATCATAAATGTATTACTACGGTAAACTGTATCAAAGTAAAATTATTTTAATCGCTCGCAACCTTAAAAAATGCAATACTTAAAAGAAAAATAAAATAATTATATTTTCGCCCGCTCGCACCCTTTTTTTCACAAGGAAATCCAAAGAACATTTTATTAATTTGGTATGGCCTTATCACCTGTAAGTTTGTAAAACTTATATCACCTGGTCAGAATTAAACTTTTCCAATGACCAGTTGAAAATAAGCTCCGCCCGGTCAGGTCAGTTTGCTACAACAATAAAAGCTCTTGTAAAACATACATGTATCGGATTGAGTTATGACAATACTAGTATTCTATGAACATCACAATGACGCCCCGGAAATTTTACTATGTTGAATCCAAAATCATCTCTTTTGTTATACACACTTGTATGAATTTATCTATTTTCAATTTATCCAAGGTCCAGTGCTTTCTCTGGCGTCAAGATTTGTTGTCTTTATAACAAACATTTGACGGTGGTATACCAACACATTGAAAAAGAAGGGAGGAGATCTCCAACAAGACCCCGTTGCAGCATCAACAGTAAAACACCAAAACACCCGATGCAAAAACACAAAAGACGAGTACAGCAAGAGACGGAAAAGAGACACACGACATGTAAACATCAAACACAAAAGACTACACATAAACCGACGAGACCAATGGGTAACCGGTGCCGACTTTGGACGGCCATCTGTCACGCAAGTAGCAAATGGTGTGGTTATCCTGGATTACGTGCGCACAACCCTCTCACTTCTCCAATTACCCAGAGGTCTCGAAGAACGTACAGTTGTGGTGTAAAACAACCTCCTCACTGTAAGATGACATCACACAAACAAGACCGCAAAACGCAGAGGCCCCAGAGACACAGATGAATATGTATATGGATATAAAAAGAGGGCATGCGTAATACAGTCCGTGCTCTGCCGGCTGTAGCGAGCTCATGTATGTAATCACCCGAGGAGTCCGACTGACATTCAGAGAGGACAAGTGGTCGGGGCCCTGTCTTCTCTAAAGAGGTTTGGACAGGGCCCGTCATGGAGTCCCGTCGTCACAGTCAGTCAGAGTTCAAGTCTCAAGGATGCGCTTGTACAAGACTGTAGATTGGTCAAGTACCAAGCCTAGTGTCCGTCTAGTGACATTAGGATCATATCCACGGTATAAAAGGCGTTTGATGATTCTGACGCATTTTCGATGGTTATGCTGCCTACCTTTGATCCTTTTTATTTTGTTTATCATATCACCATAAAAGACAGGTTGTGTAGTACCCATAGTAATGTACTCTGTTGCATGTATAGATCCGAATTTTAAAAGAAGTTGACCGTAATTTTTGTAAAATTTCAAAAAAGTCTTAACTAGTTTATGAAAGCGGAAACCTTGACCTAAAAGTTTTTTGGTAATTTGTAAATTTCTACAGTGAAAATCCAAAATATCAGTACATGCTCTAGCGTACCGGATGAGCTGTGATATGTAAATGCCGTATGACGGTAATCTTGGAACATCACCGTCAAGCCAAGGGAAATTTACTATGTTGAATCCAAAATCATCCCTTTTGTCATATACACTTGTATGAATCTTTCCGTTTACAATTTTGATATTTAGGTTCAAAAAGGGTGTTTCTGTATTTGAAAGGTTTGCCTTGTTAAGGGTTAATTCTTGTGGATAAATTTCATTCTTATATAATTCAAAAGCAGGATTGTCAATGGTTAGAATATCATCCAGATACCTAGAAGTATTATTGAAACATTTCAGCTCATCAAATTTTCTTTGCTTTTGAAGATTTTGGATAAATTCTTTTTCATAAGTGTATAAAATTAAATCTACAAGAAGAGGCGCACAGTTAGTACCCATAGGAATTCCTACAACCTGCTTGTATAGATCCTCACCAAATCTAACATAAATATTGTCCAAGAGGAAGGACAAGGCATTACACAGGTCACTACATGTCCATGATTTGTATGATTTGTAGTCTGTCGAGGAAAAGAAACCCTTCGATTCAGATGTACAAATGTAAGTTTTTCGCTCTCGATCTTCGAAATTTTATGTATTCGATGATGGTTGAAAATGGGAGAATACCTTGTACGGATCACTGTCGTAAGGAAAGCAATTTGTCCCAACACAACCCTGCTATAAGAGAATGCTCCTCTGGACAAACAATGCCAAATACAGTTCTTTTGACGCTTTGCAGTGACCACATGTACAATAAAATCTGTTCTTAGACTGGAATTTGTGGTGTTCCTTCATAATGGGGTGATGAAAGTCGAATGCAAACACAAAAGCCGAGACTAGATTCCAAAAACAACAATTCAAAGGCTTACGAATTTTTTTTTTGGGGGGGGGTTGCAAAACAGAAGTTTCTTACGCGAAAAGAAAAATTTGACAGACAGATACATTGACGAAGGCATTGTAGAATGCATTATAGGTGGTGCTGTCTAAATGAGCCATGTTACACATCCAATGCAAGTGTAGTATCAAAGTACGAGGGTTGATTGTTTGAACATCGTATTGAAGAATTTTTTTATCAGACATTTTGCATTATTTTCTACATAATCCCCTTCAGTATCTATAAACTTTTGCCACCAGTGTTTAAGGGCCTCAATACCATTTTCAAATAATTCTTTATCTTTACTGTTCACAAAGCCATCCACTGCAAGTATGACTTCATCATCGGATTGAAAGTGGATGCAAGAAATAGCTTCTTTCAGTTTTGGGAATAGGTGAAAGTCTGATGGAGCAAGATCAGGTGAATAAAGCGGATGTTCAATCAAATTAAAGCCACATGAATGACAGCCATGGCAGTAACAGACTTGTGAACAAGAGCACTGTCCTGATGGAACAACACACCTTTAGTGAGCATTCCGTGACGCTTAAATGTAATTTTTTCACGTTACTGCTTCAGAAGTGAAGCATATAATGTGAAATTGATTGTTTGTCCTTTTTGGAGATAATCTAGCAGCTGCATCCCAGAAAACCGAGGCCAAAACATTCCCAGCCTTTGCCTTCTTTGACCGGGGTGAGCCAGTGTGCTTGCATTGTTTCGACTGTCGTTTGGCCACTGAGGTAAAATGATGGACTAATGTTTCATCCATAATGACAAACCTTTGAAGATAAGTGACAGGATCTCCCACAAAAAGGTTAAGATGAGCACGCGATAAAATTCACCTGGTGTGCTTCTGATCAACTGTCAAAAGTGTTGTTACCCAACGGGCCGAAAGTTTTCACATTTCAAGTTCTTCCGTTAGAATGGAATGTACACTTTCCTGTGAAATGCCAACTGTACTGGCTATCTATCTTTCTGTAACTCGTCTATCAGTCAAAACAATATCATGGACTTTATTTATCATATCTGGAATTGCAACAGTGACAGGTCTTCAAGGAGGGGGGTCATCCTCAAGGCCCTGTCTGCTGCGCTTAAATTCCGCCACCCACCTTTTCACTGTAGTATATGAAGAGGCATCTTTCCCTAGTGTTGTTACCATAACATTATGGATATCCTTAGGTGTTAAACCTTCTTTACGCATATCTTCGATCACTGTCCTTTCACCGATTTTGTCCATTTTGCAAAAGCAACTTGTCTTGTTTACTTTAGAGTGTTACTACGTCGATTTAAATTGACAAAATGACGCTAGTCCATGGGTACATGGCCTTATATACTCAGAGAATGAGAGGACTTAAAAAGAATATTCCTATATATCTCCTTCAATACGAGGCTCACAACATATAAATCAGCCCTCGTCTAAGGACCAAAAAGGAAACCCGTGGCCCATCCAAAATATCTGTCTTAGTGTTACCCGTATAAAATAACATTCTTCGGGTTTCTGTGGTAATGTGTTATTTATCTGCTTATTCATTTCTCGTGAGAATAAATTCCGTTGTTTTCACTGTTAGGATCTCATTCTTCCTATCTTTGTTATCTTTTGAGAATCTGTATGCCTACTGATAATGATTTTCGGATTCGAATTTTGGGTTTTGGGTTTGACTTTTATTCACTGATTAAATGATTCCGATATCAATCCATCCTCTTCATGTGTACTTCTGACCAAAAATTGAAAACGTGGCATAATTCAAGGTTAACACTTTTTCTTTGTTAAGTAGATTTCGTTATAGTGTTACATATATGCATTACCTAATATCCATATCGACAAAGTAAACAAATAATGGCTTTGTAAATGAAACATTCCTCAATTTACCGATAGAATACGCATTATTTTAGGTAGAACATTAATAGGCTTCATTTATTTCATTTACAGAATGTGTGAAAATATGGTTTCGTATGCTCGGGAAATAGTAAATTGCCATATGATTTATCAAATGAAACACTATACAAACTAATTTTCTCTGATGAAGCAATCAAAGGGTTCATATACCTCATCAAACAAATGCAAAAACATTAAAAATGAATTTAAAAGGCCTAGGGTTATTCATTATGAAAACAACATGCACGTATAATTTGTCAAACACTGCACATGTCTGCAATTGTCGTTTTACAAAGAAGATACAAAGCCAAACTAACTTCAAAATAAACGTTCTTTCACTAGTCTGAGAAATAAACATTAGAAGTGTGGAAATTGAACGTCTTCAAATTCAAGAGCATCATTTAAGAACTGAAAAATTTTCAGCATGGACCAGACATGCACGTTTTGGGTACTAAACCCTCGTCAGTGAAGCCCGTTTATGTAAAGTTCAAAATTTCTGCACCAAGATTAAAGTTTAGAATTAATCAAAAGAAACAAACGAGCTAAATATACTTTTAAGAAAATGTCATATATAAGGCCAGTCTTGAAAACGACGGACATCTTGGACGAAAGGTAGTTCAGATAACAGGGAATTTTAAAGACAACGAACATAATGATACTCAAGCAACAACATGTACATGAAAAAAATAAATTTAATATATGTTTCTGTTCATAAGGATATAATTTGTGAATACAATATGATATTTCTTTCATGAAGAGGTTATTTTTCATTTCAAATAAAATTGTTATTGAACAACACTTAATTAATCATATAAAGCATTGAATTAGGATAAAATATGACCCCTCTAGTGTATTATACATTCTGTCTACTCCCCAGGACACTCATTCATTTACTTTATTTGGTCATTACATCGGAACTTTACATATGAATTCGTTATATCTATATTATAGTCATAGAATTGACATCTGGCTCTCCCTATTGTATAATTTGTATGTTATTTATTAATACACTGTCAGCCTTTGTAAACTTTGGTACAATAATACTATATTATATCACATCAGCTTATCCAGCGTGAAAAAGATAAAGAATCATCTAGATACCTTTATCAATCCGGTATAAGAATACGTAATTCATCTTGTAGATAAAAAGGTAGATTAGAACAAAATAATTACATATTGATCAAATAACAGGTCAGCGTAAATGTATAAAGTTTGTTATTTCAGTCTTTTCTTCTAGGAGCGAAACACATGTTTCGTCATATTATACACCCAGACAAAAGTTAAGCAACACTGAAATCAATATCTTATTTCCAATTATTTTAAATGAAAATATGACTATTACATATATTTGTAAAATGTATGTTTAAACACATTGTCTACAATTATGTAATACGACTCGTGTCAAACCAGATCGAAATAGGAACAGATAAGTTTTGAAGATGTGCAAGTTTTGACCTAAGAGCAAATGTAAGGGTCCGAACGTTTCCAAATTAGTGCAACTTGGGTCAACTTTGTGGAATTAAGTTTTCCTGGGTGCAGAGCTACATGAAGTAGAGTTGTATGCCCCTGATATCTTAAAGTTATGATATCAGGTTATACTTTCAACAAAACAGACTTATTTAAACAATACAAACAAGGACATTTAAAGTTTATAACACAAAACATTATTTATTTCGCCTTGGACTAGAATGTCGAAAACTGATTGGATAGAGCCCGTCACGTGGAAGCGGTCTATAACTCTATAGACTTTCTTATAGACCGTCAGTAGACAATAAATTCGAAGTGGGAAATCCAAGATGGCGGACGTTAATATGAAAAATGCATCGGCCGGGAATCGAACCCGGGCCGCCCGCGTGGCAGGCGAGCATTCTACCACTGATCCACCGATACTTATGGAATTAGGTAAAAAATATTGTTTATATAGCTCAGACTACACGTAATCTATTTTTAGCTGATGACTCGTTTATGTAGAAGTGACACACTTTTGAATTCACAAAGGTAAGGGAAATTTGTGATGAAGGGGTCCTCGGCAAAATAAAACACTTATTTGGTCAGTTACAGACCGTCTACGGAGATATGTCGGGTTGGTAAAATCTATGGAAGGCTCGGCTTCGCCTCGCCTTCCATAGATTTTACCAACCCGACATATCTCCGTAGACGGTCTGTAACTGACCAAATAAGTAATAATGTCGGCTGATCCGTGCTTCAAGTGAGAGTCGAACCAACAACCTTTCGGTCACTGGCCCAAAATCCTAACCACTAGACCGAGGCGCCGACTTAATTTTTGTATTCAAGTTCTGCTTTTATTTTGGATCCACTGATAATCGGTCTCATTCAGTTTTTATCAGCTGATCACAAACAGGGAGTGAGACTGAAAATATTTATTAAATCAAAGCTAGATATTCTTCACCACTCTTTGATTATCTAAAAAGGTTTTGCGAGTATGTGTTTTCTTCTTTAATTCTAATGATTTAAAACATAATTTCCTCAAATTGATTAAGGTCGTAAATATTCGCCAGGTTTTGCTTTTTTACGTGAGATCCGTTGCTTTCTATATGTGTGTTTTATTATGGTCGCTACAGGCTTAGAAAGGTTCTACTGATACTGTTAACATCCATTTTGCATCTTGCAGATATACGCTCTTTGTATCTTGGTAAAAGGAAGGGTCATGCTGAGATAATCTGAATAACTACACCATTTTAAAAATTAAAACATGTATTATCCCATCTCTAATGTGTAATTTATTATCCAATTGTATCTCTGTATTCTTTGTTGGTATGCTTGGTATGATTGTTTTATATGATGTCCATTGTTTCTCACCTCTAGCTTGCTAGGGGTCCGTCGATGCTCAATTTTGTGCTCTACTGTGAGTGCTGTTGAGATTATTGTCAGGGTCTTCTTTAACTCTATGCCCTTTGCCATCGTAAAAAAGTTCCCCGTGAGGAGTTTGACAGTAAGTGTTTTGAATATTTTCCCTGACATTGTCGCCATAGCACTTTCTATATACTAGATATATAGACATAGCCTCAGACAGCGCATGTATTTTTATATTGTTTCATTTTGACGACTGGTGCGGCTAGCCAACAGAGGGTGTTTATTCCTCCCGGACACCTGGTCCCACCTCTTGCTTGTTAGGGGTCCATCGATGCTCAATTTTGTGCTCTATTGTGAGTGCTGTTGAGATTATCGTCAGGATCTTCTTTAACTTATTACAATCTTGAGTGTTTGCGCCGCTAAGATCACTACAACTATTCTTTACAATTCAATTATTTCATTATACATGTAATACAGTATTAAATATCGTTCTTTCACATCCAATAATTACAAGGAAAATGAGACATGTGTTTACCCTAACATATATGTTGATATGAAGTCTTTTAAATCAGTGATGTGCAAATTACAATCCAATCAATCACTCAGCCATGACATATAACAAAGGTAGTATTAGATCTTTCCGATATTCGAATATCGGTAATTACAGAGGTATTGCAATAAACTATCGTGATAGATATACATTAATTGTCGCATTAACGCATTAAATGATTACATTCAATTAGTCCTACTCTTTGATCATCATACATTTTGCTTCCATTAGCCAATGAGAAACCTTATAAATGAAGTAGGTTAACATGAGACTAGAATGTTCCACTTTATTTGTCAGGAACGGGAATTGTATACAAACATACAATCCCAAGTCTCTACGTAACATGTCCTTAGGTTGTTTCATCTCACGAAAAAATGCAGAATAAAGAATGTTAGGATAGGGGGAGCGATGTTGATATCTGTGTAAACCATATTTGCACAGTATTATTACAGGGATATAGCATACTGATATTCATTATATACATATATATGAATAATTCATGATATAGTGCTTCTGTTTCTTTCATGTTTTATTTCTAATAAAAAAAACTATTTTCGCTGAAACATTACGAATAAACACCGCTAATTTAAAGATGGTATTGCCGGATTGCAAAGTAGGTTTTGTCGGTAAACAGTTAATATATACATTACAAGTTGATTTCCTATGTTAAACGCCTATTCAATTTTGATGTTCATTTCTAGGTGTGTCAGCTGTATAAGATTTTATGCACTTTTCAATCAAATTATGGATGAAATTTCTTTCTTATAAAAAAAATAGTGGACACTTTCACCTATCCAGTCTTGAAGTCTGATCTTAACTCTTTATTTTAAGAACAAAACGTATACCTTGTGTTTATTAATCGTAAAATAATTACACATAATGTACCATCTGTTATCGTACATGCGTGCATGATTACCTCTTAGGACCCCCATGGTCAGAATCGTATCGAATTTGATATAAAGAATTATTTCACATATGTATTATTTTCTGAAATGTCGTCGTCTATCCTCAAAGATTATACTGATACTGATATAAAGTTTCTACTACATACTTTAATATTTTGCTTCAATAAGAACTTTAACCAACATTTCAACTAGGTTAAGGTCACTAGGTAAAAAACTAAAACATAAATTGAAAGGTCTGGTCATGGGCAACCTACAGGTATGACATATTGTATCTACTGCATAATGTTCCCTACCTTTTGCTCCAATCACAAACTTTAATCAAAATCTTTAACAAGGTCAAAGCCCAAGGTCAAGATCACTAAATCAAATGTTAAGGTGTGCATTGGTTTTGTCATGGTATAATAATATGTTTCTACTGCAAACAGTTCCTTAGATTTTGCTTCAAACAGAAACTTTAACTTAAATCTTTGAGTACCGGTATGTCAATTCCAAGGTCAAGGTCACTAGGTCGAAATTTAAGGCATGAATTGAAAGGTCTTGTCATGGGCAACCTACATGTACATTTGTATAATATTGTTTCTACTGGATAAAGTTCCAAAATATTGACGACAGACAGACGGACGAACAAACACACAGACGGACGAATGGACGCACAGACAGACGGAAGGACGGACAGGCAGACACACACAAACAGACAGACAAACAGACAGACAGACAGACGCCGTCAATCCATAGATCGGATGGCTTTGCAATCCGCCCAAAAACACCATGAGAATCACTTCATCTGTCTCAATTAATGAGATCTGAAGTAAAAAAAAATCAAAGAGAATAAAAATATGTATAAAGCTACATGATGACGGCAAGATCACATGAACACCAAACTATTAAATCAAATAGTTTCATTAAAACAAACTTCCTTTTTCATAGTATCAAGTGTTTATCATAAGGTGTATCTTTTATCGCAGTTAATATTCTTTCCCGGAGAAAAATCCAAAGTTATGGTTTCTACGTTGGCAGACAGTTTCATATTGCTATATTTGTCAGGCGAGCATTGTCTCTTCGGGCGTAACAATTTTCAAGGTAGGTACAAGAAAGTATCAATCATAGCCTTTTGGTCATAAATTTGATCAGTTGTCTTTTCTGGGATATTAGGAATCGGTAAGTCATCAAGTTAAGGAGAATGTTCCGCCTCCAGGCGAAAATATGCTTAACGAAAAAGAAATAGGGCAAATCTCTTTTTTTTCTTGGATGGTAGAAGTTCTAAACCCTTCCGTTAATACCACATTTTAAACCAAAGGTGTTAAAGGTTACATGTGTTAAACGTCTTCAAATTCAATAGCATCATTTAAGAACAGATAAATTTTCAGCATGGACCAGACATGCATGTTTCCGGTACTTAACCCTCGTCAGTTATACTTTTTGGCCATTTTACATTGTTTAGACTGAGGATCACTGACGAGGGTTTAGTACCCGAAACGTGCATGTCTGGTCCACGCTGTAAATTTATCAGGTCTTAAATGATGCTATTGAATTTGAAGACGTTTAACATCCTCAATATGAACAATGTAATATTGACAAAGAGTAGTGATGGGAAATCGGTTCAGAATCATAATCGATAATCGGTTAGAATCGGTTGGTGTATCCGATGCGATTTTACCGATCATAATCGGTTTATTACATTCAACTCAAATTTACCATTTTCTACCCAAATAAAGCACACGTTTTATATGTTACTGACCAACAATGCAGATATATGTGAGTTAATCAATCTTGAATAAACTTAGAGTAATCAAGGATGTATGAAATACAATGCATGAAAAGTATTTAAAAACGATCTTTTTTAGTTGTGTTCATTGTGGAATATGGAAGAGGGAAGGGGTCATATAAGTATTTGAACAAAGTAGAAAGTATCTGTCGACATAAATAGCATCAAGCAGGATTATGTTCAACCATTCTCAATCAAATAATAAAATCAGTTTACCTAAAATATTGACAAGAATTTAAGAACTTACGGTCACCGTCGGTCATTTAATGATTTTTCTCTTACAATTATTCTCTCTAATTTCAAATTACTAGCTTCTGTTACTCTACAACATTAATCATATATATATAAAAAATGGTTAAGTAGAGAAATTATTGGAATAAGTTTTAGACATTCGGACAGAATTTCCTCTAATCCCCACCCCCACTTTCACGCTGTCGATTATTTATTTTCAAATCGATTATCGAAATCGGATGACTTCAACACGCCGCTAATCGATTATAATCGATAATCAGCCCATCACTACCAAAGAGTGTGACAAATATGGATAATGACCATATCCCTGTATACAGCACAAAATCGATAATTCAGAAAATCAGAAACCGAAGGCATACAAAATCAGAATAAAACAGGAACCAAAGCAAACTAACAAAAACCTCCACCACATGAAAAGAAGCGAACTCCCGATATGGGAGTGAAACCAGGTGCCCAGGAAGAGTAAGCATCTCCTGCTTGCATGCAACACCCGCCGCTTCATTTCGGTAGAACTGTCATATCTGGTTACTTCCATTTCGGAAGACATAGAGTACAATCTTTGGTTTGATGGCTCAAATGGTCTATGACAGAATATCATCCACCATTCTGGAGAGTGGGACATCATAGTGTATGACGAGTTCCCCATATCGACCGTAGAACTTCCTCAGTGACGATGTTAGTCGGTCACAAACATATCCCTGACTGAGAAGCTTATCTGAAAGACGCCTAGCTCTCAGAACAAAATCCGTATATTTGGTACTTGCTCTGGCATAGCGTATCAACTGAGATATGAACACGCCATAAGCAGGCGATGAAGGGATGTTGCTACTCAGAAAAGGAAAGTGTGAATGCTGAAATTGACGTCGTCACGTTTGTCATAGAGTGAGGTTTTCATGTGACCATCAGTGTCGTAGGACAACATTATGTCCAAAAAGGATGCTGAATTATTTGTCTCTGTAGTTTCTTTGACTTCAAGCTCCGAAGGATAGATACTGCTCAGGTAATCCGCGAATTTTGGATTATTGATGGACAACACATCGTCTATGTATCTGTAAGTGAAGTTGAAGTCAGAAGCTAAGTATCTTTTCCATTCAGAGACCAAAGATTGAATGAATTCAGCCTCGTGCGAGTAAAGGAAAATGTCGGTAAGGAGTGGGACACAATTGGTCCCCATTGGAATTCCGACAACTTGCTGATAGACCTTTCCTCCAAACACCACAAAAATGTTGTCGATCAGAAAGTTTAACATCTGAATAATATCTGTTTCAGTGTACTTATTTTCAGAATCGAACTTTTCTTTTACAAAGTAGGTTTTTTCATAGTTAACAACAATAAATTTGTATTTGCGATTACCGTTCTTACTTGTGAACGCATAACTTATCATTTTGGCGAGTCTTTCTTTCAATTTAGAATGTGGAATTGTAGTGTTAAGTGTCGAAAAATCAATGGCTTTGATCGACTGGACTCTACTAAAATGAGTGGATTTCAGATGATCTAAAAGTTGCTTCGAATTCTTTAAAATCCACATCTGGTTGATACCACTGCGAGAATATACTGTCGAACAATATTTTTGAAGCCCAGATTTGATTTCAGATAAAACTTTGGTGAGTAAGATCGATACAGATTTGGTAGAACATTTTGAGGAACCGGCGATGAAACGTTGTTTGTATGGATTCTTATGCATTTTAGGTATGGTAAATCTAAATCTAAATTGTTAGTGTCGAAGCCAAAGGAAGCAAGAGCTGATTTGTGATTATCTATTATTTCAGAGGCAGAAAGGTTTGTTGGGGTGTAAGTGGGATTTCAAGGTGTCGAATTTAAACCCAATTCTTTAACTAGACTGTCGAAATAGTACTTTTTACAAGTAAATGTGTAATTATTTGAGGCTTTGTCCGCTGGTGTGATGACTTAATGTTCTTGGAGGTAGGTAAGCTCTGTGATAACATCAGGGTCTGTAAATAGACTCGAATCTGGTGTTCACAGTTGATTTTAATCGGTAAATTCTAGATAAAAGTAACTCTCTGATGGATTTTATCCATTCGGAAAGGGTGTCGAGCTGTACATCCTCTTTCTTTGCCCAACGTCTTGCATATTCCTCACAAGAGTCCATGATAATTTTGACATGTTGGTTCCATGTAAAGGACATATACTTTCTCTGTATTTGGGACCCTTTTTTAACAATTCTCTCAACTTTTCGTTCTTGACTAAACTAAGGTCACCAGAGTAATAACGTGTCCAAAAGGAGAGTAGTTGAAATCCGATGAAGAACATTCACAAGGAAGTAGATGTAGCGAGGGATTACTTAAATCAATACACTGCAAGAATCGTTTGTAATTGTAAATTTTAGATGCAACTGTTGGTGTGTAGCTATAGGAAATACAAGGAGTTTCTTTTCTTTTGAAATATGGTGGGATTTTTTCTGTGACAGTTTTGTGATTCAAAATTTGACCAATACCTTTGTTTGCAAATCTTACTTTAATGAAAGGACGGTTTGTTTTCTCCTCTGATCTAACTGCTTGAAATAAACGAAAAGTAGAAATGTCCAAGATGACTCCTTGTTGTCTGTATTCTGGAGAACGTGTATCGGTAAATGTGAGGTCCTTCGTATATTCGTTAATTTCGTGTAACTTCCGTAAAGGAACAGAGTATAATTTCGTACGAATATAATGCAGGCCTAGAGGCTCATTCAAAAATGGAACCAAGTCATCAAAGGAGAAACTATGTATCTCGGGCCTATTATATTTACGAATGCCACGACTTAAGCTAGTCACAATTACCGATTGACAACCGGGACTTGTTAAGTTTCCTATGCTGCTGATATTATCGTTGCACCCATAGGGCGCTGCAGTGTTAAGATTTTTTATCCAGAACTCTTCTCTGTTGACTAGCAGGATGGGTGAGATATGTTGCTACAGGACCCAAGTTTTAGAATTTGCAAGAAAGTTTGATAACAGAAATTTTCGAATGCGTTCATGTATTGCAATAAATGAATTTAAGATGGTAGTTTCAGGGTAAGGGACGTAACTCAAAATTGATCTCGCGAACGTTTGTTGTCTGGCGTAACGTTTCCATCGTTTGTTTTCACGACAAGCATCTGCATGACTTAATCATGACGTCATAATAGGTGAATTTCCCGTGAGGTGCACGGAGGTAACCGTTACTCTCTATATCATTATCCATTTTCATCAGTATGCATTTCATTTCTCTGTGCTATTTCCTGAGCATAACTTATAGATTAAATATCGTTCCGAGATTTATACAATTCTTTATTCTTTTAATATTTTCAGTATCTACATGAATCCCTTGACCTACGACATATTTCATTCCGTAAATTTCGAGAGAATTCTGATGTTATCTGATAATTATGACCATGATTACTTCGTTTTTATTTGAGCGAGATTAGTGTAAATATTGTACATTTAGCTTTATAAGATACCTTCGTTTGATAAGAAGTTCATCTTGAAGAAAACAATGTATCGTAGTAGAAAGGGGGTAAGTTGTTCGGTTCGCAATCTGGGACGATTACTTTTTATTTTAAAAAATCAGGAAAATAATAAAGGTCGGTTTTAAACAACTCGACTCCATCTATACCCGCGCATTGGACAGTCCATCCTATTTTTCCTTTTTTTCAAATTTTCATTCTTTTTTTTTTTTTTTAATTTTACTTCTTGTTCGGTTGCTTCCTGGGTTTAATCGGCATATCAACTGAGTCAAATGCACGAATTACGACTAAATTCTGAAATAATGTTAATTGTTATTTATTCAAATTAATTTTACAATATCGCGTAAGCATGTTCAAACTTGATAAACAAAATTGCCGTAGCGTATCGCGAAGTTAAAAAAAGAAGAGGTAGGGGTAGCCCAAATGGCGCTAACTCGGTAACAATAGGTTCGATTTCCCTGTTATTTGCACAGATTTAAGATAGATAATTATCTCTTTTCCATTAGTTTTTAACGAAATTAAATGAAACGTTTTTCATGATCTATGCAAGTGTGACAATTTTCGGAACTTCAGACATTTACATGATTATCCTTATTTTCTATAAAAAAAATCTCTTCGAAAATAAGTGTGGTGATACTAAAACATCAAAAGTTTACTAAAAACAATGATGTATGTATTATCTTTGAAATGCAAAGCTGATAATTAATAAATTTGCAGGATCATTGAATATCTGCGAACAAATTTCGTGACAAAGTCGCCGTTTTCTGCATTGAAACGGGGACAAAATTTGGAGATTTTAAATTGCGACCTACGCAAAACGATTCGTTCGATTTCTTTCAAACTAAAGCAAAAGACGCGTGACATCATAGTTAATTAATATTGCAATTATGAAGAAAATTGAATGTAGGGAAGAAATGGGGATATGGTGAGACTACCACCTTAATAACGATTTTTTTTGTGGCGCCAATAAAAACTTGCCCATATTTGGGATAGGCCATACCTCGCGCGTGCGCGATGGGTCTCGTCATGTTGTACTTATCAAAACAAACATGTGGGTAGCGTGCAAAAACGGAAAAATGTTCAGATACCTATATTTTGATAGAGAAGGATGAAAAACGAAGACAGACCGTTAAAGAGCAAAACGGAAAGTACACATTAGAGACTATGTGGATAGACGGGATATGGTGAGAGATGAGTTGAATCTTGTCTCACACAACGAAGTCGCTGGTTTTGCTGGACAAGCAAGTCAGATAATCGTTCCTAAACCATTTGATACACATAATGAATTTTTAACAATTTGAAATGCTGTGTGCAAGAAACATACAATGTTTATTTCAACTTTGTTTAGAATTGTCATGGGAAAAGCCTACTAAATCAGTATCTGTCTCATATCACGTGGGTCCTCGGAGCTCTACTGCTAATTGATATGCATGAAGAGTCAAGGTTTCAGCTGAATCTATGAAAGCCCGTATCACTTGAACGGGGCAAGTGTTGGATTCGATACTTGGTACACCGAATAATGGCCATTATATGCAACAATTTATGTTAAAAGATATGTATTACATGTATCAACCCTTTTACAACACGAAGGCGGATCGTGCTGCTTAAGTATACGGAACAAACATCATTTAATAATTCCTACCTAAGTGAAGCTACGGGTGTTATATTCAAAAGTAGGAGATACTTCCTCTAATAGTTCAAGTTGTCTCACATTCTTCCTGGATTTACCTGACATTTTATGTTGATAATGACTGTTCCGTTCAATTTTCTACTTTTTTAAGTTTTTTAATTTTCAAATGCATTAACTTTTTTTTCCTTGTATTTTGATTGGTCTATCTTTTATAAATAGCGACTTCCTTTATGATGTTATAGAATGGCATAATTTCCCTTGGTTTTTTCATAGCAAAGCCTAGGAAATCATAGTAGTGTTGCACATTTTACATTCAACAAGCTGAAAAAGGTATATTTTGAGAGTCTGACTGACTTTGTCACAGCGAAATGTTTTTGGGCAATGTAATTAAAACAAATCACTTTGGCTGGAAGCATCACAGATGAGAATTTTTAAATATTCGAAACACGTGTCTGGTGCATGAAAATTTGTTTGAAATGTTCTTCAAGAGGGTATAGAGTTGGAACCCTTCCGCATTTTTAACAGTCAAAAGATTTTTTGTTTAGCAATCCAAAAACATATGATGCAATAGTTGCATTTTGATTTACTTTTGCTCCTTTGCATACTGATTGGTTGTTTTGCATTATCCTCGTTTCATATACGTATTGATAATGATCTGTAAATTTTCATTGGATTTTGTGTTTGACTTTCTCGCATGTAAAGTTGTGTTAAAATGTTAAGAGAATGTATCAAACAGGTTTATACATAAAACAGATATAGAAGGTAACAAGTTCGAACACCTCAATTTTCTTCCTTTACTGATACTCTTCAGTAGATTATTGCCTCGTTTATTTGTCCGATTTTTTTAATTGGCAAGAAAGTTCTATTTTATACGTTTTCCAAAATTTGTAAGCCTTTGATTGTGATTTTTGGACTCTGATTTCAAGTTTTGTGCTTGATTTTCTCTCTGCTTAGCAGACTTTTGATATTGTGATTGAAAAAAAGTTTTCTTTGTCTAGATAACTAGCCTTTTTTAAACACCAAAGACATGTAAACAATACTAGACAAAGACATTTTATTATGTAACACAGAACATAGAAGAGTATATATCGACCGATCCGTGGTCTTCGTGAGTCTCGAACCAGAAACATTTCGGTCGCATACCCGAAGCCCTAACCACTAGACCACGGCGCCGACCTCTAGAAAACTAGATTTTTACGACAAAATGATTTATGAAACATGATTTATACATACAATGTACATGCATCTACATATTAGACTTTTTTATGAGAGTCTTCAATACAAGGTGATATGTGAAATAAGGGTAGCCATTATATTGTTCGCCAACTTTCACATTCATTTTGCACTAAATTAAAATATTTTTGTAACTTCTGACATGAAATTGATGAATCGATAACTCTCGGATACTATTCCTCCCCAAAACAACGCTATGAGAGAGAAAACACACACAAACGGTCAATAATAGGTAACTAATTTTTCTATCTTAAAAATACCTCTGAACTTCAAACATTATCCCTACTTAATAACCCAACCCCTGTTATTCTAGACTATTTTGAAACCTTAACCCTTAGTTCTCTCGACGTCAAACAGAATTTTGCCCCCCCCCCCCTTCTCCCCCTCTAACTTCAAATTTTTGTTAAGCGCCTGTAAATTATTTTAAAACTTAATAGTGTCTTCCTTTTTTTCACAACTTTACATCATGTTGAGAATTTCGCTTTTCATAAACTCAATGACGGACTCTGACCAAACCTTTTTAGAGAAGACAGGTCCCCGACCATTTGTCCTCTCTGAATGTCGGTCGGCCTCCTTGGCAGAGCACGGACCGTATTTCGTACGCCCCCCCCCCCCCTTTCCTTTTCTATATCCATTTACATATTCATCTGTGTGGGTCCCTGTGTTTTGCAATCTTTTTTTTATCGTTATCTTACAATGAGGAGGTTATTTCTTATTACAATTGTGTGTATTTCGAGACCTTCGGGAAACCGAGAAAATAGGAGGGTTGTGTGCACGAAATCTGGATAACTACACCATTTGCTACTTGCGTGGCAAATGACCGTCCTAAGTTGGTACCGATTGCCTATTGGTCTTGCTGGTTTATGTGTTGTGTTTTGTGTTTCAAGTACTCTGTGTTTTCGCATCATGTGTTTTGTTGCTTTGTTGTGTGTGCTTTGTTGTGAGTCCTTTCCTATATGTTCAGTATTCCGATTTTCTCTATTTCGGCCTCAATCATCACTGATGACACGTTCTTTTGAATTGCGCATATGGTGCAATAGAATTATCACCATAGGTTATAAAGTATTATTATACAACTATTGACTGGGAATGAGAGCAATATATGATTTGTTGGACTTGAAGACAAATACTGCCCGAGACCGAAGGCCGAGGGCTATATTTTGTCTGAAGGTCCAACAAATTATATGCTGCCCGAATTCCAAGTCAATAATTGTTTTGTTATACAAATGTACCTTACTTCAATACTGCAGCAACGAACCGATTCGTCCATAAGAGAAAGAGCGCGGAAAATAGGTAGAGTTTATAACGTCATCAATGACGTGGCGTCAAAACGATGTGACGTCTATAGGTCAATAGTTATTTAACTATTGCCCAAGGGTCAATATTGATGTAACTATTGACTGCTTGGTCAAATATTCGAATTTAAAGGCATTTTTCCTATGGAGATTTTATATAGAGATACTGATAGGGGTATAACAATATTAAATATAAATGAAACACATCCGGGTAAATTGTAGGTTATACCCAGCATGTATTCATCTCCATGTAATACACAGAGTACATTGATCTTCTGTACTGCGTATAATCTTAACGTACATAGTCAGGTATATTTATCATATAAAATATTCCTTTTGAGTTTTGTTTTGTTTTAAACTCTATAGCTCAACAGATCACAAGAGCGTTGTCCATTTGAAACATTCCCATCTTTGAATCACAAGACAGTAATTAATGAACTCCATAGGTCTTAATCAATGTGCTTTTTTTCTTTCAATCTACTTTACCATACTTAATTATCCTTAAACTAATTCTTGTAAAGCTTGTTTGGGAGTAATTTTGTTAAAATCTAATTCGTCTCTCTGTGAGGGGTAAAACCCTATTCAACGGATAAATACGCCGTACTGAACTTTTGTCTTTTTCCCCAATAACGTAAAACACGCAATTGTAAACTCAAACATGGCTTCACTGGTATCATGCATAGGAAATTATGAAGCCATATTACTAATGTTTCTTGGAAAGATTTATCAATTGACCCTTCCAATTGCGGGAAAAAAACAAAATGTCGTGACGTCACAATGCTTTTACCCCGGGCAAACAATCTTCGAACCTCAGTCAAACATCGAAATTGCATTGTCACGTCATGGAATTTCTCAAATTTTCCCGCGTTCGGAAGGGTCAATTGATGCACTTAAAAAGACTTAAGATAATTTGTTATGTTATCTTTTAGCCCTCTCAGCTAGAATCCTTTTCTTTTCATCACCTGTCTTGTTTTGTATTGCTTTTCAGGTTGCCCGTAACATGATTTTTCTTCTAAATTCTGTAAACTGTTTACATTTGAGTCTGATGGTTTAGAGAAAGGAGGGGGTTTCCAAAAGGAATTTGGTTGTAGGACCAACAGCAAAACATCGGAACACTCAATGAAAAAACATAGAATAGGCAAGCACAACTAGAGAATCAAAGGGAAAGGTATATAAAACACCAAAGACGAAACAGAATACGCGAGTTTCGAGATCCTGTTACGGACCGGAATTTTTCGACTTTAACGTGCGCCATTGAAAAAAGGTGGGACACCTGTCGATAAGGCGTAATGTAATATGTAGGAAATTTCACACATAGTGCAAAATCGTGAAACCAACAGTCGGAATTAATTTAGAAAGCAGACTAAAAGAATTCTACAGCATAAGAAGATCATTTTAAGTTAAATAATCGCCGATATTAGGATTTGAACATGGAAAATCGACCGTAATCAAGTACTGCTCACTTCGAATCACTTGATCTCAATCTAAACTTAAAATAAATGCTTATAAAGTGTCAATTCACACTTTTGTAATATTCAGAAAGGCAGCAAGCTTGTCCTGGAGACTCATATATTTTTACTCTTAAATTTATCACAAATTCAAAACAGGCGGCCCATCAACTTGCCATACTGCGAAATGTGAACAGTCCCACTTTTGTACCACGTGACCTGAAATCCGTGTTTAAAAATCAAATAGTTGCGGTCCGTATTCAGTATCTCAAAACCGACGTATTGAAACGAAACAGTATTGGGTGTCCCTTTCTTTGGCAATAAAATAATTAAACGTTGAAACTTTTAATCTATCTATTCTTTTCATCGAAATATAAGAGAGAGGTTTACACCTTTGTTCCATCTTCCCAAAGGTTTTTCTTCATACTCCTCACTTAATTGCCCTTCGGAATAGACACTCTAGAAAATTTTCCCCTCTCTTTCTTGACAAGATAGAAACTTAACGAGGGGCGCCACATTAACTAACGAGGGGCGCCACACTAGCTAGAGTACATCGCACCCTCAAAAATCTACTTATCATTGCACGCAACGGCGGCAGACACGAACTACTACATGCTCTCTCTCTTCAGTTCCAGTAGTTCAATTGAAATCTATCTTGGATGAAGCACTAGTTGCATTCTTAAGAAACACTGATAGATTCAGGCTAAACATCATTGTTACATTCGCACAAAATAAACTTTGCCATTTTTTTAAAAACACCTCTCCCAAAAGACGATTAATAAAAATTCTATTCATAAACAAAGATTTTGATCTTCTGAACATCTCTAATATTTTTCGGGATCATCGCGTACAAAGTGCCATTCCTCAATATTTTGAGAATTTAGAACCTCCTCTTATTTGCTACAAATATAAGAGACCTGTTCGAAATTTTGTTTTTAACTACAACAAAGTTACATCAGATCCTAAAATACTTGAATCATGTCCTGTTTCTTGAAAATTTGCAAAGTCTGAATAACAATATAAACCAGCTGGTCATATTATAACAGGTGAACTTTCAATTATCAAAGACAGGCAGCTCCGTGGTCCTCTAAAAAGGAACTATGTATAGAATCCCATCCAAGATAGAATTTATTAAATATCGCGAGGTGCTTAAGGAAGCTTTAGATAACTATACCAAACGACGGTGTAAATCGGAAGAAGTCGAATCGCATGCTCTGAATGACTGGAAAAACCTCATTTTGGATATTACCGATATTCGTATTGATAACTACCACAAAAATCCTTATCCTTTTGAAAATCCAAGTTCTAAATCTGAAAGATATTTCAAATCCAAGTTACGTAATTAACAAGAAAAATATGTCTTCGCGCCTGCAGACAAAGCAGCCAACAACACCATAATCATTTGAAAACGCTACTACATACCAACTTAAGTTTCCGAATTTTCCTCTATTAATACTTATTTCGAAACCAATGAAAGTGTTCCCAACATTTTAGCAAACATAACAGTGAAATTTCTTCATTCAACATCCCTATTTCTAAATTGGATCTCCCTACAATATACTGCGTACCAAAACTTCACAAGCCTCCTTACAAATTTCGATACATTGCTAATTCTAGCAACTGCTCGACTACAATTTTGTCTAGAAATCTGAAGTCAGCACTCACGGCTGTAAAAGAACACATGGTCATATACTGTGAAACTGTAATGAACAGGAATGGTGTAAACTTCTTTTGGTCTATTAAAAATTCAAGGGATGTCATTGACAAAATTAAATCAAGAAATTTTCAAGCAAATACAATTTCTTCATACGACTTTTCTAATATGTACACCACGCTTCCTCACGACAAAATAAATGATCGATTGTCCAAACTCATTATATGGTGTTTTGATCGAGAGGGGGAAACTTAAATTTGTACATTTGAATCGAAGGGTTTCTCTTCCGCCATAGATTACAAATCATGGCCATGTGGTGACCTGTGTATTGCCTTGTCCTTCCTTTTGGACAACATTTATGTAAGATTTGGTGAGAAGGTCTACAAGCAGGTTGTAGGGATTCCTATGGGTAATAATTGTGCGCCTCTTGTTGCAGATTTATTTTTATACACGTATGAAAAGGGATATATCCAAAATCTTCGAAAGCAAAGAAAAATGATGATGTGAAACGTTCATCGATACTTCCAGGTACCTGGATGATATTCTTACTATCGACAATCCTGTTTTTGAAAAGTATAAAGATGTTATTTATCCACAAGAATTGACTCTAAACAAGGCAAACGCTACAAACACAGAAACACCATTTTTGGACCTGAGTATCACAAATTGTTAATGGAGAGATTCCTACAAGTCTGTATGACAAAAGAGATGATTTTGAATTCAACACAGTAAATTTCCCCTGGCTTGACGGTGATGTTCCTAGATTTCCATCCTATGGTATCTACATTTCACAGCTCATCCGGTATGCTAGAGCATGTACTGATGTTTGGGATTTTCATAGTAGAAAATTTCAAAATAACAAGAAACTTTTTAGGACAAGGTTATCGCTTTCACAAACTAGTAAAGACTTTCTGGAAATTTTATAAAAATTATTGTCAACTTCTTTTGAAATTCGGATCAATACAGGCATCAGAGTAAATTACTTGGGGTATTTCACAACCTGCATTTTACGGTGACATAATTAACAAGATAAGAAGGATCAAAGACAGACAACATAAGTATCGAAAATGCGTCAGAATCATCAAACGCCTTTTATACCGTGGATATGATCCTAATGTTACCAGACGGACACTAGGCTTGGTACTTGACCAATCTACAGTCTTGTACCAGCGCATTCTTAAAACTTGCACGCTGACTGACTGTGACGACGGGACTCCATGGCGGGCCCTGTCCAAACCTCTTTAGAAAAGACATGGCCCCGATCGCCTGTCCTCTCTGAATGTCAGTCGAATTCCTCGGGTGATAACATACATGAGCTTGCGGCGGCAGAACACGGATTGTATTACGTACGCCCTCTTCTGATATCCATTTATATATTCATCTGTGTTGCTTGGGTCCCTCCGTTTTGCGGTCTTGTTTGTGTGTGGTCATCTGACAGTGAGGAGGTTGTTTTCCACCACAATTGTACGTTCTTCGAGACTGGGAGGGTTATGCGCATGTAATCCAGGATAACCACACCTGTTATTCCAGTGGCAGATGGCCATCCTAAGTCGGCACCTGTTGCCCATTCGTCTCGTTGGTTTATGTGTAGTCGTTTGTGTTTTATGTTTCTGTGTTGTGCGTTGATGTTCCTTGTCCCTTTTGCGTCTCTTCCTGTGCTTGTCTGCTCTTTGTTTTTGCATTGGGTGTTTTGGGGTTTTGCTGTGGGTGCTGCAACCTGGTGTTGTTGGAGATCCCCTCCTTTGTACTAATTATTTTTTTGAACCTACAATCATTTTGACTGAAAGTATCACTGATGAGGAATTATAAGCCCAAGCATGTATGTGTGCCTGTCTACATTTTTGTACGTCGATTCAGTAGCATAGTTAATGAAACCTTTGCAGGATCATTGAATATCTGCGAACAAATTTCGTGACAAAGTCGCCGTTTTCTGCATTGAAAGGGGGACAAAATTTGGAGATTTTAAATTGCGACCCACGCAAAACGATTGGTTCGATTTCTTTCAAACTTAAGCAAAAGACGCGTGACATCATAGTTAAATAATATTGGAATTATGAAGAAAATTGAACGTAGGGAAGAAATGGGGGTATGGTGAGACTACCACCTTAATAACGATTTTTTTGTGGCGCCAATAAAAAATTGCCCATATTTGGGATAGGCCATAACGTGCGCGATGGGTCTCGTCATGTTGTACTTATCAAAACAAACATGTGGGTAGCGTGCAAAAACGGAAAACGTTCAGATACCTATATTTTGATAGAGAAGGATGAAAAACGAAGACAGACCGTTTAAGAGCAAAACGGAAAGTACACATTAGAGACTATGTGGATAGACGGGATATGGTGAAAGATGAGTTTAATCTTGTCACACACAACGAAGTCGCTGGTTTTGCTGGACAAGCAAGTCAGATAATCGTTCCTAAATCATTTGATACACATAATGAATTTTTAACAATTTGAAATGCTGTGTGCAAGAAGCATACAATGTCTATTTCAACTTTGTTTAGAATTATCATGGGAAAAGCCTACTAGATCAGTGTATGTCTCATATCACGTGGTTCCTCGGAACTCTACTGCTAATTGATATGCATGTAGAGTCAAGGTTTCAGCTGAATCTATGAAAGCCCTATCACTTGAACGGGGCAAGTGTTGGATTCGATACTTGGTACACCGAATAATGGCCATTATATGCAACAATTTATGTTAAAAGATATGTATTACATGTATCAACCCTTTTACAACCCGAAGGCGGATCGTGCTGCTTAAGTAAAGGGAACAAACCTCATTTAATAATCTCTAACTAAGTGAAGCTACGGGTGTTATATTTAAAAGTAGGAGATACTTCCTCTAATCGGTCAAGTTGTCTCACGTTCTTCCTGGATTTACCTGACATTTTATGTTGATAATGACTGTTGGAGATCCCTTCCTTTCTGTTCCATTCAATTTTTACTCTTTTTTAAGTTTTTAATTTTCAAATGCATTAACTTTTTAGAGTCCTTGTATTTTGATTGGTCTATCTTTTATAAATAGCGAGTTCCTTTATGTTGTTATAGAATGGCATAATTTCCCTGAGTTTTCTCATAGCAAGCCTAGGAAATCATAGTAGTGTTGCACATTTTATATTCAACAAGCTGAAACAGGTATATTTGTGAGCGTCTGACTGACTTTGTCACAGCGAAATGTTTTTGGGCAATGTAATTAAAACAAATCACTTTGGCTGCCTTGGCTGGTAGCATCACTGATGAGAATTTCATATTCGAAACACGTGTCTGGTGCATGAAAATTGGTTTGAAATGTTCTTCTTCAACAGGGTATAGAGTTGGAACCCTTCCGAATTTTTAACAGTCAAAAGATGTTTTGTTTAACCATCCAAAATCATAATTTATGATGCAATAGTTGCATCTTGATTTACTTTTACCTTTGCATAGTGTTTTGTTGTTTTGCATTTTCCTCGTTTTGTGATAATGATCTGTAAATTTTTATTGGGTTTCGTGTTTGACTTTCTCCTATGTAAAGTTGTGTTAAAATGTTAGGTGAATGTAGCAAACAGTTCAAAGTATTGGTTTATACATAAAACAGATTTAGAAAGTTCGAACATTTCAATTTTCTTCCTTTACTGATACTCTTCTGTGTTGTGCGTTGACGTTCCTTGTCCCTTATGCGTCTCTCTCTGTGCTTGTCTGCTTTGTGTTTTTGCATTGGGTGTTTTGGGGTTTTGATGTGGGTGCTGCAACCTGGTGTTGTTGGAGATCCCCTCCTTTGATTTTTCTTCAGTAGATTATTGCCTCGTTAATTGGTGAGAAACTTCTATTTTATACGTGTTCAAGATTTGTAAGCCTTTGATTCTGATTTTTGGAATCTGATTTCAAGTTTTGTGCTTGATTTTCTCTCTGCTTAGCAGACTTTTGATATTGTGATTGAAAAAAAAAAGTTTTCTTTGTCTAGATAACTAACCTTTTCTAAACACCACAGACATGTAAACAATACTTGACAAAGACATTTTTAGTATGTAACAAAGAACATAGAAGAGTATATATCGACCGATCCGTGGTCTTCGTGAGTCTCGAACCAGCGACATTTCGGTCGCATGCCCGACGCCCTAACCTCTAGACCACTGCGCCGATCTCTAGAAAACTAGATAATTAAGACAAAATCGGAACATGACAGTAAGTGTTTGGAATATTTTCCCTGACATGGTCACCATATAACTTTCTATATAGACATATCATCAGTGCATGTATTCATATATTGTTTTCATTTTCGTGTGTGAACATCGACGGCGGGTGCGGCTAGCCAACAGGGGATGCTTACTCCTTCCGGGCACCTAAACTCACCTCTAGCTATAGCTTGCTAGGGGTCCGTCGATGCTCAATTTGGTGCTCTATTGTGAGTGCTGTTGAGATTATCGTCAGAATTTTCTTTAACTCATTATACATACAATGTCCATGCATCCACATATTAAACTTTTTTAATGAGAGTCTTCAATACAAGATAATGTGTGAAATATGGGAAGCCATCATTTGTATATTGTTCGCCTAGTTTCACATTCATTTTGCACTAAACTGAAATATTTTTGTAACTTCTGACATGAAAATGATGAATCGCTAACGCTCGGACACTATTCCCTCCAAAAACAACGCTATGACAGAATAGTAAACACACAAACGGGCAATAATAGGTAACTCATTTTTCTATCTTAAAAATACCTCTGAACTTCAAACAATATCCCTACTTTATAAATCCGAACCCCTGTGCAACAGGAGTTATTCTAGACTATCTTGAAACCTTAATAAGTCCTGAGTTTTCTCGACGTCAAACAGAATTTTGCCCCCTCCTTCTCTGACTTCAAAGTTTTGTTTAGCGCCTGTAAATTATTTTAAAACTAAATATTGTCTTCCTATTTTGTCATAACTTTACATCATCTTTAGCATTTCGCTCTTCATAAACTCTAAGACGGGTTTTGTCCAAACTTCTTTAGAGAAGACAGGGTACCGACCATCTGTCCTCTCTGAATGTCGATCGGTCTCCGTGACAGAGACTGTAGTTCGTACGCCCCCTTCCTTTTTTATATCCATTTACATATTCATCTGTGTTGTGTGGGTCCCTGTGTTCTGCAATCTTTTTTTTTTGTCGTTATCTTACAGTGAGGAGGTTATTTCTTATTACGGTTGTGTGTATTTCGAGACCTTCGGGAAACCGATGAAAATAGGAGGAGGGTTGTGCGCACGTAATCCGGATAACTACACCATTTGCTACTTGCATGGTAAATGACCGTCCTATGTCGGTACCGCATGCCTATTGGTCTTGTTGGTTCATGTGTTGTTTTTTGTGTTTCATTTTCTGTGTCGTATGTTCCTTTTGCGTCTCTTGCCATGCGTGTGTACTCTTTGTTTTCACGTCGGGTGTTTTGTTGTGGGTGCTGCAACCGAGTCTGGTTGGAGATCCCCCCTTTTGTATATGTTCAGTATTTGGATTTTCTCTATTTTGGCCTCGATCATTACTGATGGCACATTCTTTCGAATTGCGCATATGATGCACTAGAATTATTACCATAGGTTATATAGTATTATATAGCTACTACTCATAGAACGTAATCTAAATATATTGTTCTTCAGTAATATCTGTCTTTGCAGGCATAACAGAACCAAATGTAAATACATAAATATAAATGAAACAAATCTGGGTAAATTGTAGGTTATACCTAGTATATATTCATCTCCAAGTAATACACCAAGTACATTGATTTTCTGTACTGCGTATAATCTTATCCTACATTGTCAGGTTTATTTATCATGTAAAATATTCCTTTTGATTTGTTTTGTTTTTTCAAACACTATAGCTCATCAGACACAGGAGCATTGTCCATTTGAAACATTCCCACCTTTGAATCACAAAGACAGTAATTATTGAATTCCGTAGGTCTCATTCATTGTTTTCATTATTCATTTTTTATTCTTTCAATCTACTTTACCATACTCAATTATCCTTAAACTAATTCTTGTAAAGCTTGTTTGGGAGTAATTTTGTTAAAATCTAATTCGTCTCTCTGTGAGGGGTAAAACCCTATTCAACGGATAAATACGCCGTAATAAACTTTTGTCTTTTCTCCTATAACGTAAAACACGCAATTATAAAATCGTACATGGCTTCACTGGTATCATGCATATGAAATTAATTACGAAGCCATATTACTAATGTTTCTTGTTAGAGATCCCCTCCCTTCTTATTATGATTATCTTATTATCATTTGATGCACTTAAAAGGCTTATGATAATTTGTTATGTTATCTTGTAGTCCTTTTAGGTAGAATCCTTTTCTTTCCATCACCTGTCTTTCTTAATCTACTATTGTTGATTCATTTAAATTTAACGAGGGGTGCCACACTAAATTATTATTTTTTCAACCTTGAATCAATTCGACTGAAAGTAGCAATGATGAGGAATCATAAGCCGAAACATGTATGTCTGTCTGTCTAAATTTAGATTTAAGAAGGTTGCACTCTAACAAGAGAGTTGGACATTTCGTTTTTTCTATATTGCGACTTTTCAATAACCGGATGTTACAGTTCTATCAAATTGAAGCGGCGGATATTGCATGCAAGCATGAGATGCTTACTCTTCCTGGGCACCTGGTCATACTCCCGTATCGGGGATTCGCTTCTTTTCATGTGGTGGAGGTTTTTATTTGTTTGCTTTGGTTACTGTTTTATCCTGATTTTGTATGCTTTCGGTTTCTGAATTATCGATTTTGTTCTGTATACAGGGATATGGTCATTATCCATATTTGGCATTAGTAACGTTCAAATTGCGACGATATCTTACGTGAGTTAATTATGATGTCATTCAATTCTGTGGAAAAAAGCTTATTAAAATTCGGTCATTCATTCTTCAAATACGACGTTTCAGCTAGAGATTCACAACGTTATTTTTCATTTACGTTGGATGCCGTTCAAAATCAGAGGTATCTCTATGCATCGAAGAGACGGAGTTGGCTTCCCCACAATAACACTGAAGTGTTCCAAATCATCACGAAGAAATTTCAAACCAATTTTAATGCACCAGACACGTGTTTTTTACAGTAAATACTTGCCAGTTGTACAAATGTACTTATTAAATGCCGAAATAATTTTCTGACACAGTCAAATGTATTTCAGTAGCGCCCTCTTGTTTTATTCTTTTAATTTAAATTTGTGCAATTACTTTGCAGAGAGTGTGCGACTCCAAATTTTGTGTAGGTCGATTCAGTAGCATAGTTAAATGAAATATTTGACCATAATAGCAATGCAGGGATGGAGCTAAGATGTTTACCTCCTTCAACTTCGATGATATTGTAAGAGGAAATGCTTTTTTTTTTTTTTTCGAAATAGCAAATTGATATATATGATGTTAAATTGACAAAAGACCAAAACAAAGTTCCTTAAAGGCGAAAGAGCTGGAAAGAAGTAATTGTTACACTTTAAATATCCAGTCACGGTAAACAAGTTTACCTGTTCCACAATGCAGTGGTACTTATGATACTTAAATGCGGAGTAGATTTTCTGACACAGCCAAATGTATTTTAGAAGCGACTTCTGGGTTAATATTTCTCCATTACGATTTAAAGAAAGGAGGGTTCTCCAACAACACCCGGTTGCAGCACCCATAGAAAGCAGCAAAAACATCCAATGCAAAAAAACAGATCAGACACGCGCAGAAAGAGACGCAAAAGGTACAAGGAACACCAAATCACAAAGAAACATCAATCACAAATGACTACACATAAACCAACAAGACCAATGAGCAATCGGTGCCAAGAACAATCGAACTACCTGAAGATTTAGAAATTTGCTTCAAGGCTATGTGATGTCCAAAACGGAGGTTTTGATGCAAGATACAAAAAACTTTGAGAGAGTCTACAACCACTTCGAACAGAGAAAATTAAATTCCCCTCAATCATCATAGATTTGAGGTCCATATGAATCTTAATTTTTCGCATGACATTTTAATTTGGAATTTTCCTGTCCTTATAGAAAGTGCTGGTTGTTTTTCTAACTTCTTTGAAAATAGTCCATAATTTATCCATTAGTGTTCATTTATTTTACGTTGCTCCCAGAACCCATTGAATGAAATAAAGAAAACAAAACTTCACATCAAAACGGGATAAGTAGACTTTGCCTCTGCACATAATTAGTCTTATTTGCAAATGTATCTTGAAAGAGTATTTTATGCGAATATTCTAGTGCAAAAATGTCAATGGTCCCTAAATTTGTTTCCCGATTCTTCAATTTAAACATAAAAGCCTAGCTCTCTCAATGAGTGATAAAACAATTACCATAACGACTATACCAGGCCTTGCTGCGAATGAAGTTTTTAATTGCTCACTAAAAAGTGAGCAAAATCATGTATTCGACAAAAAGTCGCTGTGAGGAATGTCATTTCTTTCTCTAATAAGTACACCAAGTAATTATGAATCGACAATCAAATGGTCTTTCCATATAGACACAAGCAACTGAGCCAAGTACACTCAAAAAGATAACGAACTCCCATGTTGTTAACAGCAAGAGACCCACACATTCAAGAAAAAAACAAAACGACGGACAAAAATCACGTCAATAACATTGAAATAAAATGGTATTAAAGTACATACAATACTTGGTATAAATAAACATCAAGAAGTGTCCATCAGTTATTCGGTTTCAAAGTCGAGAAGGTAAGACAAAATCATTAGAATTTCCACTGGAAAAGCTGCGAACCTAGGAATGAACAACACTCCGAAGTGAGATCAGGTATCCGGTGAGAGTCAGCGTCTCCTGTTTGCATGCAATATACCGGTATGCCTTATGCAAGCATTCCTAACAAAACATTCCTAATGCAATCTACCAGACATACCTGTACGAAGAATATTTGTTTGTGAGAGACTATGCCCTATCGACAGATTCCTTCCATGTGTTGGTAAAGTTAGGTAAAATACCACTCCATGTGAAAAACCATTCTATTCAAATATTACTTTAATCTGCCAAAATGATGAATACACGGACATGATTTCTTTTTGTACATATGAATCAAAGGGTTTCTTTTCCCCAACAGGCTACAAATAATACAAATCATGGACATGTAGTGAACTGTGCAAAACCCTTTCCTTCCTCTTGGACAACTTTTATGTTAAATTTGGTGTGAGAATCTCTACAAGCACGTTGTAGGGATACCTATGGGTTCTTACTGTGCGCTTTTTGTTGCAGATTTATATTTATACACATACGAAAATTTATTAAAAATCAAGGCAAAGAAAATTTGATGATTTCAAATGTTTCAGGAATACTTCTAGGTACCTGGATCATATTGTGACTATTGCCAATCCTGCTTTGGAATTATATAAGAATGAAATTTATCCACAAGAATTCACACTTAATAAGGCAAACGTTACAAATGACAAATATGGATAATGACCATATCCCTGTATACAGCACAAAATCGTTAATTCAGAAATCAGAAACCGAAGGCATAGCGTATCAACTGAGATATGAACACGCCATAAGCTGGTGATGAAGGGATGTTGCTACTCAGAAAAGGAAAGTTTGTAATGCTGAAATTGAAGTCGTCGCGTTTGTCATAGAGTGCGGTGTCATGTAACCATCAGTGTCGTAGGACAACATTATGTCCAAATAGGATGCTGAATTATTTGCCTCTGTAGTTTCTTTGACTTCAAACTCTGAAGGATAGATACTGCTCAGGTAATCCGCGAATTTTGGATTATTGATGGACAACACATCGTCTATGTATCTGTAAGTGAAGTTGAAGTCAGAAGCTAAGTATCTTTTCCCTTCAGAGACCAAAGATTGAATGAACTCAGCTTCGTACGAGTAAAGGAAAATGTCGGCAAGGAGTGGGGCACAATTGGTCCCCATTGGAGTTCCGACAATTTGCTGGAAGACCTTTCCTCCAGACTCCAAAAAAATGTTGTCGATCAAAAAAGTTTAACATCTGAATAATATCTGTTTCAGTGTACTTATTTTCAGAATCTGACTTTCCTTTTACAAAGTAGGAATTGTCATAGTTCACAACAATAAATTTGTATTTGCGATTACCGTTCTTACTTGTAAACGCATTTCTTATAATTTAAGTAAGGGTATAACAAATGACAATTCTACCCATAGAACGTAATATAGATATATTATATTGTTCTTTCGTAATTTCTGTCTTTGCAGGCATAACAAAACCAAGTGTTAATACATATTATTAAATATAAATGAAACGCATCCGATGTAAATTGTAGGTTATGCCTAGTATATATACTGAACAAAAAAAAATTATATCCTTCTTTTTGTATTGGTTTTACATGACTCGTGAAAACAAATTTTATTCAGAGGCGGTATCCTCGAAAAATATTTTTTTGAATTAAATGTTCAACGGTATATCCATGTATTGTCAGATTCTTTTTCAGTTTCTTGGAAAGATTTATCATTTGACCCTTCCAATTGCGGGGAAAAGTGCAAAATGTCGTGACGTCACAATGCTTTTACCTCGGACAAACAAGCTTCGAACCTCGGTCAAACATCGAAATTGCATTGTGACGTCATGCAATTTCTCAAATTTTTCCTGCGTTCGGAAGGGTCAATTGATGCACTTAAAAAGGCTTAAAATAATTTGTTATGTTATCTCTTAGCCCTCTCAGCTAGAATCCTTTTCTTTCCATCACCTGTCTTTCTTAATCTATTATTGTTCAATTATGTTGTTTTTGTATTGTTTTTCATGTTCCCCGTAACATGACTTTTATTTTCTTAATGCTGTGAACTGTTTACATTTGAGTCTGAAGGTTTAGAGAAAGGAGGGGTTTCAAAAAGGAATTTGGTTGTAGGACCCACGGCAAAACAGCGGAACACGCAATGAAAAAAACATAGAATAGGCAAGCACAACAAGAGAACCAAAGGGAAAGGAATACCAAACACCAAAGACGAAACAGAATTTAAACGAAACAGTCATGGATGTCCCTTCCTACTGTGGCAATAAAATAATAAACGTTGAATCTACCGTTTCATTCCAAATCATTTATCAAAATGTATGAGAGAGGTTACTTGTTGTTTCATTCTCTCAAAGTTTTTCATTTATTTCATTCACTTAATTGCCCTTCGGAATAGACATTATAGAATTTTTTTCTCTTTCATTCTTGACAAAATAGAAACTTGAATTATTCAAATTTAACGAGGGGCGCCACACTTAATTATCATTTTTCAACCATGAATCACTTTGACTGAAAATATCACTGATGAGGACATGTATGTCTGCCTGTACACATTTAGATTCTATAGAAGGCTGCACTCTGACAAGAGTTGGATATTTCGTTTTTCTTTATTGCGACTTTTCAATAAACTTAGTAACGTCCAAACTGGGACGATATCTTACGTGAGCTTATCATAATGTCATTAAATTTTATGGAAAAAAAACCTTAAAATTCTGTCATTGATTCTTCAAATGCGATGTTTCAGCTGGAAATTCATGACGTTATTTTTCATTTACGCTGGATGCCGTTCAAAATGAGAAGTACCTATATATGGAAGAGACGGAGTAGGCTTCCCCACAATAACACGGAAGTGGTCCAAATCTTTACCTTCATGAAGAAATTTCAAACCAATTTTAATGCACCAGACACGTGTTTCGGCTATTAAATCCTCATCAGTTGTACAAATGTACATATTATATGCCGAAGTGATATTCTGACACAGCCAAATGTATTTTAGTAGCGTCCTCTGGTTTTATTTTTTTAATTTAAATTTGTGCAATTACTTTGCAGAGAGTGCGCGACTCCAAATTTTGTGTAGGTCGATTCAGTAGCATAGTTAAATGAAATCTCTGACCAAAATAGAAATGCAGGGATAGAGCTAAGATGCTTACCTCCTTCAACTTCGATGATATTCTAAAATGAAATGCAAATTTTTCGAAATAGCAAAATGATATATATGATGTCAAATTGATAAAAGGCCAAAACAAAGCTTCTTTCAGGCGACATAGCTGGAGAGAAGTAATTGTTTCACTTTAAAAATCCAATCATGGGAAACAAGTTTACCTGCTCCACACTGCAGAGGTACTTATAATTATCAAATGCGGAATTGATTTTCTGACGCAGCCAAATGTATTTTAGTAGCGCCTTCTGGGTTAATATTTCTCCATTACGATAAGAGGAAAGGAGGGGATCTCTAACAACACCCGGTTGCAGCATTAAAGCAAAACCCAAAAACATCCAATGCAAAACACAGAGCAGACACGCACAGAAAGAGACGCAAAAGGTACAAGGAACACCAAATCAGAAAGAAACATCAAACACAAATGACTACAACGAGACCAATGGGCAATCGGTGCTGTAAGCCTATAGCCTACAGGTTATGGGTGTAGTTCGCGTTGTGTATTAATCAGTCATTTTCAAAACTATAAACTGAAGTCCGAATAAAAGTTTTAAGTTTATTTAAAAACGTTACATGTTGACAGTACGAGAGCGGAGTCTAAACCTAAACTTAAACACTACTGAAACTGGGGTCTAACTTAACCGAAACTTAACTGAAACTGGAGTGATCTGCAAAACGATGCGCCGAATATATATGTGGACGATTGGAAATTGCTAACACCTGCACGAAATAATAGGTAATTGGTTTTTGATTAAAAAGACATTTTGGAAATTAGATTCTTCCAAATACAGAACAATAATGGCTTTTACGGAGAGATTTCCAATTAGCTTTCAATTAATTCGTACGGAAAACAAAGACTAAAGTACTTGCAGGTGTGCAAATTTCTGCAGTGTTCTTAGCATCGTAGGAATCAAATTAAACAGATATCAGAGTTTACAAACTAGAATTAATTGTCTCAATGTGAAGTTTGAACTTATAGTCAAGGAATTTACTATAGTAAACTCAAGTTAGCAATTTCCAAATACATGTAACTAATTAATATGAATTAATTAGCATAATTATTGTGGGGGAGAGGCCATATGGTTACAATACTCCCCCACTTAAGAAAATAACCAAGATTCAAATTATTTGGATTTCAACCAATCATGAACTGTTAGGTAACTTTCGATTATCATCAAAATTTTTTGAATCTGTTATGATACTTGGTTATTTTCTAAACGCATGGCCTTGACACCACAATATGCAAAACTCAATGAAATATCGTCAGGTGTTATCTGAATACTGTAATTAAGAATAATTCGATAAATTAAAGCACATGAAGTTATAGTCATTTTCATGTCGAGTTCTTTTTTCAATGTTCTTTTAAGAGATTTTTTTTTATCTAATTATCAATGTTCACTGTCAATGACCTACAAAAGAAAAACCTTTACCCAAGGCCAAAACGTATCCTGAAATTCGATTATATAACAAGCAATGTACAAAAGCAAATATCAATATTAAACATGAATAAGATGCATAATACATATGTATATACATTTACTCTGCTTTTTTTCACTTAAACACATTCACTTCTCTATCTTCTCTTCTTACGGCCGTCTTTGGTTTAGTTCCGTACGTCTTAGTTTGGTTTCGTCTACGATCCCTCTTTGTGAACTTTGTAACCTCCGAGGAGTATAACGAATGATTCGGACCTCTTTGTCGTCTACTTGGTTTGGTAAACCAATAATCATCGAATCGTCATCTGTTTCGTCTTCCTCTTCTACCCAGAATTTGGAGTTTATCTTCCATCCGGACCCTGCTTTGACGCATCTTGGTATTAGTGACGTTACCAAGATCTTCCCGTAATCTGGATGACGCCATGCACCCAGAAAAGCGACGGGGTATTCAATGCTCTCATTCAAAGCGTCGATCAAGCAGGTCATTAAGTGCAAAACGCCCAATCTGGTTCTGCTGTCTTCAATTTCGCTATGACAAATTTCACCCTGTCATATAATCTGCGAAATAATGTTAATAGTGACGGGCTGGTTTGACATCCGGCCACACGGATAACATCGTGCACAGAGATACCTGACGTCACTGCTTCAGACTTCTTTTCTGCTACCGTCTGATTTGATTTAAGGCCTTGGTGATAAACCTGTACGCTAATTTGTCTCTCGTATCACAACAGGCGATTCCAATAACCAAGGAGCTAAATAAGACTGCACATCTGGAACTTAACTGCTTATCTCATTGTCGTCTTCTCCATGCGATAAAAGTATAAAGTCTTCATCATTATTACACTGATAAGTTTCACATCATTCACTCTGGTTACAGGTAGTTTATAACACCGGATGTTCTCTGTACCTCTAATTGACCACAATTTTGAATTTACAAAAATAATTTAGATGCCTGTACCAAAACTAAGTGAATGATTTCCAAAATAAGATTTTTTATCAATACTTGGATAATGTTAATTTTGAGAACTTTGTATATTCACTGACTTTATACGAAAAACAGGTCTTCTGTATCTATTTTAGACGAATACAAAACTCTTATTAAATAAAGAACAAATATCTGTAGCGATTAAAACTTTTTATTTTAAATTCTGAAAAACTTTCTGAAATGTATGTCGCTTGTCAAACGTTAATGGCTCGGCGCAATGATTTCTCGTTGATACTACACATCTGCAGCCGCGATAAGAAACGAAAGACCGTCAATGAAATTCCAACACAGGGAAAAGGGGCAACAAAGGTCAAACTTATTAGCGCTCATTGAATGATGAGTGAGAACTGTAACATGAATACCCAAAATGAAGGCCAATTAAAACTACAAAGTGCAAAAAGCAGAGTACTATTGGGGTTAAATGAATAATCAAGCACGAAAACATGCAAACTAAGGGTATACTGTTGCTACTATATACATCGCGATCGCGATAGACTCCAGATTAACTTTGACATGAAATTCCGATAAAACTTTGACCGATTTTTTTTTCATTTAAGATATTTACCATTTCCTTCCTTTCTTGAAATAAAAAAAATCAAGACCTCCGAAATGACAGCACAAAACATACATAAGATGATGAATACTACGATGGTGTCATATAATCCGAAAAAAATTACGTGCTCTCACATAGCACAAATTAGAAATGACAGGGTTGTATACGCAACAAACCCGAACGAACTTTCTACGTTCCCAGAAATTTCTACTGGTGCCATTTTTCGGCGTTTCATCGCCATATACCGAGCAAATTCAACAGCTCATCACCTAACAAACTGGAATATATGGGTTCCATCGAAGTATCCTCTTAACTGTAATGTTCTATCATCTTGAAAAACCTTACAGAGACGGATACTCCCCCGTCTCTTACAACGGTCCCACGCCTATACCCCGGCGTTCTAGCGACATGACGGGACCCTGATCTAGACCCTTACTCAGCAGCGGAGAAAAACCAAAATTCTCAAAACGACCGAAGCCTAAATCTTTAATCAACCCAAAACTACGTGAATCACGACCGATTCCAAAAATCCGAAACGCTTCGTTGTCTATGTCCGTCATTTCTTCATGAAAATCTTATAGAAAAAAAATTATTCAATTTCTTTAAAACTTTTTTCGCTCAAAACATTCAAAACTTAAAAATAACATTTACAAAAATACATGGTCAGTCAATCTGAGAGTACTTTGAGAAAGTAAATGTGCCCTACCTTTATCACTAATTTCGTTTAAAGCGAAGTGTTCATCCTCTGGTTGTTATACCCTGGTTCCGCGGCGTGCATCCTCTGCATTCTCGGCAATAAACTTTTTTTTTTTTCCCCTAGTTCGTCTAGGACACGGCGCCAAATTAAACCTTGTAAGGCAATGGCCTACAGGTTATGGGTGTAGTTCGCGTTGTGTATTAATCAGTCATTTTCAAAACTATAAACTGAAGTCCGAATAAAAGTTTTAAGTTTATTTAAAAACGTTACATGTTGACAGTACGAGAGCGGAGTCTAAACCTAAACTTAAACACTACTGAAACTGGGGTCTAACTTAACCGAAACTTAACTGAAACTGGAGTGATCTGCAAAACGATGCGCCGAATATATATGTGGACGATTGGAAATTGCTAACACCTGCACGAAATAATAGGTAATTGGTTTTTGATTAAAAAGACATTTTGGAAATTAGATTCTTCCAAATACAGAACAATAATGGCTTTTACGGAGAGATTTCCAATTAGCTTTCAATTAATTCGTACGGAAAACAAAGACTAAAGTACTTGCAGGTGTGCAAATTACTACAGTGTTTTCAGCATCGTGGGAATCAAATTAAACAGATTACAGAATTTACAAACTAGAATTTGATTGTCTCAATATGAAGTTCAAACTTAAAGTCAAGAAATTAAGTTATAATGATTCCCCTTTTACTATAGAAAACTCAAGTTAGCAATTTCCATATACATGTTACTAATTAATATGAATAATTAATTAGCTTAATTATTGTGGGGGATAGGCCATATGGTTACAGTGCCAAGAACAATTGAATTACCTGAAGTTTTCGAAATTTGCTTCAAGGCCCTGTGATGTACAAAACGCGGGTTTTGATGCAAGATACAAAAAAACTCTCTGGCTTGAGAGAGTCTATAACCACTTCGAGAAAATTAAATTCCCCTCAAGCATCATAGATTTGAGGTCCACATAATCTTGATTTTTCGCTTGACATTTCAAGGTGGAATTTTCCTGTCCATATATAAAGTGATGATAGTTTTTTCTATTTTATTTGAAAACAGTCCATTATTCATTCATTATTGTTCCTTTTACGTTGCTCCCAGAACCCATTGAATGAAATAAAGAAAACAACCATCACATCAAAACAGGATAAGTACACTTTGCCTCTGCACATAATTTGTCTTATTTGCAAATGTATCTTGCAAGAGTATTTTACGCGAGTATTCTGGTGCAAAAATGTCAGTGGTGCCAAGATTTGTTTCTCGATTCTTCAATTTAAACATAAAAGCCTAGCTCTCTCAATGAGTAATAAAACAATTACCATAACGACTATACCAGGCCTTGCTGCGAATGAAGTTTTTAATTGCTCACTAAAAAGTGAACAAAATCATGTATGCGACAAATGGTAGCTGTGAGGAATGTCATTTCTTTCTCTAATAAGTATACTAAGTAATTATGAATCGACAATCATATGGTCTTTCCATATAGACACAAGCAACTAAGCCAAGTACAATCAAAAGATAACGACCTCCAATGCAGTTAAGAGCAAGACACCCACACATTCAAGAATAAAACAAAAAGACGGACAAAAATCACGTCAATAACATTGAAATAAAATAGTATTAATGAGTTAAAGAAGATCCTGACGATAATCTCAACAGCACTCACAATAGAGCACCAAATTGAGCATCGACCGACCCCCAGCAAGCTAGAGGTGGGATCAGGTGCCCGGAAGGAGTAAGCATCCCCTGTTGGCTAGCCGCACCCGCTGTCGATGTTCATACACCAATTCAAAATGGAAGTATATAAAATGCATGCGCTGTCTGAGACCGTCTATATAGAAAGTGCTATGGCGACAATGTCAGGGGAAAACATTCAAAACACTTACTGTCAAACCCCTCGCGGGGAACTTTTTTACGAGCTCCACAAGGCAAAGGGCATAAGTGTGACACAAATGAGTTAAAGAAGATCCTGACGATAATCTCAACAGCACTCACAATAGAGCACCAAATTGAGAATCGACGGACCCCCAGCAAGCTAGAGGTGTGATCAGGTGCCCGGGAGGAGTAAGCATCCCCTGTTGGCTAGCCGCACCCGCCGTCGATGTTCACACCAATAAAGCACAAACAATATTTGGTATAAATAAACATCAAGAAGTGTCCATTAGTTATTCGGATTCATAGTCGAGAAGGTAAGGCAAACTCATTAGAATTTCCATTGGAATAGTTGCGAACCTCAGGATGAACAACACTCCGAAGTGAGATAAGGTGTCCGGGAAGAGTCAGCGTCTCCTGTTTGCATGCAATATATTCCTTATGCAAACATTCCTAACAAAACATTCCTAATGCAATCTACCAGACATACCTGTATGAAGAATATTTGTTTGTGAGAGACTATGCCCTACCGACATATTCCTCCCATGTGTTGGAAAAGTTGGAAAGCCAAAATGATGAATACACGTAATACATGGTTTCTGTTTGTACATATGAATCAAAGGGTTTCTTTTCCTCGAAATGCTACAAATAATACAAATCATGGACATGTAGTGAACTGTGCAATACCCTTTTCTTCCTCTTGGACAACATTTATGTTAAATTTGGTAGGAATCTCTTCAAGCACGTTGTAGGGATTCCTATGAGTTCTAACTGTGCGCTTTCTGTTGCAGATTTATTTTTATACAATTACGAAAACGAATTTGTCAAACATCAAGGCAAAGAAAATTTGATGATTTCAAATGTTTCGGGAATATTTATAGGTACCTGGATCATATTGTGACTACTGCCAATAATGCTTTTGAATTATGTAAGAATGAAATTTATCCACAAGAATTCAACCTAAACAAGGCAAACGTTACAAACATAGACACACCATTTTTGGACCTAAACATCAAAATTGTAAACGGAAAGATTCATACAAGTGTGTATGACAAAAGAGATGATTTTGGATTCAACACAGAAAATTTCCCTTGCCTTGATGGTGATGTGCCCAGACTACCGTCATACGGCATACGGCATTTACATATCAAAGTTTATCCGGTACGCTAGAGCATGTACTAATATTTTGGATTTCCACAGTAGAAATTTACAAATTACCAAGAAACTTTTAGGTCAAGGATTCCGCTTCCATAAACTGGTTAAGACTTTCTGGAAATTTTGAAATTTCTTTTAAAATTCGGATCTATGCAAGCAACAGAGTATTTTACTTTGGGTATTAAACAACCTGCCTTTTATGGTGATATGATAAACAAAATAAGAGGGATCAAAGGTAGACAGCATAAACATCTAAAATGCGTCAGAATCATCATACACCTTTTATCCTATTGTCATCGGACGGATAATGGGCTTGGTACTAGACCAGTCTAAAGTCTTATCCAGCGCATTCTTTTAACTTGCACTCTACCTGACTGTGACGACGGGACTCCATAACGGGCCCTGTCCAAACATCTTTAGAGAAGACAGGGGCTCGATAACCTGTCCTCTCTGATTGTCAGTCGGACTCCTCGGGTGATAACAGGCATGAGCTCGCTACAGCCGGCAGCGTACAGACTGTATTACGTAACCCCCCCCTTTAAATAAATTTACATATCTGTATGTGTGTTGCTTGGGCCCCTGCGTATTGCTGTCTTGTTTGTATGGTCATCTAACAATGAGGAGGTTGTTTTACACTACAATTGTGCTTTCTTCGAGACTTTTTGGTAACCTGAAAAGTGGGGGGAGGGGTCGCGCACACGAAATACGGTTTACCACACAATTTTCTACTTGCGTAGCAAGTGACCGTCCTAAATCGGCACCGATTACACATTGATGTGTAGTCTTTTGTGTTTGATGTCTCTGTTTCGTGTGTCTCATTTTCGTCTCTTCTTGTGCTCGTCTTTGTGTTTTCGCATCGGGTGTTTGGTGTTTTGCTGTTGGTGCTGATACAAGGTTTGGTTGGAGATCCCCTCCCTTCTTATCCTCATTTTCTTCACGCAGGAGTAAACAGAAATTTGCGCATGACAAGACGTTCGGATTACAGGATTTCTTGTGTTTTGCATTTTAAGATCAAGAAATGAAAGTCAAACACGATAGCTGAAATCAGATTTCAAAAATCACAATCGAAATAAATGCTTACAAATTCTTAAAACAAATATTAAACAGAAGTTTATCAAGCGAACAGAAAAATCCGACAAACTTACGGAGACAATGAGACGGCTCCATAGAAACACGAAAGAGAACTTATCTATTAATAAACATTCTCCGGAGTCAAGAGCAACTGCGGAATGCACTGTAGGTGGCGCTGTGAAAACATTCCGTGCTTCTTTGCAAATTTTAAACATATTCAGATATCACAAGCATCATATTACATATCCAATGCAAGTATAGTATCTTAGTAAGAAGTATGAATTATTTTAACTACCATATATCTTAAAATCTGGTGTACAAGACATACGCAACAACAATCCATATAATATCTAGTGAACACCATTCTGAAATTATCACTAATAATCTGATAAACAATGAAGCTACTGTATAGAATCTTAAGATCAGAACTACACGTACAGGATAAGAATGAAAATGTGCAATATGTTCAAGGATTATGCAGTTTATTAAGGTGTAATATGTTTTGAGGCAGCACACAATTTACAATCCTTTCCGGATTATTAAATGTGTGCATCGCATCAAACCATATCATATCTCAAAATATTGCAATGACAAATATGGATAATAACCATATCCCAATACATAGTACAAAATCAATAATTCAGAAAATCATAAACCGTAATAATAATTCGTACTTTACATATTTTGTTTCCATTCCCTACTGCCAATACACACCGATAAAGCGCAAAAGCTGAAAAACAATCCTTATATTTACATTTTACGTGTTTCCATCAAGTCATTTCTGCTAATTTTCATCCCGTTTCTTTACATTTGAAATATCATTGCGGAGGGAGAACGTCACTTGACGTGACAGCAAACGAACGTTCGACGTTTTTTGCTAGATTCGAAGTAGTACCTTCTGCACGGAAATGTTGTTTACAAATGAGAAACTGAATTTTGTCCTGATGTTGTATTTTGAACATTTCAATTAAAACTAAAAAAATTGAATCGTGAAAATTCGCGACTTTTGTCCAACAGAATTCAGACACAGCGGAGGGTTAAACTGGAGAAATTTCACAGAACTTGAAGGGAAAACATTTGAAAACTCACTTTAACACACTGTTAAACGCTTTTAAAACCTATGAAATCAATCGGTATTATTATATAAAATTCTGTTAAATTACCTTATTTCTTCTGGAAGTAATTAGAATAATACAAAAGTCGAGTACAGCCGTGGAAAACGCGAAAACTTTCGATATTTCACTGACTTACCTCAACATCGTGGCTCAAGATTCGCTGATACTTGAAATATTTCTGATATTATGATTCCATAAGAAGCAATGATAAATTCACTGTTGACAAATTACACAAGTGAATCAAATCCTCATCCTAAATACTGAATATTTGATCCACTAATGCCTGAATATTCGCTCATCCAAACACGGCATCTTTCTGCAGACAGCAATGCAGTTCGTCCTTGAACTTCGTCTACTGACGCGTGATCGACTTACTACGTCACACTTCTTGGAAGTGTATATATGGGTGACCTAGATTTTGACATTTAATCACTGGGGGTAGACGGCTTCGTTTGATAATGGATGTACGTGTTTTGAATCTGTGTTATCTGAGCATTTTATCAGAAATTAATCCGCGTAAGTTCTAATGTCACGTGATAGGCTCTTGCGTTTATCGAGAAATAAAGCAACAGTTTGCTTGGTACATTTATTTCACGTTGCAGTGTGGAGCAGTTAAAATCGTTCCCCGTGGCCTGATGTTTGTCAAGTGTATTAATTACTTCTTTCCAGCTCTGTCACATGAAAGAAGCTTTTTGTTTTGGCCTTTTATATATGAGACATAAAATATTTGTTTTTGCTATTTCGGATGCTACCCATTTCACCGATAAATGTCATCGAAATAAAAGGAGTTTAACATCTTAGCACCATCCCTCCAATGCTATTTTGAACATAGATTTTATCTGGATATGCTACTGAATCGACCCTACAGGAAATTTGGAGCCGCGCGCTCTCTGTAATGTAAATGTAAAAATCTAACTTCAAAAAATTAAAGAGGGCGCTACCGAAACTATTTAGGGTGGCGCCGCCGAAAGCATCACTGATGAGAATTTAATATTCGAAACACGTGTCTGGTGCATGTAAATTGATTTGGAATTTTCTTCAAGAAGGTAGAGAGTTGGAACCCTTCGACATTATTTATATAAGGGAAACGCAGTAGGAATGTAAATATATTGCAATGACAAATATGGATAACAACTATATCCCAATACATAGTACAAAATCGATAATTCAGAAAATCATAAACCGAAGGCATACAAAACCAGGATAAAACAAGAACCGAAACAAACAAAGAAAAACCTCCACCATCTGAAAAGAAGCGAACTCCCAATATGAGAATGAGACCAGGTGCCCAGAAAGAATCTCCTGCTTGCATGCAACACCCGTCACTTCAATTGGTAGAATTGTCACATCCGGCTACTTTAAACTCGTAAAGGTAAACCATTATAATTAAAAGTAAGTACCACAATTAATTGAAATCGGCGCTAACATTGATGAAAAATGAGTTACTTTATAATTCCCTTAGCATTGATGTCGTCTTGAATCCTGAATTTCTGTTCAAGGATCGCAATATTAAAACTTTTGAATATGGTACTTGAATTTTCATTACCCTTATGACAAAGTATCCCAAAAATAATATCCCGCCCATTCTGGTACATTTTTGGATATAATAATTTTCAAATTTTTTGGCCAACAAATCTGCTCTAAGATTTCAAAACCGGAACATAATCTTGGGAGTCTACCTGCTGTTTTTAAGGTGCTCGTGAATATTCATCAGTCCAGGGTCAACCTATCAGCAGACTGGAAGCCATTGAAATGCGAACGTATTTCAACACGAATGTTTTCGACAACCTTCCAGCCCTTTCAACTACTGGCGTAGCGTATAGCCGCCCTTAGTCGGCCCCAGTTGCCAATACATGTAGATGATTTTCCAATAAACTCGTGAGACAGCCAAACACCAGACGTCACAAAATTTCGCGATATTTTCATTGTGGCGTCAAAATAAAAGGCATGAAAACACATCAAGGTGCTTCAAGACTGTGCGATCAGATGTGGCGTCACAACGGAAATTTCGCCAACTGATGTGATGTCGGGTGTCTATGTGTATAAAATCAAGGTTAGGAACGGTCATATCTTTTATCGGGAAAACGGACTATTTGTCTCGTTCGTTTATTTATGGTCATTGTTGTAGCTGTGTTATTTTTGTCATCTCTGTGATTTTACATGGGTTGTTTTGATGTTTTCTTGTGTCGTTGATCCCTCCTTTCTTTCAACGAACTGACACTGAGTAGATATTTTGATACCAACAGATCTACATAAAGCAGTTTTCTACATTTATAAGATCTATAAATACAGAGAAATTGTATGTTTACATGAACGCCTTGCTAATTCCAAACACAAAACCTGAGTTTGTATGCCTTCGGTTTCTGATTTTCTGAATTATCGATTTTGTGCTGCATACAGGGATATGGTCATTATCCATAGTTGTCATTGTATAGACTATTTCGTGTTCGCTGTCGCTTTGAAAGTTCGCCATCACTGTATTACGTCATCCATAACTATTTGATGACATAATAAAAACAGAAACTTAGGAGTCCCAAAAGCTAAGACATCTATGACAAATATGGACAACGGCCATACCCCCGTCCATAGCACAAAACCGATAACCCAAAAACCAGAAACCGAAGGCACACAAAATCAGTATAAAACAGGAACCAAACCAAACAAACAAAACCTCCATCATATGAAAAGAAGCGAACTCCCGATATGAGAGTGAGACCAGGTGCCCAGGAAGAGTAAGCATCTCCTGCTTGCATGCAACACCCGTCGCTTCAATTCGACAGAACTGTCACATCCGGCTGCTTCCATTTTGGAAGATATAAAGTACAATCTTTGGTTGGATGGCCCAAATGGCCCATGACAGAATATCATCCACCATTCCGTCTATCTTCTTTTCATACTTTTTATAAAACATCAGAATTCAAAACATATTTTATTTAGCTATAAAATTGCATGAACGACCAATGGAATTGATTGTCTCGTGCAGAGTCATATGATTTTTCGAGAATCAATTATTTTCTTTCATAATTTTGTCAGTAGAGATTTGATTAGATGAATTGTAATAAAGATTTTTGATGAAACAGTCACACAATCTTTTGTCTTTTAAGCTAGCGTACATAGGATGAATTATTGTAGCTTCTTCAAAGGGAGGGTGTTGGCGATTCCTTTGACCATGCTATGATTTTTCCACTTTACATTTTTCATAACGGATGATCAAAAGAATCCTCTGTTTCTAGAAATAAATGAAGAGGTATTGATCGAGATAATAGTCCTTCACGGCACAGCAACTCATTTTTCCAGGAACAGAATAATGTCCATTAAACCAATTCAGGTATGAGCGTTGATCCATCTTGTATGAAATGCAATGTTAAATGTGGTATCTGTGCTTTCAGGTCAGTAAGCCATATTTAGCCCAGACCCTGATTACGGAGTAAGTTATTCCATTTATATGAGAGGCAGTTTATTTTATGGTTTTGTTATACCTCTATATCCTCGAGATTTGCAGAAGAAATTGATCTTTGGTGTTGAATAAGTCTAGAGTTTAAGCACTTCTAAAAATAAATTTTATGTATTTGTCGTTTTAAACTTGAAATGGAGCTTCAGATAAAAAGAAGATATTATCACTCTCGAATTAGTGTTGTCAATTAAGTCTTCTGTGATAGAAAAAAAAATCACTTAAAACGTTCCCAGCAAAGTGATTTCTCCCTATATCAGATTAAAAAACAGTTGAAAGGATGAATAAATGAAAATTTCTTGTTACTGCTAAAGGGGGTCAATCTATGGAGACAATGATAAATTAAAACACTCTATAGACGACAGAATCCTAAACAACAAGTTCTGGATCTAGTGAACGAGAAAGTAATATCCTTGGGCAATGATAAACAGTGTACTTTCTCAAACAAGGCACAAAGAAGATCATATTTCAGACGTTGAGATATTTAAAACAACTTCATATTCAAGGCATTTACAAAGTGTGTCCTATTTTAGTTATTTGTGTTTCATTGTTAAGTAGTATCATATTGGTTTGAAGAATAATAAATTAAGTGAGCCTGTCTAAATATACGGCAACCAATACGACATGTACATCAAAGACGTTGTGACATCATTACAAAAACCTATAACAACTCCAGGTAAACGACCGAGAAACACAGAATTTCACTGACATCATGTTAACTGTTTTAAAAGATATCAACGTAAAATTGTTTTCATTTACAAATGTATGTCGTTTTCATAAAGTTGTAAAAGCTGTTTAATAAACTAGTAGTCAGTTTCAAATGGAATAACAAGTTTCTGATGAAATAACTTCTACAAATTAAGCTTTTGATTTTTTATTTTTAAATTGCTTAAGTTTCCCTTGACACTTTCTTTTTTTTTTCTTCTTTTTTTTCATCATCTGATACATCATTCACATCTTATATCATTTATCATTAAGTAACTCAATATAGATGTATAATGAATGCTATAGTCAATTATTTGAATTAGTACTTGTTGGGGTTTTTTTAGTATACAAGCATTCATCCACACACCTACTCTCTCCCCTGCACACTTCTCTAGTGCCAGTACAGTCTCCTAGTACAATCGAGGCTTTAAAATTACAAACTTAAATAGATTTTGCAGTGGATTTCATCTTTTGATAAAAGTGTTATATTCTCCTTTTAATTTGATATTTTCCTAATTCACAATAATATGCAATGTCGTTTCCCTTGATACTTTACCTAGGCATTTAAACTGACCTTGACTTGGTACCGGGTATCATTATTAACATTACCTGTAAGTCTGATATGTGAGTAATGTTCATTAAGTAAAATTTTGGCCAAATGTCTGAACTTGACAAATATGGACAATGATAATGTCCTTATATACACTACAAAATCGATCATTCAGGAAATCACAAACCGAGGACATACAAAATCAGGATAAAACAGAAATCAAAGCAAACAAGCAAAAACCTCCACCACACGGAAAGAAGCGAACTCCCAATTTAGGAGTGAGACCGGGTGCCCAGGAAGAGTCAGCATCTCCTGCTTGCATGCAGCACCCGTTGCTTCAATTCGACAGAAATATCACATCCGGTTACTTCCATTTCGGAAGATACAAGTAAAGTCTGTTGTTGAATGGTTCAAATGGTCTAAGACAGAATATCATTCACCATTCTTGACAATTGGACATCATAGTGTATGACGAGTTCCCAATATCGACCGTAAAACTTCCTCAGTGTCGATAAACGTATCCCTGACTGAGAAACTTATCTGAAAGACGCTTAGCTCTCAGAACAAAATATGTATATTTGCTACTTGCTTTGGCATAACGTATCAAATTAGGATATAAACACGCCATAAGCAGGCGATGTAGGGATGTTGCTATTCAGAAAAGGAAAGTTTGAGATGCTGAAACTGAAGTCATAACGTTTGTCATAGAGTGAGGTGTTCATGTGACCATCAGTGTCGTAGGACAATATTATGTCCAAATAGGATTCTGAAATAATTTGTCTCTATAGTTTCTTTCAATTCAAGCTCCGACGGATAGATTCTGCTAAGATAATCCGCGAATTTTGGATAAATGATGGACAGTACATCGGCTATATGTCTGTAAGTGAAGTAAATGAAGGATCAAGGCAAAGGTGCGTCATTGGTCACGATTTTTGATCATTCTTGCACATCTCCTATTTTAGCACTCATTGAGCTTAAATTTTATACATATTTCATTTTAGTATGGCTAATGTGTCATTTCTGACTCTATTTCAATTTAATTCATTACAAACCTAAGAGCGGATAAGTTAAAAAAAATTTGATCTAAAAATTCGGTTTCTGATTTTTTGAATTATCGATTTTGTGCTGTAAACAGGGATATGGTCATTATCCATATTTGCCATGCGTAAGAAAATGCTTCGCGGTAATTTCTATAAAAATGGAGCTGGAGGTACTCTTTTTAACTGTTCGGATTTCTCTTACGTAAGTAATTACCCATGAATTTTGTTTTACGTATGGAATATTATTGATTTAAACTATTTCATAGGGTAAAGCTGATGGATATCGAAAAATTATAGATTGCTTAAATTCTACCCAAAATAAGGCAAATTTTACCGCCCTGACACTTTTTCAAGAAAAATCAAACACTATTTGTGAGCTTTTGTTCTCTCTTATTTGAACACGGACCTATACTTTTCCTTTAATATTTTGAAATTCTTCCCTAGGAGTACATGTTAATGTGTGTTTGAAAAAAAATTGATATTCAGTTTCTCTAATATTTTGACCATAACTAGATTGATTTTCGTTATTTTTGTGTAAAATCGGTGGAGTTGGTACATATGGTAAAATTTCATCAAATTCAAAATTTATACAAAGTTTTGAACCTGATTTATTGTATACTAACAAAGAAAACTAAAATAAAAATCAAATGAGGGTATTTCAACACTTTTTGTATTTTCTTTACAAATGTGCTATTTTAGCAACATATTTCCGGCATTTTTACCAAGTATGTTTCAAATAAGCAAACATCTTTATTTTCATCACGGACCTATTAATTTTCCTTCATAAAATGATTTATTGACACAAATACTATAATTTCATATGGTTTTTATAAAATCATTTAAATTCCTTCATTCAGAAATGGCATGCCTTAATTTGCATTGTTGTTCATACATTCAGTGATCTCTTTCGTATGTTGTTCATACATATAGATTATGTCATTGTATCATTCTATTCCCTTATGAATTCTGTTATTCTCCTTAAATCAAATGAAATCAGGTCATTATATTTTTAGTATTAGATCTATAATTCTAAATTTGAAAATCACAATTATCATAAAAATGATGTTTCATTAAAAAGAAATATCTCCGGTTTCATGTTAGAAAACGTCCTGAATAAGGATTGACTTTCTAATCATCTCGTCATGAGTTTAGATTGTTCTATTGCAATTCATAAAATTTAGTTGAATTCATAACAACAGTTCACTGGGGAATATTTCTTGGAAAAGGAAATAAGGCCAATTTATTGTTAAATACAAACTCCAGTAATTCTGTTTGTTTCATGACTAGATTGATATTCAAGAAAGGACGCAGTTATTAATGGAACGTGCCGCTTCCAATAGTGAATTTATTTATAGATAGGAGAAAGCACTTTACAAGAAAAAATGGTATTTATGAACAAACACGATGATTCCAGCTATGTGCCAAATGTAACGTAAAAAAATCTCTAAAAAAGAATCACTGCCTTTTCGAGAAAAGATAATTGAAACTTGACCCTTTTGCACACTTTGACCTATATATCTATGTTTCAATTTTGAGGATATTTATTTTTACATAGCAATGAATGGAGTACATTAGTACTTCGATAGGCCCTTTCACATACATTTTATGACATTGAAAATATATTTTTGATTGACCCTGAAAAATTCTACATATTTTCCATTTTTATAAGAACTAAAAAAATAAAATCTTCGTCTACTACTCATATTTTTGTTGTCACAGGACTAGTCATGTCAGACTAGTTGTCGCCAAAATAGTTATGTTGTCACTAGAACCTAAAATTCTGTGACGCTAACATCTTCTTTGATGAACAAATTTTACACACTGAAGAGTATAATTCGATGTAATTTTACCTATCACCTATAAAGCACCTGTCATACTGTTATGAGTTGTGATGAGTTTAAACACTTTGAATTGTTTGCTTAGGAACTCGTACCGCTGGTTTGAGTAAGAAGCCGCAACTTTGCGGTCGATTGTACGACGGATCGGATCAATTACAATTTGGTAGAATAATATGAGCTTTTGAAAAATACATTTTGTAATTCCTTGTCCTAGTTTTACGGTAAAAATTGAATATAAACATGGTATAAAATCATCCATTCGAATAACTTGCATACATCAAATTTTATATGAATAAATCCATGAAACCATTAGTTTATTGAATTATTCAATAGAGTAGTACATAACTTAATCTTCTTCTGTCACCTCTGTTGATATTCCGATACTCTAGTTTAATTGATGTTATAAATTCGAAATTGAAGTGTAATGAAATGTGATGACAAATATGAACAAGAAACAGAGGTTATAAACCGTTTACGTACTTATACCCGCGGTTGTAACACATGCTAATGCATTGGGACGAAAAATCATACCTACTACCATGGATCTATGACTACTTTATTCCTACTAAGAAAAGGGGATGGTCCAGCATGACCACCATGCACTCACCCAGCGAAACAAACCCTCAAGAAATTAATATTGAAATTACATCAGACAAAACTACAAACCACAAAAAAGTAATATTTACTAAAACATCATACAAGACAATCGAAACAGACGTACAGAAACATCAAACATTAATGACAACGCATAAAAGGCGGGAGACCAATGTTTAAATTAAATAAGTATAAATTATCAAAATCTGCTCAACAGTTCTAGAAAAAAGGGGGAAATGTGTAATGTTTACGCCACACGGCAAAACCTGGGAATGACGTCTGACGATTGACTATGATAATACCAGACATCAACATTTTTCAGGGTAGCTAAGAAAATAATATCCTCCTTATTTCATATCCAAGCAAGTTAAAATAGCACTGTTCAAGAAAAATTATGGCGCCTGTCGCATGTTTGCACGACCTTGGCCTTAAAAGTGACCATGACCTTTATCGGGTGTTGAGTCTCATCATGCTTTACCATCCCTGCAAGTTTGAAAGATGTCTGATGTACATCAAATAAGTTACAGCCAAATATGTGAAAGTGTGACTACCAGACAGGCGGACAGACAGACGGGCGCCGGACAAATGTTAAATATCTTCGAATTCAATAGCATCATTTAAGAACAGATAAATTTGCAGCATGGCCCAGACATTCACGTTTCGTGTACTTAATAATGTTGAAGGGTTCCAACTCTATATACCTTCTTGAAGAAAATTCAAAACCTATTTCTGTGCACCAGACACATGTTTCGAATATTAAATTCTCATCAGTGATGCTTTCAGCGGAGCCACCAAAAATAATTTCAGTAGCGCCCTCTTTAATTTTTTGAAGTAAGATTTTTACATTTACATTACAGACAGAGAGTGCGCGGCTCCAAAGTTCCTGTAGGGTCGATTCAGTAGTATATCCAAATATAATCTATGTTCAAAATAGCATTGGAGTGGTGTTGCTAAGATATTAAACTCCTTTAATTTCGATGATATTTATCGGTGAAATGGCTAGTTTCCGAAACAGCAAAAAATTATGTATGATGTCACATTGATGAAAGGCCAAAACAATGCTTCTTTCAAATGATAGAGCTGGAAAGAAGTAATTTGTACACTTGACAAACATCAGGCCACGGAAAACGATTTTAACTGCTCCACACTGCAACGTGAAATAAGTGTCTATATTAATCAGTCGTCAATGATCCTCAATCTTAATAATGTAATATTGCCAAGAGTCTGAAAGTTATTATGTCCAAAATGCACTGAAAGACGTAGCAGCATGGATGGGATATGATGCTTCAAGACCCACGTTTTAGAAATTTCAAGAAATTTTGTAACAGAAATTTTCGAATGCGTTGAAGAAACGATCAACGTAAGTTGATCGAACTTGGCTACATTTGCCCTCGGGGACGGACTCCTGGTCCCCCAGAGAAGACACTCACCAAGTTGTACAAATGTTTAAAAACGTCTTCAAATTCAATAGCATCATTTATAAAGAGATAGATATATTTTAATATTGACAATAGCTGATTTTCCAATAGATTCATAAGGCGGACAGACACCAGACTTCACAAAATTTGGCGATATTTTCATTGTGACGTCAAGATAGAAAGCATGACAACACATCAAGGTGCTTCAAGACAGTGCGATAAGATGTGACGTCACAATTGAAAATTTGGCCAAATGATGTGATGTCTGGTGTCTGTACATAGAAAATCAAGTTTAAAACGGTCATAGATATTTTCTGGAAAATGAACTATTGCAGCATAGACCAGGCATGCACATTTCGGGTATATAAACGTCTTCAAATTCAATAGCATACTTTAAGAACAGATAGATTTGCAGCATGGATCAGATATGCACTTTTCGGGTTCTTAACCCTCTTTAGTGATCCTCAATCTAAACAATGTGATTTTGTCCAAAAATGAACCGAAAGACGTCGCAGGATGGGTGGGATATGATGCTACAAAGTGATCCCTATATGTCGCTCAAGACTGTGTGGCAGGCGACATAGAAGTCTAATGATACTCAGTGAGTTCTTAATTGTCTGTGTCTCAAAGTATAAAGTTAATAGCTTTGGAATGGATTTTGAATTAACTTTATACTTTGAGATGCATCTGCATCTCAAAGTATAAAGTTAATAGCTTTGGAATGGATGCATTGTAAATCTCTATGGTTACTTTAATCTGTTGAAACATAGCCGGAGAAAAAAAACCGAAACTGCTATAAGTTTATGACAGAAGACAAACGAACTATGGACAGACAACAGACGAAATATACTAATGATTTAATTATTTCCGTAGTGTCTGTTTCACGCCTATACAAACGTACGGATCGAAATTTTATCTATAGCTGTATAGACAATGTCGCCTATTATGACGTCACTAACGGCGAGCGCCGCTACGTTAGGCCTGTTCAAATATCACGTCGCCAGTTTTGAACTTGAAAATCAACCATGCTAAAATGACATTAATTGCAAAATAAACTAGAAAATTAAATAGTTATGTAATTAAAATATACGAAATGACTACAATAATTTTTCTGTCTATCGATGTATAGACAAAAACAGATGCACAAACAAAGTTCAGTTTGTGCATGAAATGAAAACAGCACGCATCAGCTTTACTCAGATGAGCTGAGTAAGACCGAATAACAACTGAGTTCCTAACGTGAGATTAAGACAAATTTTGCTTAAAGAATTCTTAACTGTCTTTTTCTCCTGACGAAACATTAAGCACTAAGTTCAGAATTGATATATTGTAAATCTAAGGTCGTTTATTTCTTTCTCTCCATAAAAACGGATAGAAAGGATTCGTTAAGAAATGTGGCCTTACCTCTGTTTGAACCTGAAGGGATGTACAGTAACGTTAGGAGGTATTGAACATTGCTTCACTAATTCCCATATACAGCTCATGTAGACATAGATTCGCATCATACATGGCATACCATGACTCATAAAAGTGGACACTAACGAGTTATTTCTTCTATTGGTGATTTTTCGTATTATACTGGATTGAGCTTTCACAAAATATTCATTCATATTTTTTGTTTCCGCAAACAGACCATTGACCAAATTATTTGTCGTAATACTCTGCTCACTTTGTGCAATATGATTTTAAATCTATATATTTCCACCTAGTCTTTCGAATTTGATTACAGTCTCCACAGCGCAACTCTTAAACTGTTTCTAAACTGGTATGTGACCACCCCATCTAAAACCCTAAATATGGTATTCTTAGGTTAACATTGAATCTACTTGGGTGCCTAGTGTCATCATGTGTAACCAATTAGTGAATGAAAGTCAAACACAAATGCCCAAATCAATCAGAACCAAACAAAAAATCCACAAGAGTCTCATTGGTCACATCGCTCTCCTAAGAACAGTGGACATCTGACAATGATGTGGTACCCGGCTTCTGATACACTATCAATAAGACAAAGATATGTTCATTATCTTCAAAAAGATTACTATAATATAAAGTATTTCATCAATTTTAATTCGGTCTTTTCGAACTAGAGAGTTACTTCCCATTTCTGCGGGTATCTGACGTCAACGCATTGTGACTTCATCAAATTCTATGGAAACAAGCATATAATTCAGGGAAACAGGGTTACGTTATGACGTTTTCAAAGGAATTCAATGACTAAACAATGTTAAAGGTCTTCAAACTCAATAGCAACATTTAAGAACAGATAAATTTCAGCATGGACCAGACATGCACGTTTCGGGTACTTAACCCTCGTCAGTGATCCTCAACCTAAACAATGTAATATTTCCAAAGAGTGTGAAAATTATTATGTCCAAAATTTACCGAAAGACGTGGCAGGATGTAATGCTTTTACGTCTGATACCTACACAAATCGAAAGTAGGACGGTAAAATCGAAAAGACGAAATAATACGGAAATGGTCCAATTCCATACCTTCCTGAAGAAAATGTCAAACCAATTTTCATGCACCAGACACGTGTTTCGAATATTAAATTCTCATCAGTGATGCTTCCAGCCAAAGCTTTTTCATAAGCCGCCAAAATTTATTTCACTTGCGCCCTCTGGATTTATTTTTAGAATTTAAACTTCACATTTACCCGTGCATGCACGTGTATTATGGAATGGAATATTTAAAAAAAAAACAAAAAGAAATGTTGACATGAAAGATAGTTAAGATATTTTGTAGGAAAGCCTTGTGTGTTTAGATACAATATCTCGGTTAATGTATTAAAGGTAGCTGTAAATTTTTCAGTAGAATAGGCATTCTCCGTTTGACTTTTTATTGGTAATGGGGGCAACATTAATTTAGCCAGAGTTAAACCCCCCTTGCATTTCCCTTCCAAATATTAGTGCCTTATGTGAAAACATGGGCGATTATTCCCTGCCCTGTGAAAGAAAAATGGAAATGGGAGGGGGCTACATTCATATACACAATGTGTAAGTAGAGAGAGAGGGGCGTTATAGAATTAGTCCAATAGGAAAAGAAATTAAGACCTACCTTCAAAACCTTTTTTAATATCGCAGATCAAAATGAGATGCTATAATTTTTCATTTCTATTCAATTTTAATACATCGTACAATTTTATAGTTAACATTGTCACATACAAACCTTGGCCATGGTAGTAATTAATCTTAATGAATACACAGTACAGGTACTTTATAAAATCCCCCATAATGCCCCCCCCCCCCTTTTTTTCCCCTTCCAAACAATTTGAGGGATTTATCTGGCCAAGAACGATCCTTTACAATCATTTGTAAATGCCTTTTGTGAAAATTTGGGCGATTATTCCAAGTGATACGAAAATACCCGGTGTGAAATTACCCAGCACGAAAAAGCTTTGGTGCGAATATTAACCTATGTAACACCCAAACCGTACTCGGTGAAATCCGGACCTCCATAATTAAAAACCGAGATAAATAGAGCACAATTGACCTATCGCCAACTCCTCCCCCTACTGCCGCAATACCAATGATATTATCTCATATCGTTACAGGCATGCTAATAATAGCCTCTGCCCTGCACGTGCTGGGAGCTCAGGCAAGCTAACGCGTTATCCTCATAACTTTAGTATAGAAATGTAAGATAACATGAGCATTTAGCACATAGATTTTCATCATTTTCATGGGCGGATCCAGGAATTTTTTTCAGAGGGGGTCCTAAAAGTCAGAATTTTTTGAAGAGCAAAAAAAAAAAAAAAAAAAAAAAAAAAAAAAAAAAAAAAAAAAAAGCAAACGCTAGAAAAGTTCATATCAGTTCTGTTTCTAATTATTAATAAATCAGGTAACTGGAGAGCAGTGGCGAGCAAACAGCTTAAAATCTCGAATGTTCACATCATAGTACTTGGTTGTCAGCTCTAATATGTGAATACAACAAATGGCGAGCGATAGCGAGCCAGCGAATTTTTTTTTCCGAGAATTGGAATAAAATCCACTATTCGTGTCTTTTTCAGTTTCTTTTCGTTTTCTTAGTGCCCTTGTTTAATGACCTAGCTAGGTGTAATGTATATGTGTTGTGTATAGGAAAGCGCAGCATCATTTGAAAATAACGTACATGTACAAATGAATGTAATAAATTCTGGCTCGCTTTTGCTCGCCAGAGAAAATTTTTGAAATACTGACGTCAAAATATTCTCAAAATGAAAGATTTCTAATACAAATTCGTTATCATGACAACAAAAGGGGAATTGGGACTTAATCTTATGAAATATGTATATTAATAACAAAATTTAGCTATGCTTCGAAAATTCCAGGGGGGTCCGGACCCCCCCCCCCCCTCTGGATCCGCGCTTGATTTTCTTGATTTATTAAAATGGTTGAAAGATGTGCACATAGTACAAGTAGTAGTGATGATGACAGATTTCGGGGTAATATTTTTCTCAGATCAAATACATAAAAAGTGCTTAAAATAGACAAAAATCGGCACGGTCATCAACGGATAACACGAAATACATAATTTGCGTATACAGTTGATCAAATATATTATATGCGCATCTCATAAAAAACCCGATTTTGAGAAGTTCAAACATACATGAATACCCAAATTAAAACCCATTACAAGCTGTATAAAAGTCGATCTAGCCGGCAAAAGAGTAAAGAATAGGCAAAAGAGGGGGGGTCGTTTTTGAATGAAAGTTACCAATTGATTTGCCTTAGATGAAACCATATTGATACTATCTTGACATTAATTCATTTCATACTATTATTCTTAAGTACTTATATTGTAAAATCAAAAAGAATCATTTAAATAGCATAAAGCCCATATAGGAGAATCCAGCTAGATGGATAGAGGGTTGCCCCCCCCCCCACTTTGGCTGTACCCTAAAAAGATCAATGATAGCATAAGCACAAAATGATGTTAAGGCAAAGGGAATAAAAAAGAAATGAAGGCCTAGAAGTAAAGAAAAAAGCTACGGTTTTAAATTATGCTCAAAATATTTGAACATGTCATTCCCTAGAAATTTAGAAAAAAAAATGAATATTAAAAAAAATCCGGTTCGCATCGCTCCCGTTTTTCTTCTTCTTCTTTTTTAAATGAAATAATAAAATTTTGATTTTATGTAATCAGTGATCCTATACACTTATGCATTAATTTCCTAAATTGTCAGGCTTTTACATTATTACACTCGCAATTTAAATCTTAGTTAATATCAAATAGTATAAATGACACCCCCCCCCAATCAATAAATCAATTAACGTAATAATATATATTCACGTGTTATAAAAAAATGCTCACACCCCCGGGCTGTAACCGCCGACGGTGTTTCATATTTTACCCCTACCCGAACCGACTTTTCATTTCGCATCCTGAAACAATGTGTTGGACGCCCTCGAAATAACTTTCACAAAAATATTATACTCTTGTTATTTTGATTTTAGAGATAAAGTACATTACACATTATATATTTCATGGAAAAATGATTACGAAAATCAGTTGAAATGGCATATTTTGTTGCCGATTTTCCTATAGAACATGTACTGTTTACATCCGCCTTAGCTGGTTTTTGTCTGAGCTAGCGGGATCCAGCGTATTTGGTAATATGGGCGGAGCTTATCTGGGAATTGGCGATAGGCGAATTGATGATAAAAAGATAAACTCGTCTTAGCAGCCATTGACCTTGTAACTATCAGCAATACACTAAAAATTAACTCTTTGCCAATGCAGCGTGGAACTGGCTGAAAAAACAACTCTATTTATTTAGTAGTATAGATTTGTGCATTTACTTTACAGAGAGTGTGCGGCTCCAAATTTCATGTAGGGTCGATTCAGTATCATATCCAAATAAATTCTATGTTCAAAATATCATTGGAGGGATGGTGCTAAGATGTTAACCTCCTTTAATTTCGATGATATTTTTCGATCAAATGCCAAGTTTCCGAAATAGCAAAAAAATATATCTGATGTCAAATTGATAATGGGCCAAAACAAAGCCTCTTCTTGGGCTTTGCTCGGGTGAATCTAACAATTGCAATCAATATAGTCATACACATTTTTGAAACATACATGAAACAAAACAAAAATAGGGATGAGATCCAACAGTGAAATCAGCAAAATGTTTTCTCACTAGAAAAGAAAAAGTGGACGAACAGACAATTATATAATATACAGTCCCATAGAAACACGAAGGACAACACCATCGTTAAAAGAAATCTCCAGAGTACAGGCCAAGAACAGAAGTTTCTTGTCGGCGGCGCTGTTAAACGCAGTGTATTAGTTAGGTAATCTTGAATGTAGTCAAATATCACATTCAAATATTACATATACACTGCAATTAATAGTGTGTTCCTGTGAAGATGCCATTCCTGCAACTTGATCGCCATATTGGATTACAACTCTTGCTTTATCCATTTCTACCATGCAAAACGTTGACATTAAAACATTTATGAATAATGAGAGATTTCATGATCAACCTTCTGAGTAGTCTTTCAAAATATCTTGTTGTTTGTCATTCTCATCAAACCATCGATGTATACGATGTGAGAACATCAGAAAATTTGTTAAAGTAGAGGAATTTTACATAGCAGAGATGAATAAAGTCCGAAAGTTGTAATCCAAGGAGGAGGATAACTCCAGCAAATGGAGGAAATATACGGCTTTATGGGAACACACTACAGTATCTAATTAAGAAGGATTGAAAAGAAAGCTTTATGCTTAATCAAATTGTTAAAGTAAGGGAGTAGCACATTATCTCCGATCAGAATTAAGGATAAGTAAATTACACAAATCCACTGAAGATGACGCTACTTTGAATACATAAAATGAAGAGAAAAAAGACGAAAATACGATTCGATCGATCTCAATGTCTGCCAAACATAATTATTACTTGTTGACTCTGCTATAAAAAAAGTTTAACACAGCGAACGCTGAGGACTATCATATCGACAAAGTTTGATGTTTTAGCAATGAAGGTAAAAGAAGAAATGTAATCAAATAGTAAGATGGTATTAAGAACGCATTCGCGCACTTATATTGTCATACTACATAATTATTCTTCCAAAATATTCTGAAAAATTATTTTTTAAGATGTGGAGATTTAAATCGCTATGCCCGTCTCTTATATCTATAAAACATAGGTATGAGTCACTAATGGTCAGGTTTATTTATCAATTACATTAATGATAAGATCCGAGTTATTTGTTAATTATTTCATGATAGATGCGCATCATTTATTTGTATAACGAATGACTTCAAGCAAGGAGCCTAAGGTTTGTGTATTTGAATGAGGTATTTAAATTTGTGAAAAGGTGGTAACATTTGAAACAAAATTAATATTAGTGTATCTTTCATCAAGTACAATTCACCCATTGCTCTAAAATATTTAGATTTGTTTAGGGGTTGAAAATTGATTTGTTCTTTTGACTTTAAATACCAAGGAGGCAGATTTTATTGCGAGATTCAGAAAGATGTAAAGATAAATATGATCATTGTATCGCTGAAAGAACCATGTATTTTATTGAAGTAGTCTAGTTGCTCAGCTAATAATCATTCAACGGCTGTATATAAAACTGGAGTATGATAAACTTCCGTATCTAGGTAAGTAGTATATTTGACATTACACTACAACGTTAAAAGGAACAAGTTCTTTACCTGGTAAAAATTTACTTTGTATTTAGGAAAGGATGATCCAAGATCATTCAAATGTGGCAAGTTAGGAAAATAAATATCCCGAAACTACCTAGCCGGCAAACTTGGGGGTCTGCAAGCGGGGCCGTCGATGCTTGATTCGGTGCTCTATTGTGAGTGCTGCTGAGATTCTGTATCTCATTGGAATGTAGTAAAATGGTTTGGTTAAAATGCATTGGTTAATCTCTCTCAATGATTCAACATCTGAGATTCTCTTGAGTTTTTAAATATCAGTAAGAATTTCATATATTATTCTCTTGTCGATTTTCCATTTGCGAGTCTCCGTTCCTTTTTTTAAATCTCTTGTCGATTTTCCATTTGCGAGACTCCGTTCCTTTTTTTAAATTTATAATATTATTCTCTTGTCGATTTTCCATTTGCGAGTCTCCGTTCCTTTTTTTTAATTTATTATATTATTCTCTTGTCGATTTTCCATTTGCGAGTCTCCGTTCCTTTTTTTTCAATTTTTATTTGTTTGCGTCTCCGCAAGCAGAAAAGCTTAGACTTACTTAAAGGAAAAAAGGAAAAATAATTTAAGTATTTTGTAACTTTGCACACTCGAATACAAAGTTCAATTTTGGAAATATCTGTTTCCTTTTAGGGATCTCATTCTCATGGAATCCACTACAACCGATCATTGTGATATATGCTGGAAGACCGGAAATAAACGGGATGTTCGGGCAGTCTGCAAAGAATGTGGAGATCTCCTTTGCCAGGAGTGTTCAGATGCACACTTGCAGGATCCGGATTCAATGAACCATCGTCTTTTCGATATCTATCTTGCAAGAAGAAAATCAGCCCTCTTTGACGAGGCGGAACTTGTCAAGTATTTCCTAGAACACTCCACAATATCAGAAAATACACTTCTATATAAAGGCCAAGAAAAGATTGCAAGCGGTATATCATCAAACGATAGTACAAAAGAAAAGCATACCCCCAGCCCCATCCCATTGAACGAACTAGCATCAAACGACTTTGTTTGGGACGTGGTAAAAATAAAAAAGCTTCGGGAATTCAAAGTGAAACTTTGTGAAGATGACAAGAACGTATGTGTGCAAGGTTTAATAGTCATTCTAAACCAAATCATCGTCGTTGATTCTGTTCTTAGTAACGAAAAGATAAAAATGTTCGACCATAGAGGAACATTCTTATCATCTGCATCTTTAGATTGTTTTACAAGAGGAATAACTCGCGTTTGTGGAGATACATTCGCTACATGCGGAACGAATATACAAATATGGAACGTTTCTCAGAAAGAAATAATCAAAGAAAGCACAACATACAAACTGGATTTTAAAGCCCATGGTATGCATTACAATGGGAAACATTACTGTATATTGCATCGGGACGACAGCGCAATAACTACAATGGACAGCCATGGGAAGCATGTCAAAAAGATCGTGATGAAAAAGGTTCTAGAAAGAGATATTATGTTTGGATGGAATATACATATGGATAGTGAAACAAACAATATATACTTGGGTTGTCGAGGGAAGAATCCAGGTATCCTAGCCTTCACAATTGAAGGTCAAGGTTTGTGGTTCCACTCCATGTCTGAATGTCCTTTTGGTATTACTCAGATAAATAGTGCACTCTGTGTAGTGAAACCTGACGGTAAATGTGTGCTATTGATTTCACAGACAGGAGAGGACAACGATGAAGTCAAACTATTACACAAGAAGGACTTGTGTGGAAAACCAGAAAATATATTCTATGACGACACCGAAGAAAAACTATACGTTAGCTACATGAAATCAGATAAAGGAGATGCCGTCACAGTGTTTTCTGTGTCGCTTTAAATTTTAGTCTTCATATTACATCAGTCATTTTCTCATTTTACAAGTAGTTTGAATACGCGAAAATAAATTTTCATAAAAAATGTATTTAAAATAATTGTAACAAATTTTCTTCGAGAAGGTATAGAGTTTGAACACTTCCATATTATTGATATAAACACCTATTTCTTGTTGCAGTGTGGAACAGTTAAAATCGCTCCCCGTGACTTGATGTTTGTAACTGTATTTATTACTTCTTTACAGCCACGTCGACCAAAAGAAGCTTTGCTTTGGCCCTTTATCAATTAGACATCATTTGTATTTTTTTGCTATTTCGAAAACTTGTCTTTTGATCGAAAAATGTCATCGAAATTAAAGGAGGTTAAGATCTTAGCACCATCCCTCCAATGCTATTTTGAACATAGATTTTATTTGGATATGCTACTGAATCGACCCTAGAGGAAATTCGGGGCCACGCACTCTCTGTTAAGCAAATGCACAAATTTAAATTCAAAAAGTATTTTTTTTAAACCAGAGGGCACTACTCAAATGAACTTGGGCGGCTCCTCAAAATCAATTTGGCTGGAAGCACCACTAATTAGGATTTGATATCCGAAACACGTGTCTGACTCATGAAAATTGATTTGAAATTTTCTTCAAGAAGGTATGGAGTTGGAACACTTCTGTATAATTAACATGTTGACTAGATATCAATGTTAAACGTCTTCAAATTCAATAGCATCATTTAAGAACAAATAAATTTGCAGCATGGACCAGGCATGCACATTTTGGGTGCTTAACCCTCGTCAGTGATCCTCAATCTAAATGGCCAAAGAATTTGACAGTTATTATGTCCAAAATGAATCGAAGAACGTAGCAGGATTATAAAAAGATACATTATTGATTTTTATACCTTTGCAATTAATACAGGTAGTACATAATTACACAAGTACTTTTAAACAAGTACAAAATCACTTTTAAACAAGTACAGAATCCAATTTCAAGGATATATAATGACCTGCTTACAATCTTTTCACTTATACACGCGAAAATAAAGACAGTTTTACGCATGAATATCGTCAATACAGGAAACAATTTTACTAATGCAAAAATATCTGGTTAAAAAGGTAGATTAAATAATTTTGAAGACATCATGTATATTGTGTTGTTTTCGTAAGACGTTCAGTGGTATTCTGATGACACATAAATAAAATCTAACTTCATGAACTTTGTGTGCACTTTTCTTCTTTCAAACAACCACATCATCATTAACTACATAAGTCTAGATGATGAAATTGTATGTTCAGGGCCTTTTGTGAAATCTTGAAGAAGAAAAGACATGTGTCTTATTTGAAATGTTAATCATATTTGAAGCTATTTGTTCAGGGTTATATCACACAACGGCTAAAATCATTGCGGAAGTTCTTCGGTCGCTATGGGGATATTATAAAAGCATATCAGATCCCCCTTTCCAGATCCTGATCAGTGACATTCTACATTGTGTTTGAATGGCTGTCGTCATCACCAAACAAGACATACTTTCCTGACCTGTACATCAAAATGTACATCGAGACAATCACCAAATTTGACAGGTTTCCATGAAGCTGTTGCGACGGGTGTTGCATGCAATCAGGAGACGATGACTCTCCCCGGGCACCTGGTTTCGCTTCGAAATGTTGTTCGCAACCGTTTCGATGCGATTTTGCTTTGCCTTCTCGACTTTGAGACTGAGTAACGGTTAGGTGCTTCTTTGATGTTTATCCTTTCTTAAATGCATGTAAACGTTCAAAGAATTAATCAAGTGTCATACACACTGTCCTTTTAATTACAGGGATTGTAACAGAAGCTGCAGAAAAGAAATCCCAAAGGACCAGAGCCACGAACGGCAAAATCGGCCTAATTTGCCACAACGTTCATCTTTTATATTTTGATAGTACCGTATTTCAGCACTTCAGAACTGGCCAACTTTGTGATTTACGGTCTTGCTGAAGCAAAATATTTTAATTTGAATTGAGGGTATGGTATATTGTTTGCGACGTCATTTGACGTCATTTTCACATATGACGTCGCATAATGTCAGGACAAGTACCATGAATTACTAAGTATTAGAAATGATAAGAGATATTTCTACATTGAGAAAATGTGTGAAATATTAATATAAGTAATTAAAACATATTTTAAAAATCTCTATAAATACAAAATCTGTATAATTTATTGTGCACAGTCCGTGTTAGTTTTGACTTTGCTCGAAATCACAGTCTGAAAATGTTCGTCCTGGAACTACAGTATGCATGTCTTCTATGTAATACTTTTACTTTTTGTATTTGTTTAAATCGCGTTAGATGTAAGCTGCATCGTTCCAGAAGAAATTGATGTCATTATTTATAATTATATGAAAAAAATTAGACTTCATGTTTACCATCTTCACGAATCGCGGATCCGATACGTCCCAACTGTCCTAGAAAAGTGTTAGGCTTTATCAGATAAAGGCATACTATGTATGTTTCTTCATTTTTTCCGACAATTTCTGAAATACCGTTAAATTCAAAGATTTTCTCTTAATAAAGTTGTCAGATCATCTCCAATCAAAAGTGAATACCCCTGTACAATATCAAAACACGGTTCTATATCTGCTGCAGACCTAGATACATGTATTTAATGCATCCACTTAATTTTGCCGTAGATACACCACTGTCAACGATGTATGAAGATGAACATTGATGTGACTCAATTTGACATCTTAAAGCATTTCAAACTAGTAGGCTCAAATTACACGTATCAGATTTTAATCCAATTTCGCGGTCAGTTGCTGGACTAGACAGAGATAATACATCGGCTAAATTGAAAACACCTTCCCTACACTTCGGTGCATATGAGTCAATGACTCAATATAAATAAGTACAGCTAAAGCTCGAGTTGAAAATGAGAAAAATAATGTCTTAATTCATTGCATGATTTTCCTTTTAAAATTAGTGTGTAAGATACAGGAATTAGAGGGGTGGGTTTATTTTTAACATAAAAGCGAAGGGTCCCAATCGGGTCAATGGTAGCGGACTTAACAGAGAAAAAAAAACGATGGTTGGGTGTTGGGTTGGGCAATCGAAAGTTAAATCATAATCGATAAGCGGAAATAATCGGATGGGCATAACCCATTATTATCATAATCGGAAAATTCAAAACTTTTTTTTCCATTTTGCAACCAACAATGAATTGAAATAAACACCAAATCATTATTTCTTTGAATAAAATTGTTTTATTGAGTTTAACACTTTCGATCACAACTACTATGAATACCCTATCAATTCGTTCAAGCTTCTTTTTCTTGAATACCATGCAACAGATGTCATACATTAGTATGTACTTTGAAGTACAAGGAAATTAGTAATAGTATAAAAAGGGAAATACACGAATTTATCAAAACCAAGATACTAAATCGGGCAATCCGGAAATCAGCGATGTCGACGACAATCGCGTTTGATTTTCAACATCGATTAGTAATGTTCATCGCTGGACATTCAACGACCGACAATCGATCGTCAGCGATAATCGTTTCATAACTAAACTAGAATCCGTTATCATGACTCCCATTCTGATACATTTAAGGGTCATTTTGTGTGAAGAGAGAACATTTTTCAAAGAAGTGTATTTACTCCGATTAATCGATTCTCAGAGATAGAATCGATAGTCGGCGAGTTGGATATTTTAGAGACAATAGCGACGATGTCCGCGACTATCGTTACAATAATACAGCGTGTATTAGTGTGAATAAGATAGAGATCGAGATATGGAATACGAATACATGTACGTAATGATTCGCGCTAAGAGGAATGAAAATTTAGGTATGTAACACGATTAAGAAAACCACCGATCCAAATCTGCCTGAACAGTACCATGAATGTGACAAAACGATGTCATAGATGCACAACATTATTAATTTCTGGAACGATGGACCGTAGTAAAGGTGATTAATGTTCGAACGTTATGAATTGTGCAGCGTTCGCGTACCTTTGAAAAATCATTTTTTTCTCACATTTTTTGCAATATCGGATAATTGGCGAATCTAACGGGAGGAATAAGGCCAGGGCGAGAAGGGGAGCATGTTCTCGACTCTCCCCTTTTTGCGGTCAACATTTTTAATGACGTGATTTTTTTTCAGAACTTGATTATAAAGCTTTTTAAATATAACACACTTTAAAGGTACGGTGTCCTTGAAAATTATTTAATTTTACAAAATCTTTCTTTTCATATGAAAGTTTACGTTCTCATTTGTATAAATTCAAATTTTCAGGCGAATCTAACGCATACATTCGCAGCTATATAGCCGTTTGAAAACGTCATTTTTAATTTAGGGTGCGCAGCTCTAATTCATTTCATTGGCGCCACCTACAATGTATTGTGTTTTTCGATAGAGATAAATGGATGTTTAGTTTTACAAATTCGACAATATTATGTTCGTTACTGCATATTTTCTAATAAAACTTTTTATGTCTCCTTTTTTTTCAACCAAGACCCGTCGGAATAAATATTACGTTTTCAATAAAATTTATTTTCAGGGACACGAAATTGTTTAAATAAATTATTATATCACGGTCTCATATCCCCTGTAATCCTTTATATTAGGCGCTGGACTTTATATTACATGAAAATATACGTACAGAGAATTGGTCCAGAATAGTCGGAGCCTCAATCAAAATTCGCTGGTTCGATATATCGTTCGTCAATCATCTATTTCAAATTAATCATTTGGTTTAAAGTTTTCCATCTTTTTTTTTTTTTCTTCAAAAATCCCCACCTCCTATTTAAAGAAATAAGATCATAAATGTTTCGTCTTGGGTGTCGATCTATTTTTCTCCTTTATGCTGCATTCATATTACGTCTCTCTTTTATGTTTTGAATTTTCATCATTTCAATCACGTTTTCTATCCCTCATCTTCCAATTACTCTATCGTATAGGATAATTCTAGAAAGCCGATGCATTTTTTGTTTACATATTTTATTCCCGTATTAGGAACAGTTTAGGAGATAACATACATATATATAACAAACAAATAAACCGAAACCCCCAACATCCCAGTGATCCCACATACATTGTATATGCCTTCTTTAAAAAGATGTTTAAATTATTCTTTTATTTTTTCCTCGTAGCATCACGTGTATACATACCGATATATAAAGGGAAGACATAGAGTGGTTCAAAAGATTTAAGTATAACGAAAATACATGTACGTATCGTAACTTCTCGAGTGCTCAACTTGACATTTCAGGAAATTCAAAAACGTCAATTTTGATGACGTCATTAGTATAAATGACGTCACAAATATTATCTACTATAGAGCAGTATTCTGAAGGATTGGAATAGTTTGAAATATATGTAAAAGTAATCAAACGCCAAATTTATAAAATTTTACATAATTTTAAAAGCCTTCAGATTATCTACTACCTATCTTGAAATACAACGTCTCATTTTCATCGTCTGGGAAGTCTTTATCATGACGTTCTAACCATCTTTGATGAACAATTTGTCAAGAAATGCGCCAACAGAGAACTCATAAAAGTTTAATTTTCGACTACGACCGGACCTTCTACCATAAAATTCTTCATCGAAATAATCACATGTATAATCAAAGAATATTTCAATATAATTATTTTTTTGGTAGAATGTCCGGCACTCTGCGAAATTATCGATCAAATTTCATGATATCTCACAAAAATACCGGAAATGCAAAACCTGGCTTGGTTTTGTGCTCTATATCTTCTTAAGACATGTCCGGAATCTCACAACTTCGCACGTTTTCGAAAGACAAAATGTTCTCCTTTCCTTTTCTTGATAATTTAGAAACATTGTCTGCGTTTGAAAATATACGAAAACTATAGGCCGATATCGCCCTTCGTGGCTCTGGTCCTTTGTCGAAAGAGCAACCCCTACGGGCTCATAAGTCATCCAAATATTTTGATATTTTCTATTTCTTCTTTGGAACCACTGGAGAATTTTCGTGAATGCTGTAAGGAATGACATACTAACAATCCCCTTCAAATGTAATGGTTGTTTTTGTAAGGACCTATTGATCAACGAATGTGAATTTAGGGATACCGTACTGTCTTGTGAGATACTTCTTCCCCCTTACGAAAAAAATCTATATGTGACATATAGGGATCTGCTATTGGTTACATATAGTTCTCTTATAGTCTTTACATATATGTGACATATAGGGATTTTAAATGCAAATTAGATGCAAATGAGCTTCAACCTATACTTGCTGGCAGCTTCCCTTACGAAAAAAATCTATACAAAACTATATGTCCCCTATCTGTAAACTATATTTCTCCTATAGGTTTCAAGCTTTTGTGCATAGGTTGGTTATAGGTATAGGTAACATATAGGTAAAATTGAATTTAACCTATAGGTGATATATATGTTATATATAGGGGAAATGCATACAGCATACCATGTCTGCTGGAGCTATAGGGAGGTTATAGTGCAAGTATATGAATACTGAACTTAGTCTAATTTAGCTTCTCTTTAGACTTAGAAAATTGTACTGCTCTGCATCTTTGAGGGAAAATTTCTAAGTCCAGAACCATGACAATTACTTTAAAAATTGTGTTTAAACTTATATGACATGAAATACAAGGCAATATGGGTATCAAAATGTGTATTTTTCTGAGATCTGTTAGAAAAGAAAAGCAATCTGGAATTTAACAGTATTTCACATTTTACTGTTTTCACATTGTACCTTAATTATCACTTAATCTGTTTGTAATTGGCTGTAGTTTGGGGGTGGGGTGGGGTTGTTTACAGCCATGGAAGTGGGACCAGCCTAATAAAAAGAATGTGACAAATCAGAAAAGCAAAGATTTTTAAAATTAATCCAAGCCCCCCCCCCCCCTTATATGAAAAGAAAAAGGCTCATAGACCATGAAATACAAAATAATGAAAACCGCCCATCCATGCCAAGATTCGAACCCTGAACCCCTAATTCAGAATTCCGACGCCCACCCAACTGAGCCACGATACTCATGTAGAAAAAGGTATATCTTATGAAGCATGTTAGTTTGAAATGTTTGTGTACGACACGTCCATGATTAGAAGACAGCCAATCAAAACGACGGATTTTAAAAGATCCGGGCGGAAAAGTTGAAGTTTGGATGAAAATCGTCGTAATTTCGTCTGCATTTATGTGATACACTAAAGTCAAGTGAATAATGCAAAGTAAACGATCGCATGAAGCCAAGTGAACTACTGAGCACGTCGGTATACTAAGCACCTCAGTCGAGGGATATTTACATCAAATATTTGTTTACTTTCTGTGAAAAGATGCAGTAGAACTAGAAGAGCTGAGAAATTTTGATGTTAGACCAACAAGAAGGTAAGCTATGTTTTCCTTGTGTATTAGAAATAATTGATTTGCTAGTTGTAAATTAACAGCTAAACAGAGGTAATCGGAGCTAAATCTTACAAAAGGGCGGAGAAAATACACTTTTATGTCTTATCTCTACTGCATCATGGGACTTAAAAATTCTTCAGTGGATATATCCAATGTCATGACTTTAAATCCGGGGAACCTGGGCCAGGAAGTGAGAGGAATGGGGGGATGGAAGAGGACAGAATGGGGAAGGAATGGGGGCTGGAGGGAGAAGGGAATAGTGGGCAAATGTGCACCTACATGTATATGAAGAGTGTCACTGTGTCACTGTTTCATGCATTTGCAGTGTGTGTAGATGTATAAAAGAACACAGCATGAATGGTATTTCTCTGGTTTTAAACATCATTTTAAAAACTTTGATGGTTCCGATAATGATTGCTGGACACTTCGTCACCAAGACAACTCGTAACAAGACAACTCGTAACCAAAAAAAGACATCTCGTAACCTGACTATTTTGGTGACGAGTTGTCTGGTCAATTCTTAACCAGGTGACAACTTGACCAGATATCTCGTCACCAAAACTTTGAACAAATTTTGATAAAAAGTTGTCACCAAAACTAAGAAAATATTTTGATAAAAAGTCGTCACCAAAACTAAGAAAAATTTTTGATAAAAAGTCGTCACCAAAACTTAGAGAAAATCCAAAACTTATATTAGAAATTTGGATAAAAACTCGTCACTAAAACATAGAAAATTTGACCGATGTGTCACATTTTCTAAGTTTTTTTAAAGTCGTGATTAAAACGGAAAAAATTGTTAAAAACTCGTCACCAAAACTTAGAAAATTTGACCGATGTGTCACCTGGTTACGAATTGACCAGACAACTCGTCACCAAAATGGTCAGGTTACGAGTTGTCTTTTTTTTGGTTACGAGTTGTCTTGTTACGAGTTGTCTTGGTGACGAAGTGTCCTGATACCCCGATAATTACCGGTACAGAATCAATAGCTAGCCTCTGATAGTGTCCAGATAATCAATAGTAAAATTTGTCCAATTGTTCATCACTATTTCTCCTGAATATAGTATCATAAATTTTGCTCTTTTTTGACTTTCAGACTACGGGGTACTGTACAATTGTACCAGTAGAGGGAGAGCCAACGTGGCAGAATAGTCATGCAGCTAGATGACAGAGGCTGACTGTTAGAAGTAGAAGTAGAGGTAGAACCAGGCCAAATTAAGGACAGAAAATGTGTAGATACCAAAACACTTTGACAATTTCCAAACTTCTTTACATGTTGTGAAACATCATAATCATTCTCTTGTAATTCTCGTGGATATTATAAGATCATCCAGTGTAATACAGAACCGTACAGAAATTCGTACTTTCCAAAGACCATTACCAATTGGAACCTACATGAAGACACAATCATGCTTTTGAAAAGTTCCGGGGCCTTTCGATCGGCCATCCAGCAGCGAAACTAACATCACTTGTGGTCTTTCCTCCATCGCATATGCTGTAAAAGGCCAGGCGACATAACTATCCAGATCCAGACCAGAAAAACTATGAATATGTTACATTTTAAAATTGATTTGAACTTCAACTGCTTTGTTGTGTTAATGTGAGATAAAAAGTTAATTCAATTTTATGTCTTGATAGTTATTTTTACCATCAATAATTGGGAATATTTGTCATATGTTGATATGTTTGTACAGCATGTACAGATCTGTAATGTTCAATACTTGGTAAAGAACCAATCAGAATGCTTAAAATTCCCATATATTTGCCCTATATGGGAAGTATAGGTGAGCTATAGGTACTTCTGAATGGGACCTATGTATCTACCTATCTATGTATAGGTAGAGTATAGGGGGAATACAGGTACCTCTGAAAGTGACCTACATGCATGTATAGTTCAAGTATAGGAGGAGTATAAAGAGGACATATAGGTGAAAGACATATAGGCCAACTATAGATGATATAGGTAGAAGCTGCCAGCAAGTATAGGTTGAAGCTCATTTGCATCTAATTTGCATTTAAAATCCCTATATGTCACATATATGTAAAGACTATAAGAGAACTATATGTAACCAATAGCAGATCCCTATATGTCACATATAGATTTTTTTCGTAAGGGTTCTACCTATATCATCTATAGTTGGCCTATATGTCTTTCACCTATATGTCCTCTTTATACTCCTCCTATACTTGAACTATACATGCATGTAGGTCACTTTCAGAGGTACCTGTATTCCCCCTATACTCTACCTATACATAGATAGGTAGATACATAGGTCCCATTCAGAAGTACCTATAGCTCACCTATACTTCCCATATAGGGCAAATATATGGGAATTTTAAGCATTCTGATTGGTTCTTTACCAAGTATTGAACATTACAGATCTGTACATGCTGTACAAACATATCAACATATGACAAATATTCCCAATTATTGATGGTAAAAATAACTATCAAGACATAAAATTGAATTAACTTTTTATCTCACATTAACACAACAAAGCAGTTGAAGTTCAAATCAATTTTAAAATGTAACATATTCATAGTTTTTCTGGTCTGGATCTGGATAGTTATGTCGCCTGGCCTTTTACAGCATATGCGATGGAGGAAAGACCACAAGTGATGTTAGTTTCGCTGCTGGATGGCCGATCGAAAGGCCCCGGAACTTTTCAAAAGCATGATTGTGTCTTCATGTAGGTTCCAATTGGTAATGGTCTTTGGAAAGTACGAATTTCTGTACGGTTCTGTATTACACTGGATGATCTTATAATATCCACGAGAATTACAAGAGAATGATTATGATGTTTCACAACATGTAAAGAAGTTTGGAAATTGTCAAAGTGTTTTGGTATCTACACATTTTCTGTCCTTAATTTGGCCTGGTTCTACCTCTACTTCTACTTCTAACAGTCAGCCTCTGTCATCTAGCTGCATGACTATTCTGCCACGTTGGCTCTCCCTCTACTGGTACAATTGTACAGTACCCCGTAGTCTGAAAGTCAAAAAAGAGCAAAATTTATGATACTATATTCAGGAGAAATAGTGATGAACAATTGGACAAATTTTACTATTGATTATCTGGACACTATCAGAGGCTAGCTATTGATTCTGTACCGGTAATTATCGGGGTATCAGGACACTTCGTCACCAAGACAACTCGTAACAAGACAACTCGTAACCAAAAAAAAGACAACTCGTAACCTGACCATTTTGGTGACGAGTTGTCTGGTCAATTCGTAACCAGGTGACACATCGGTCAAATTTTCTAAGTTTTGGTGACGAGTTTTTAACAATTTTTTCCGTTTTAATCACGACTTTAAAAAAACTTAGAAAATGTGACACATCGGTCAAATTTTCTATGTTTTAGTGACGAGTTTTTATCCAAATTTCTAATATAAGTTTTGGATTTTCTCTAAGTTTTGGTGACGACTTTTTATCAAAAATTTTTCTTAGTTTTGGTGACGACTTTTTATCAAAATATTTTCTTAGTTTTGGTGACAACTTTTTATCAAAATTTGTTCAAAGTTTTGGTGACGAGATATCTGGTCAAGTTGTCACCTGGTTAAGAATTGACCAGACAACTCGTCACCAAAATAGTCAGGTTACGAGATGTCTTTTTTTGGTTACGAGTTGTCTTGTTACGAGTTGTCTTGGTGACGAAGTGTCCAGCAATCATTATCGGAACCATCAAAGTTTTTAAAATGATGTTTAAAACCAGAGAAATACCATTCATGCTGTGTTCTTTTATACATCTACACACACTGCAAATGCATGAAACAGTGACACAGTGACACTCTTCATATACATGTAGGTGCACATTTGCCCACTATTCCCTTCTCCCTCCAGCCCCCATTCCTTCCCCATTCTGTCCTCTTCCATCCCCCCATTCCTCTCACTTCCTGGCCCAGGTTCCCCGGATTTAAAGTCATGACATTGGATATATCCACTGAAGAATTTTTAAGTCCCATGATGCAGTAGAGATAAGACATAAAAGTGTATTTTCTCCGCCCTTTTGTAAGATTTAGCTCCGATTACCTCTGTTTAGCTGTTAATTTACAACTAGCAAATCAATTATTTCTAATACACAAGGAAAACATAGCTTACCTTCTTGTTGGTCTAACATCAAAATTTCTCAGCTCTTCTAGTTCTACTGCATCTTTTCACAGAAAGTAAACAAATATTTGATGTAAATATCCCTCGACTGAGGTGCTTAGTATACCGACGTGCTCAGTAGTTCACTTGGCTTCATGCGATCGTTTACTTTGCATTATTCACTTGACTTTAGTGTATCACATAAATGCAGACGAAATTACGACGATTTTCATCCAAACTTCAACTTTTCCGCCCGGATCTTTTAAAATCCGTCGTTTTGATTGGCTGTCTTCTAATCATGGACGTGTCGTACACAAACATTTCAAACTAACATGCTTCATAAGATATACCTTTTTCTACATGAGTATCGTGGCTCAGTTGGGTGGGCGTCGGAATTCTGAATTAGGGGTTCAGGGTTCGAATCTTGGCATGGATGGGCGGTTTTCATTATTTTGTATTTCATGGTCTATGAGCCTTTTTCTTTTCATATAAGGGGGGGGGGGGGGGGGGGGCTTGGATTAATTTTAAAAATCTTTGCTTTTCTGATTTGTCACATTCTTTTTATTAGGCTGGTCCCACTTCCATGGCTGTAAACAACCCCACCCCACCCCCAAACTACAGCCAATTACAAACAGATTAAGTGATAATTAAGGTACAATGTGAAAACAGTAAAATGTGAAATACTGTTAAATTCCAGATTGCTTTTCTTTTCTAACAGATCTCAGAAAAATACACATTTTGATACCCATATTGCCTTGTATTTCATGTCATATAAGTTTAAACACAATTTTTAAAGTAATTGTCATGGTTCTGGACTTAGAAATTTTCCCTCAAAGATGCAGAGCAGTACAATTTTCTAAGTCTAAAGAGAAGCTAAATTAGACTAAGTTCAGTATTCATATACTTGCACTATAACCTCCCTATAGCTCCAGCAGACATGGTATGCTGTATGCATTTCCCCTATATATAACATATATATCACCTATAGGTTAAATTCAATTTTACCTATATGTTACCTATACCTATAACCAACCTATGCACAAAAGCTTGAAACCTATAGGAGAAATATAGTTTACAGATAGGGGACATATAGTTTTGTATAGATTTTTTTCGTAAGGGCAGAGACGATGAACATTACATCAGAATGATTTAAAAGGATGTCTTTGCGAGACTTACTGATGTTATTTTTGTTTTCACTTTTCACTCAGATGTAAAATTTTTACGCGTTTTTTTTCATTTTTACGGACATCTCAGACATGCTTATTTTTTCTGTTTCTTTGAATTTATTTTAAATGCTTGGGTTTGTGCATTCATTTACTGTATATTTCACTTATAAGGCATCCAATACTTAGACATATGTCTCTTTTAAAAAATGTTCTGTAATGTTCCCTCATTTCATTTTGGGGTAATATAGTATACATGTAGAACTTCGTCGTCATTCTACACTCTTCGGTTTGTTTATTGGATTATTGATGCATGCAATACATATATGGGCTAAACAGATGTATTTTGGAAAGATATATTGGTATACACATATCCGAGGAGTCAATGGTGGTAACTCAGAAATGTTAAAAATGGCAGTTTCTGGACATTGTCTTCTTTGAAGCTTGATGGATCCAAATGGAACAAATAAATAAATAAAGCAAATATGCAAATAGCGAGATGCGGGTACTAGTATATGTAATGAATGCGGTACGATTATTTTTGAATAAATCATTTTGGCTTTAAGTACCACTTTAAAGAGGATTAACTATCCGAAATACGTGTCTGATGCATTATATACGAAATATTCAATAACGATTCTAGTTTTGTATATTATATAGGATGGACTCTTCAGAGAGAGAGAGCTTATGTCTGCAACAGGAGTAAGAGTGTCCGATCAAACGATCTGAAACCGCTTACATACTGTAAATCTCCGTTCAAGGTGCCCTGCAATACGAGTATCCTTGATCAGGCGTCATCGACGTTGCCGTCAGGATTGGTCTAGGCGTCACTTACGTTGGAATAAAGGCCAGCGGCCATCCGTATGCTTTTCTGACAAATCTCGACTTAACTTACGATTCAATGACGGAAGACGTCGCGTATATCGCCGACCTGGTGAACGCTATAGTAATGCTACAGTGATCGGTACGGAGTTGTGTCTGTTATGGTCTGGGCGGGGATTTCAGCTAACAGAAAGACGACTTTGGTCGTCATTGATGGTAGTATGATGTCACAGCTCTACGTGGCCGAAATTCTAAGGCGAACTTTGCTTCCTTACCTCCGTAGACTAGATGCTGCAGCTTAATTCCAAGATGACAATCCCAGACCACATCGAGGCCATGTCGTTAACGATTTTATACGCTAAACAGCATCTTGATGATGGAATGGCCAGCAAAATCCCCTGATTTACACAGCCAATTGTGCCTCACATGAAAGTTCATATGAAATTCATATAAATGTCACATAAGATTTATGTAAAAATGTTACATGAATTTCACATAAATTTTCTTCACATGAATTTCACATGATTTTTTCTCCGTGACCTTCATTCGAAATGGTACTTAAATAAACTTCATATCAGAAACATTACATGAATCTCATGAAAAAAATTTCATGTAATTTTCATGTTCGTGCTCGTTTCACACAAATTTCATGTGGACTTTTATGTTAATTTCATGTAAATTTCATGTAAATTTCATGTGAGGCACAATTGGCTGTGTAAACTCTATAGAACACATATGGGATGAATTGGGACGTCGTGTGTATGGGGGACAACCCTCCTGATAATTTGCGCTAGCTCCAGCAGCGATCGACTCAGGAATGGAACAATATTCCCCAAAACACATTCAGGAAGTGTATTCGGAGCATGAGGCAGGGATGCATCAGTACTAACGGAGGACATACTCCCTGTTGACTTTTTCACTAAGACGCTTGTGACATTTGATATTGACCCCTACCATATTTAAACTCTGTTGTAACTATGGTAATTTAATAAATGTTTAATTAATTGTTATCTCTTACATCAAGTTATAAGACCATTTATACGGGAAATCGAATTATATCATCAATTTGTTTCTTTGATATGAAAATAAAGAAATTAGAATATGTGGTTCTGATCTTTTTTTTTTTTTTTGGCAGTATACATAGGTTTTTATTGAAATCTCCGCCTACACATTTCAAATTTAATAGGTGCTATTTGATCTACACGAGAGTTTGATGCATCATTTTTAAGACCAAATGAAAGACCAATGGCAGAAAGTGCTTGGGTTAATACTTTCGTTTATCGGCGATTTTCGTATCATTTTCTTACAGAACTATGTAAGTCCGTGATAGCAAGGAAGTCAAATCTGCCTATCTGGTTTAGTACCCGAAACGTGCATCTCTGGTCCATGCTGTAAATTTATCTGCTCTTAAATGATGCTATTGAATTTGAAGACGTTTAACATTTGAACTACTTGGTGAGTGTCACTGCTGGTGGACCAAGAGTTCCCGAGGGCACATGAAGCCAAGTTCGATCAACTTCGGTTGATCGTCTGTCTCTTTAACGCATTTGAAATTTTCTGTTAAAAAATTTCTTGAAATTTCTAAAACGTGGGTCCTGTAGCATCATATTCCACCCATTCTGCTACGTCTTTTGGTACATTTTTGGACATAATAATTTTCATACTTTTTGGTCATTTTACATTGTTTAGACTGAGGATCACTTACGAGGGTTTAGTACCCGAAACGTGCATGTCTGGTCCATGCTGTAAATTTATCAGGTTTTAAATGATGCTATTGAATTTGAAGACATTTACATTTGACATTTGAACAATTCAAGAAACACAAGCTTCACCTGGTATTGAAAACCATCAATGAATTAAAATCATGGACAGTTGATGGAATTTATCAATGCCGAGAGACTCTAGAAAGAAATATCTAATTAATACATACCAGTGTCGGTAAGCCTTTGAAACATAGAGTAGGTGGCGATGTCTGTTTCACAGTAAGATTGATGGCAATAGATCTCTCAAGAGACGAAACAGACATATTAACATTACGATTGTAGCAATTACACCTTCTTAAATCAGAAAGCACTAAGTACATAAAATTGCTTTCTTTTAAATTCCTATTACCCCCACAGAACTCTGCATCCTACACACTTATTCTTAACTCTAAAAGATATGAGACCAAAACATATGATTTAAAACATATTTCATGTTATTTGATAAGTCGAACATTATGTTACAGATATCAGATTACATTGTATCGTTGCTCATCTTTTGTCACTTTAATACGATTGATATTAGAGAAGGATTGGTTTTTGTTGCAGTTTCAAGGTACATAAAAATATCTTCTTTAATCGCTTTAAAGTAAAGGATTCGCACTTTCTTTAAAAGTGCAAACCCATTTTTTATGATATTTGTCAGATAATATGTACTTGATCTGCATTTAGATAAATTGTGCACGACGTAAACTTTTTACTATTTCAATGGCTAATATATTTTATATTTCTGAACAGTCAATGAGAAGTTAATTTACTTTGATTTTATACTTATTGCTTAAAATATATCCAACATCAGTGACAATTATAGAACATTTAACAAAATCTTACATACTTTTTTTTGAAAATTGCAAAAACTATTTATGAATTCTGCATACTTCGGTACAAGAAATACAAATTTGTAGTGTTTTCCCTTACTATGTTTTAATCGGTTCTAATAACAATTCTCTGTAACAATTTAAAAAACAATAAGAAAGGAATTTCACACATCTATAGGGACATATGAAAAAAAATTAAATTTAACAAAAAAAATTGTTTCTATGTCATATGATTACCATAGCAACAACATATAACATTGAAAAATTGGCAAAATTAAGCTTTTTTGAAGCTCTATAATTTGGTTTATATATGAAACAAAGGAGGGGATCTCCAACAACACCAGATTGCAGCATCCACAGCAAAACCCCAATACACCCAATGCAAATGCATAGATTAGACAAGCACAGAAAGAGACGGGTTATTTTTAGATTTAATATGAAAGAGCAATGATAGGGTACTGATATTTCATTAGTGTTTATCTAAAATTATAGGGACCAATGAAAAAAAAGTTGTCTGACATTCTGAATTGTGATTGAATGGCTGTCATTATCACCAAACAAGACTTACCTGATGTGTACACCATTATGTGCATCGAGACCAATATTGAATTTGACAAGCTTCCATGGAGCTGTTGCGACGGGTGTTGCATGCAATCAGGAGACGCTGACTCTCCCCGGGTACCTCGTCTCACTTCGGAATTTTATTCATTCCGAGGTTCGCAACCGTTCCTTTGGAAAATCTAAAGATTTTGCCTTGCCCTCTCGACTTTGAGACTTAATAAGTGATCGGTACTTCTTTAATGTTTATTGCATAAATGATGTATGTGACTTCAAAACGCCCATATTTTCAGAGGTCAAAGTCCGTTTCCATGGCAACCGGAAATGATATTAAGATTTTTTTTATCAAAATCTGAGACATGTCGTGCCGAACGTCCTTTATAAATTGCAAACGCTTACAGAGTTTAGTAATTAATTAGTTAATTGCACTTCAAATCAAATGGAATGAGGTTGATGATAAACGTCTCCAAATTCGTCAGCATCATTTTTAAGCGGATTAATTTACAGCATGGACCAGACATGCACGTTTCGAGTATTTAACCCTTGTCAGTGATCCTCAATCTAAACATTGAAATGAGGCCGAAATCTATGTAAATTATGTCCAAAATATACCGAAAGATGTAGCAGGAATGCTGGGATATGATGCTACAGGACCCAGGTTTCGGTAATTTGGGGAAATTTGTAAACAGAAATTTTCGAATGCGTTTGAAGAAACGACCAACCGAAACTGATCGTTAACATTGATTAATAACATTATTTGCATATAGAGTTTATTCATTACATCCAGATAACCAAAAATCACTTTTGTGGAATATACCATTTCAAAGACCTGTTAAATAGGACTACGTATGATAAGGAACCCCCTACCTTCAATATGAATAATTAGAAGTAGTGGGAAAAGATTTGAATCACATTTTCTAAGACTTACCATTCGGTACTATCGAGCGCGATACCAGTCAAAAGTCAGTACCGAGTGCACATGTTCTCCCTGAGTTCACGTATTGCCATTCGCGTAAAATTGATTTGGCATCGGAAACAATTAATAATATGATTTATATATTCTACCAATGCTCCTCTTCATGTTAGGCGTATTCAATCAAAAGGTCGAGTACCTAAGATATATTTCTATGTTAAAATAAGACTTTTAGTATAATACACTACTTCCCCTCTTCGTCATGCGGGAATGCATCCCCCAAAAAAAGTAATGAAATTTCAACATCGAAAGAACTGAACCACCTGAGCATAATAAGCTGTAACTGAGTTCGTTACTTTGCAAATTCGTTGTCAAATTAAGACACATTGAAATGAGAGAAATTTGTGCACTTGTTGGTATGAAATATCCATCAACGTTTACTAATAAGGAAAGTGATGAACCGAGTATTGCCTTCAGCCTGTCGCACTTCGATTACGAAACAATTTTTTAAAGATTTAAAAAGTAAGATAAAGGATAAATAATCTTGTTTGCAGAATCAGTTGGAATGAATATCGGTACGCTTGAACTTGCATAAACTTTGTATATTTTCTGAACGGAAGATTTCCTTATTTAGGTGTTCAAATTTCCAACCGAACACTTTTTTAAATTTGATGTTTACAAAAAATGTATATGAAGAATGAAACGTTGATTGGTCAAACATGTAAACATTATTATATCATAAGTACATGCGAATTGTGTAACATTGTTTATTTCGATTAAGGTAGTCTGTCCATAACTAAAGAATAGATAGTGTGCAAGTACCTTATTCATCACAATACAATTTCTAACAATGTGTTACATTGATTAAAAAAAGTTGACATCGATTTTACAGTAACAAAAGTTGACGACAGTGCGATTAGAGGATTCCCAAAAATTGGCATCGAAATTTTAAGAATTTAATTTTTCGAGAAAACCTCATTAATGTATATATTTTTGAAAAGGTCTTTTCGAGACGATCATTTTGAAATTTATTTCAACAAAATCAGACTCAAACAAAAAAAAAGTTATTAGCAAAAAGAACTTTGATGACCAAAAACAAAAATTATCATGTGTGAATTTAATTCTAAGCATTTAATTCGAGTATTGTAGCCATAGTTGGTATCAAATGAATTAGAATGAAGTACTACAGATGAAAATGTAAAGAATTTTTCTTTAAATGTTGAAATAAAGTATTTTTATTTTAAAGCTGAGTTTGTCGGTACATTAAAGGTTTACCGATCGTTGCCGAATATCAGTACAAACAGCGTAACTTTGAGTGGAAGTAGGCAATTATGGGTTTAGAGCCTTTAAAGCCATCTAGAAAGACTGAATATAGAAAAAAATCTATATATTGCACTTTCGCTGGAAATTAATTGCTGTCAGATGTGTTTATATTTCATTAATTGTTTGTCATTTCCATAACTTAAGTAACATTATCAGCAATTCCAAAGTAATGATGAAAACATTTTTTTCTTGAAAAGCACAAAATATGTAAATATCAATACGGAAGTGTTCCAACTCTATACCTTCATGACGAAAATTTCAAACAATTTTTTCCTGAATTAGACACGTATTTCGAATATTAAATTCTCATCAGTGATGCTTCCAGCGGAGCCATCAAAAATCATTTCAGTAACGCCATCTTTTATTTTTTGAATTTTGATTTGTACATTTACTTTACAAAGAGTGCGCGGCTCCAAATTTCCTGTAGGGTCGATTCAGTAGCATATCCTGATAAAATATATGTTCAAAATAGCATTGGAGGGATGGTGCTAAGATGTTAACCTCCTTTAATTTCGATGATAGTTTTGAATTGACGAGTTTTCGAAATAGCAAAATAAAAAGTACTCAGTATAAAAAAAGGAAAGTATATTTCAAACAAATGGTCAATAAGATGTGACAATGACTTGCCAAGTGACAGTGCTCAGCCAGTGAGATTGGGAATACAAATAAACTATACTAATCAAAATTTCTAACCGAACTCCTGAGTTAATCAAATTGAATATACTCCATTGTATTAGCATTCGATTCAAGTAAACTTTTCCTTGTTATACTGAATTCTTGACAGATCCTGTGATTTTTTTTTTTTAAATTATTGTTTCTTCATAACTTTGTAATTCCGAATAATTTTAGTCAAAAATAAACAAAATCAGCATTTCCGGTCGCAATATATTCCCGTTGAAGTTGTGCATTATTTTGAACTTTAACTCGATATCATGGCTTTCTAGAGGGGTTTTAATCAATAAAGAATATTAGTCTTTTTACTTTACATTGAGCAATTGAAGAAAGAGAAGTAGAAATTACCCGTTACTAAAATAAATCTTCATCCTGGAGTAAAAGAAAGACTCGGTTTTTCATAATGTGCGCTCTGTTTTTCGTTATCAAATCCGTATGTTATCTGTTATTTCTATGTGAAAAGTGTATAATTATGTGTTTTTGATGTAAAAACGTGTTTTATTCAGAAACTTCTACTCTATGCGAGAAATACTCATTTTTGTAAAATTCGTCGCGCACTGGTAACCAAGCCTCACTGTTCAACAAAAGTTACGTAAAATGAAAGTGAAAGTATTAGCATATATTTTGTATACGTTAAACCAATCAACACTTATTTTTCATAAAAAAATGTCAAGGTAAAAAAAAAGTGTTCGGTTAGAAATTTTGATAAGTACATTAACTCGGAAGTTTGAAATTATAACAAGTATAGTATGAATCATTGACAATCTATATTTATCTGTTCTTGAATGATGATTTGTACCACGTGGTGAGTGTCACTGCTGGTAGACAAGGAGTCCCCGAGGGCACATGTAGCCAACCACTTGGTGAGTGTTACTGCTGGTAGACAAGGAGTCCCCGAGGGCACATGTAGCCAACCACTTGGTGAGTGTCACTGCTGGTAGACAAGGAGTCCCCGAGGGCACATGTAGCCAACCACTTGGTGAGTGTCACTGCTGGTAGACAAGAAGTCCCCGAGGGCACATGTAGCCAACCACTTGGTGAGTGTCACTGCTGGTAGACAAGAAGTCCCCGAGGGCACATGTAGCCAACCACTTGGTGAGTGTCACTGCTGGTAGACAAGAAGTCCCCGAGGGCACATGTAGCCAACCACTTGGTGAGTGTCACTGCTGGTAGACAAGAAGTCCCCGAGGGCACATGTAGCCAACCACTTGGTGAGTGTCACTGCTGGTAGACAAGGAGTCCCCGAGGGCACATGTAGCCAAGCTCGATGACTCTTCAACGCATTCGAAAATTTCTGTTATCAAAATTTCTTGAAATTTCTAAAATGTGGGTCCTATAGCATCATATACCAACCATCCTGCAACGTCTTTCGGTACATTTTGGACATAATAATTTTAGACTCTCTAGCCATATTTCATTGTTTAGATTGAGAGTCACTGACTAAGGTTAGGAAGCCGAAACGTGCATATCTGGTTCATGCTTCAAATTCATCTCTTATTAAATTATGTTATCGAATTTGAAGACGTTTTACATAAAATTGAAGAACAACATCAATAAACCATTTTCTTATCTTGTTTGGAAACTCAAATTGTCCGAGTCAACATCTTTCGTTGTTTTTCAATATGACGGCACTGCTAAAAGACACAAGTTCGATATTTCTGTGTTTTGTTTTTGGTGTTCCTTGGTCCTTTTGCGTCTCTTGCTGTTTGTTTCATCTCTGTGTTTTTGCATGCCATTGGGTTGTTTTGGTGTTTTGCTGTGGGTGTTGCAACCGAATGTTGTTGGAGATTCCCTCCTTTCTATTAAAAGACGCAATTCTATTTTGACGTAACAATAAAAGAGTCACATTTTTTTGTAATTTTACCAGCTATAACAGTATGAAATATGGTGCACTGAAATTCTATGATAGAACATATACATATTTCAATAATGACAATTTATTCATAGTAACAAAAAACCACCTCGACTTTTACGAGTGAGTAATATTTATGTAAAGATAGATTTAAACTTACTTTACAAGGTCAATTTGCTGACATAGCCGAGTCCTTTGTTTTCATGATTAACAACTATCGAAGATAATCTTTTAATATAGACTGAAGTCTGTCAAATCACAATTTCCATTATTACAAATTTTATCCGAGAGAATTTTTTTTAAACTTATTTTTCATTCAACTTATATTACTTTAAGTTACATATAATTGTGTTTTGTTAACCGAGCAATTTCTTTTTTAAATTTTATTGGTTGTTACCCATCATAGACAAGAGCATGAAAACTTACAATGACATGTAGGATCTATTTGATATTCGAGGGATTGGTTTTTCCTTTAAGATAATTTATTATTGTGTGACAAGAAATACTTATGCACTCTATCTTTTGGATTAAAGAGAAATTATGAAAAAGATCCTTCTTCACTTTCATCACTGTGGTTTTCCTCACTTCTTTTGGGATCTCTTCGCTTGCCAGGTTGTTGGTTTTTTTTTTTTTTTTTTTTTTTTTTTTTTTTTTCGGAGATATACTTGATTTTTGTATGATAAGTACATAATAATGCGGAAGGGATTCAACTCAATACCTACTTGAAGAAAATTTCAAACCAATTCTCATGCACCAGACACGTGTTTCGATTATTAAATTCTCATCAGTTATGCTTCCAGTCAAAGTTCTTTTCATAAGCAGCCCAATTTAATTCACTAGCGCCCTCTGGTGTTATTTTAGAATTTAGATTTTTTTTTTTTTTCATTTACTTTACAGAGAGCGCGCGGCTCCAAATTTCCTGTAGGGTCGATTAAGTGGCTTATCCAAATAGAATCTATGTTCAAAATAGCACTGGAGGGATGGTGCTAAGATGTTAATTCTTTTAATTTCGATGATATTTTTCGGTGAAATCACAAGTTCCCGAAATAGCAAAAAAATATTATATGATGTCACATTGACAAAGGGCTAAAACAAAGCTTCTTTCATGCGACATGCAGAGCTGGAAAGAAGTAATTAATACACCAGACAAACATCAAGTCACGGGGAACGATTTTAACTGCTCCACTGGCACTGCAACAAGAAATAATTGTTTATATTAATACATGTAATAAAGTACATTTCTGTACATTATAATCAATAGCATTCAATAATGCTTTATAATCTTTTTTACAATCAATCAAAGGTAAGAAGAAGATCTACAAAAATACTCGGCTGCAGTAAAAAAAGCAAAATATCGAAAACATCCCTTTCTTTCACAGGGTAGACAAGCAAAAAATAAAAGAGACGCAAAAGGGAAAAGGAACACCAAATACGACATCAACACGGGGCAAACACAAAGTCTTTAAAACAATGGTCATTCGGTGCTGACGTAAGAGTTAATAGTAAATGGTGTGGTTTTCCCGAGTAAGTGTGCACAACTCTCCCACTTGTTTGGTTACCTAGTGGACTCGAAGAACGAATTATTATTGTATAGTAAAGCCTCCTGTTAGATTACCACACAATCAAGACAGTAAAACACAGGGATCACAGTAACGCACAGATGAATATGTACAGGAATATCAAAAACATAAGGAGAACGAAAATCAGTCCGTCTTCTGTAGGCTGGAGAAGGTTCATACATCCAATCATAAACCGGAGAATTAAGTGCAGTACGCTCCCTTCTTCTACGCATGATGCCTCTCCTAATAGCCAGGAACTTGTATAGGGAAATGATTTGTAGCCCCAGGGCTATCAAGTACAAATTGGTTGATTTTTTTCTTTACTTGATGCCATGATAACTGTAATAGTCTATAGTAATTGATTAAAGAATATCGTTCGCTTCTAAGATTTTGTCAAAACTTCCTGCCAACTAATTTGTTTGAAGAATCGAATTGAAAGATTACAAAAAGGATACATGCGATTGAGGTTTCTTAAGGTAAGGTCCATTTGATATCCTGAGGGTGGGCCTTTGGATTTTTGTCTGATCAAGATTTTTTTTTTTTTTCGCCCCAGACCGGAGCAAAAAAAAAATATCTAAGACGTGATGTGCATAGTATGTCTTAGTGTAGAAAAAATGTCTGTTTTATCAATAGAAATATTTGTATTTAAAACTGTAAATAATTACTTTCATTCAAAAGTTTTATCACACAGTGATACAGGATTTTTTTTTATAAAATTCATAAAAGGTACATGTATGAGACTCAGGGTCCGGAGGGCATTCAAGACAAATTTTAAACTTTGAAGTGTAAATTGGTGTAAACTGAAAATCTCCATCAAATCTTTTATACATGTGTAAAAAAAACAGACTACATGGTAAGATTTATAGTAATATAATTATTACACTAACTATATATTAAACCTTGAGGAAGGTCTTTCACCATGTTCAAATACATATGCATGTACAAAACTATTTATATTTCAAATATGTAGGAAATGAAAGTACCTTATTTCTAGTTTCTCGACGATATTGTTATTAGTGTATAAAAGTGTTGTTCTATAACTAGGGGAAACAATGTTTTAAAAAAACAACTTTTTTTTTCATTTTCCATTGAAAAAGACTTATTTTGCCCCAAAATTTAGGAAAACGATGCACGATAAATCTTATCCAACTGCTGATTATGATAAAACCAAGAACTGGCATCAATTATGTGGAAGACTTTCTTGAAGTTCACCTTTTGAAAATTCCACTTTTACAGGGCAGATTTTACACCTTATCTTGTCAGCTCCTTTGCAAAGTTCAGATAAATCGGCGTTTGTATCCGCGTACTAAAAATAGCGTTAAAAAATGGTACTGTAGCTCTTCAATGTTGAGAACAAGTTTAGTATCTGACAACAAACCGAAAGGGAAGGAAACCACAAAATCAGCAAAATCAGTTACAAAGAAAATGAATGGAGACGACAGCCCTGTGCTATTGTATGCACACCCGTCAATGCATTATTTGTCAAAGGAAATAGTTGATTTGTGCAATAGAATCCAGCAATCTGACTCGGAACCCAAAAGATCGGTAATAGACCCTTCGGCCTTTGGCATTTCGCTGTTAAGCTGTTTCATTCGGATCACTTTTGGTTTCATTTCGTGTGACGTTTTATCCACTCAAGACAATGGAATAATGTCATGCCACTGATCTAAACTGAGGCATACACTGCTGCACCATGACCTCATTTCATTGTAATACCACACGAAGAAAGAAAAGTTCAGTGATCCGAGCAAAACTCATCGTGAAAGGGTCTTCTGGTGTTGGAACAGTTTCTTGACGATTTTGAAAGTTTTTCAGCAATATCTCCTCTGTCCTTTGATGGAGAATGTTCAAATTTCTCTCATTTGCCCTTCCCATAGGTGCACATATTTAAAGAAATTGATAAATATAGAAAAAATATGGTTTTTAGACCAATTTCATGATCCTATATTTCAGCCATTTTTCGCAAATTGCTGGAACAGTTTCCAGTAGGACTGTCACTATTGACCTGAAATTTGGTTACCCACGGTTTATGCTTGGTCGGTTTGATTCAGATTATACTTTACGAACTTCCTTTCACTGTGAGCGTAGTATTGGTCTTGCAGATATATAAATTACACCATTTTAGTTAGAAGAGTTTGAGATCCATCCCCCTATATATAATGTATTAATTTCAATCAGAAAATTTGCCAACTAAGTTAAGTCGACAAAACTTCAGTTTTCTTATTTTCGAAGTGAGCTTCACGGACAGTGATAATAGTTATGAACCATCTAACCCAAGTCCAAGAATCCTTGAAAAATTACTGGTTCTGAAAAATGCTAGAAACATATTCATATATATTAAGTCCCCCTCCTAAAACTCAAATATTCGTTCCCTAATGATCATGTTACTCTTGTAATGTATGATTATTGTAATTAATCATGTTAATAAAAATTCTCTGTATGGACCAAAATATTTTGAAAATAGCATGTGTTGGATTTTTATGATTTTCTCTATACTTTATAGATTATGTTTTTTAAAAAAGTACTGAATACAAAAATGACCAGTCTCTGACAATAGGTTCCAATATACAGTTTTCGTGCACTGTTCCGAAAGCGCAAAAAGTATGCGCGTCATGCTAAAGTTGAAGTCATTAGACTTTTAAATAGTCTACATAACTTTATGAACCAGACCTTAGTACAATCAATACATCTAGACCTACAAAACATGTGAAAATCATTGCATCCAAATTTACTGTTTAATCGTTAATCAGTATCGAACGATGTGAAAATGGCAGTTGAGCGCATGCGTTCAATGGATGCAGTAGCCCAAGTAGTGAGGTCAATACAGCTTTGTTCTCAAAACATTATCTACATCATTTAATACTGAATTGAAAGAGAACATCAGTAGCTTTTATCATGAAAAATTATTTGAATTTTCAACATCTGGATTTTCAGATATGTCCGGAAGAGTGCGAAACACCCCTCCGGCACTACCGGCATCAGGAGCCCAGGATGCGCGGTACTCGCTTCACCTTCGTCTCCTATCGCTGTTTACTATTTGGACCAATGGCTAAAATTGATGTCCAGTTCTCTTCTTTACATCCTTCCAAACTCATATAAACCCCAAAATTCCAAGTTTTTTCATTAACTGTGCCTACTACAAAAAATTCAAGTCTCAACACTTAGAAATAAAAAAATCGTCCCTGGCCATTTCTTCGAATACGAAACTAAAACTGTATATTGGAACCTAAAGGATAATTGTTTTTTCTTATCCGATAAAAGTTTTGTGTTCATATGAATTTTTACGCTCTTTTGCATCTTGCGATACCATATATTTTGCGTTACGCACTATACTTTTGTTGCCACACACCGTCAAAGCTCCCATGATACTGTCAAGCATTGTCCCCTATGTAACACTATATGGCTATAATATGAAGCATATATGTGATCAATATGTGCTATTTGTGATGCTGAAGCACTCAAATGGTACATTAAAAGATAGAATAAAGGCTAAATGTCATTCTTATAAGACTGTTGACATGGTTACAACAAACTTTTTTGTCGTAACGACATATTTTTGTCACTCGGAAGCTCATTATATACAATAACGCTTTACTGCAAACAATTGAAATATCCATGTAAGCTTTGATATTATGATTGGATATTGGTTGCTATGGTAACCATATTTTGGTAAATTTAAAACAAATGACATACTTTAACATTTTCAGAATATTTTGATACCTCCCAAGTCTATGTAAACCTTTTACCTGTATTGTAAAGATGTACCATATCCACAATGGTGTCACAGACTCAACAGTCTTTTTTTCTGCATAAATGCACTATAACTCAGGAGCAGCAGCAATTTTCATAACAATCAAAATTTTTTTATTTTTCAAATATACATGCCTATATTTATGTTTTAAGAAACAGCAGAGTCAAGACCTTTTTATGATATAGATGGTTACCATAGCAACCAAATATGAAAGTTTGAGCTGACGAGCATATGTGCGTATATGGTTCCAATATACAGTTTTCGCGCACTAGCTGTTCCGAAAGTGCAAAATGTATGCGCGTCATGCTAAAGTTGAAGTCATTAGACTTTTAAAGTAGTCTACATAACTTTATGAACCAGACCTTAGTACAATCAATACATCTAGACCTACAAAACATGTGAAAATCATTGCATCCAGATTTACCGTTTAATCGTTAATCAGTATCTAACATCATTTAATACTGAATTGAAAGAGAACATCAGTAGCTTTTATCATGAAAAATTATTTGAATTTTCAACATCTGGATTTTCAGATATATCCAGAAGAGTGCGAAACACCCCTCCGGCACTACTGGCATCAGGAGCCCAGGACACGCGGTACTCGCTTCGCCTTCGTCTCCTATCGCTGTTTACTATTTGGACCAATGGCTAAAATTGATGTCCAGTTCTCTTCTTTACATCCTTCCAAACTCATATAAACCCCAAAATTCCAAGTTTTTTCATTAACTGTGCCTACTACAAAAAATTCAAGTCTCAACATTTAGAAATAAAAAAATCGTCCCTGGCCATTTCTTTGAATACGAAACTAAAACTGTATATTGGAACCATAACAATTCTGGTTGTCATGGAAACGAGATCTCTCTTAGTTATAGCACTAAAACAATAGTAAAAAAGCCATATTTGGGTAATATGTTACCGTGATAACCATTTTCAAAGCTAATTGATATTAACAACTATTAATCTTGAAAACTTCTACATTTAGACAATTGGAAAAAACTGGACATTTTTTTTCAATTAGCTGACTCATACCAATCAAATTATGTCAAAAATTGCATTAAAATAGAGTCAAAAGTAAATTTTTTTTGTACGTCTATATTTCCCTTTTATGTCTCAGTGCATCATGTCGTTTGCACATGCTATTGAATTTCTTTTGGTTCTTACAGAGAATTGGTATATTCAATGTTAAAAGTCACGATCACATTATGAATAAAACTTATATATATTTCAGTTACAATGAATAAAACTTATATATATTTCAGTTACAATGAATAAAACTTATATATATTTCAGTTACAATGAATAAAACTTACATATATTTCAGTTACAAAGGTCTCTATCCTTTTCAACTCCGACATCTGGACCAAGAAATGTGGAATTCAGAGACACAATTCAGTGGAAGAAATTTCCTGATGGATTTCCCAATCTCTTCATTGAAGATGTCAAGTACATGGCGGGGAAAGATGGTAACTAAGCACATATTAACTCTGCAAAGGAGTAGGTGCGGTAACAACCTGCCATTTCAGCCCTATTTTCAAAGTTGTTCATACTGTATATCCATTATATTCTAGTTTTTAAAATGTCAAATGTATTATGAATCCAAATCAGGAAGGCCTGTTTTGATTTCATGGTCCTATATTGAATAATACATCGCTAAGAACATCTAAAAACGTTGAAATCATTGAAAATATCAATATATGAGCGAAGTTTCACTTCAGGCCTTGCCCATTTATATTTTTGTACCAATCGATGGATTTCTGATCAGCCTTTTAATTTGCATGAAAAATATCGTGGGCAAGGCCTGGAGCGTGAATGAATTTTGAAGATTTGTGTGTAAAATACGATGATTTTCCTTTGTTTTGCGTCATCCAGGGCAAATGACGTCATAACATGACGTCGTACATTACGCACTAGACATTACGAGGGCTCAAAAATGTGACACAGTATTTTCTCAAACATTAAACATCGCAAAAGGAGGTATATAGAAATCACTCTGTCCGTCTGTCTGTCCATCACACCATGTCTGGAGCATAACTTTTCCCCCTGTGGATGGATTTCAATAATAATTCACAGAACCTAAGGGTGTGTCATGACCTTGAACCAAGGTTAAAGGTCAAGGTCACAATAGACATCAAAAGTAAAACCTTGTTCGAAGCATAACTCCTCTCCCTGTGGATGGATTTCAATGATATTTCATAGAAATGTTCCTTTAAACCTTAGGGTGTGTCATGACCTTGAATCAAGGTCAAAGGTCAAGGTCACATAAGACATCATTAGTAAAACCTTGTCCAGAACATAATTCTTCCTCCTGAGGATGGATATCAATAATATTTGACAGAAATGTTCCTTAGGACCTAAGGGTGTATCATGACCTTGAACCAAGGTCAAAGGTCAAGGTCACAATAGATATTGTTAGTAAAACCTTGACCGGAGAATAACTCCTCCCCCTGTGGATGGATTTCAATGATATTTCACAGAAACATTCCTTAGGTCCTTAGGGTGTGTCATGATCTTGAGCCAAGGTCAAAGGTCAAGGTCACAGTAGACATCATTAGTAAAACCTTGTCCAGAGCATTACTAATCCCCCTGTAGATTGATTTCAATAATATTTCACAGAAATGTTCCTTAGGACCTAAGGGTGTGTCATGACCTTGAACCAAGGTCATAGGTCAAAGGTCAAGGTCACAATAGACATCTTTGTTAAAGTCTTGTCCAAAGCGTAACTCCCCCCCCCCCCCCCCCCCCTGTGGATGGATTTCAATAATATTACACAGAAATAATCCTTAGGACTTAAGGGTGTGTCATGACCTTGAACCAAGGTCAAAGGTCAAGGTCACAATAGACATCTTTGGTAAAGTCTTGTCCAAAGCGTAACTCCCCCCCCCCCCCCCTGTGGATGGATTTCATTAATATTTTATAGAAATGTTCCTTTGAACCTAAAAGTGTGGTATGATCTTGAACAAAGGTCAAGATCACAATATACATCATTAGTGAAATCTTGTCCAAAGCATTACTCCTCCTGTGGATGGATTTCAATAATATTTCACAGAAATGTTCCTTTGTACCTTAGGTTGTGTCATGACCTTGAACCAAGGTCAAAGGTCAAGGTCACAAAAGACATCCTTAGTAAAACCTTGTCTGGAGCATAACTCCTCCCCCTGTGGATGGATTACAATAATATTTCGCAGAAATGTTCCTTAGGACCTAAGGGTGTGTCATGACCAGAACCAAGGTCATAGGTCAAAGGTCAAGGTCACAATAGACATCACTAGAAAAACCTTGTCCGGAGCATAACTCCTCCTCCTGTGGATAGATTTCAATAATATTCCACACAACCTTTGAACCTAAGGTTGTGTTGTGACTTTGAACCATGGTCAAGGGTCAAGGTCACAATAGACACTTGATCTTGATCCCAAGATAACTTTTCAAAAAATATTCCTATGTGGGGTATTTTCGACCCGTTAGGGGCATATTTTCATTATTCTATTTTACTTTGCAGTTATATTCATAGGTAGTTTTCATACTCCTGATGTCATTTTTGAGCAGCTTTCCGTGCTTTTCATGTTCCCAAGGTGAGTATTTTAGAAGAGTAACTTTTTATACCAACCATATTTGTAAGTATGTTTGTTTTATAGACAGAAGAATATTATTTTTACCCAAACTGAATGAAGTGGAAAAAAATAAACAAAGAGTTATTACTTTTCCATTAATGAAATAAATTGATAATGTAAAATTATTATTTTACTGTTATTTTTAATCGATTTCAACCATTGAAGTAAGATTTGATGAAGAACAGTTGTTGTAAAAGGTTAAATCTGCAAAATGAAGCTTAGCAGATCAAATGATATGTGTTTGATATATAGCACAATTTTATAGATGAAAAGAGGCTAAATTTTCAGAACCTTCTGAGAATATGTTTTACTTGATGATTTAATGTTTTTATCACATTACAACTTAAACATACTATTTAAGTCTATTGAGTGTGAAATTTACACAATAATATAAAAATATTAATTGAAAGTCACAGTGTCATTAATGATAGCAAAACTTAATTCAATGTACCAGTATTAGAGCCATTACACTGCAGTAAGCATCCTCACGCCCGGTTCATCACCACATAAGTCTTGGTGATGTAGTAATTACAATTGGCTAGAAATGGAGGTCACAGTCCATTACTTTACATGACCTGTTCACTCAAGTGTGAAATATACCAAGAATTACTAGAAGCATCCCCCCTCCCCCGAAAAAAAACTCTTTTCAATCCCTCACCCCTTCCCTGCTTTGTGGAGTCGACTGCAGATGAATAACAAGCGATATCAGATATTTTTAAAATAGGCACATGTAGTTTTGTTGTCTTCAGTTATAGACTTATTTTTCAGATATTTGGCAAGATCTTTTCACTTCATTATGCCTTACTTTCCCACTGGCACAATGGAAAGAGTGGATACGGAGGGACAGATAGCCACTGCTAAGGTCTGTTTAGGAACTAAAAAATTGTTCTACTTTAGAGGGTTTTCGAATATCACTGCAATGCCAATGGCCTAGGATATGTTTATGGTTAAGACATTTGAGTTTGGATTGTTACAAATTAACATCAGACACGGCTATTGTGGATCTACTCTTGACTAATCAATATATGCCAATCAGGGACTTTGTATAGCTTGCATTACATTAATGTAGAATGTATATTCATACTGCTCTGCTGTTATTTGTTGCACTCAGGATATATAGGAGAGCATTAGTCTGTGTTGCATGAAAAAATGTTACACTTCTGTAGGAGTGATGTCGGCTCATTATCTAGCTATCATAATAACATGCATGTGCATGCTCTTGTTGCAACAAGATTATGTTCTATCCTCAAAAAATTATGGAATTTACAAACTTCTTCTACCCACACACAATTTTGCAAATTTGCTCTATAGATGCACAAAGCAAATTGATGAAAACAATTGTCAAATAGAGGCCAGTGGGTGGTTGATAAAGTTAGGAAAGGTTGAATAGCATCATATACATGTAGTTTGAAAGCTAGGATTCAACAGATCAGGGTTGCTTAATTCAACAAGACTGTTCAAATGAATGTCCCATATATGACCTTGAATGTTACCTTGACCTTGAATGTGACCTTGAGCTTTGAAGGTGACCTCAACCCTCATTATGATTTCAGTCTCATTAATTATTCTGGACTATCTCTTCAAGTTTGATGATGGTATAGTGACATATATCAAGTAAGTTTTAGACTTTCTTGTGATTCCTGAAAGTGTAAGTACCAGACAGACAGACTCCTGGAATGATATGCGGACACTGTTTAGAATTATCCCTATTTGTTGGCCTTGCATTGCAGGCAAAGTAAAAACGTATCTTGTATAATGTACAATAGCTGATTTACCTTCTGCTTAGGAAGGTATTAATTTTCCAAGACCGTTGCAGATGGATTTACACCTAGTATTAATAAATAATAAATTCAGTTTTTTTTTAAAGAATGACCAATAATTTTCAAGGTCAAAGTCATCACTTCCATTTACTAAGACTATGTCTTATATTTCATATTCTCCTGAAATAACTTTTACCTACATGACGTACCTGAAATTATTTGTTAGACATTTATGTACAAAAGTATCGGAAAAAAATGTTTTAATAATTAGAATCAGTAATATTTTACCAGAATATTGAGCACACTGAAATGCAAATCTACTCTCCTGTTGCCAAGGTAACTTACACAGTATCCTATAATGTAGCATCCTTGTAGTTTTTTAAACCTTAAATCCTTCTAGTAGATTACTATAGCCACTTAAAGCTCACATGAGCCAATGACCAAGTATTTACTTTTTTCTCCCCTGTTTAGCTCTTCTGAGTTGAAAACTAAGTAATGACTTCTTCCTGAGACTCCTCAGCTGAGTTACTATTTAGGCTAGCCATTACGGCCATCCTGCTTACATTTCTTTCTTTTAATTATCCTTGATTTTAGCTCGCTATTTTTCATCCAATGCTTAGATTACATAGAGTGCTTTACATAGATATCCTTAGGCTTCTCAAACAGGAATATAATACTTTATATGAAAGGAAGGACACATTGCAAAGTCTCAACTTTGGGTTTCTTTGATGTAATCATGTAAAGTGTGTTCACCCTCCCCCTTCATCCATATTTGTCAGTTGGTGTGTCAGCATAAATGCATAGTCTGTAACTATACACACATCTCTCTGTATGTATACTGTATATACACTATAGAGTTCATAGTTTATTCATATTTGTCAGCAAATTATTGAGGTGCGGTACTTTGCACAATACATGCTTTAGATCTATGTGTTATAGAAAAACTCTACTAATTTTTTACAAGTCAATCACAAGTGAAAGGTCAAGGTTATAGATAGGGTTATATTTCTAAAATCAGTACTCCAATTCTTCATAAGCTGCAACCATACAGTGGTCATATTAAAGAAATTGGTTGTAGTCATTGTAAATATGTTAAAGAAGATGTATAATTTTCATGATATTTTTTGGGTTTTCAATGCCAAAGCTTAACATGTAGGTTACGAATGGAAATATCACATGAGTTTTCCCAAAAGGATGTATTTGTCAGCAGAATATGGTACAGGTTTTTCATTATTTAATAGTATGAAGAAATCTACACATTTTCAAGGTCATAAGTCAAAGATCAAACAAAATTATTATACAAATGTATTGTGAGAGATGGTCAAAATATATTGCTCATGATCTTGGCATTTGACATCAAATAGTTTAAAGTTTTTGTCTGTTGCAAGGAGAAAATCCTGTGTTCATAAAGTAGAAATCGTAGTAGTACACCTTTTCTAGAAGTGTTTGTTAGAAAATTTTAGTGATTTTGCTTATGATTTATAAGGTAAAAATACATTGGTTTCAGGGAAAACATTCTCTGTTGAAGGTTAATGGTATTAAATTATGCATAAAAGATTATTATAAATGCTATCTTAGTGAATGCTTCTTTTTTCTTACTTGAGATTATGAAGATATTTGAATTAGTTATTGTATATTTAAAAGTAGAATCATTAGCTGTATATATACCGTAATACCGTATAACCAGAAATTTTCACGAGTATCAAATTTCGCAATTTTATGGTTAAGTAGGGTGTCTTTATTTTCGTGTGTACAATTTTTCGCAATTCTTGAAATACAAACATATATGAACACATGATATTACTATTTTGTATCTTTCATTATTGAATTTTTACTTAGTTCCATCATATGAATACACTCAGTTCACTTCTATTCACTATTAAGAAGAAAAAAAATGAGGAATGGCATGTGCAATAAGAACAAAATGTAACTGATATGCCTGGTCCATGCTGAAAATTTATCTGCTCTAAAATTATGCTAATGAATTTGAAGACATTAAGCATACAAATTTATGATATACCTTATCAAAGACAATTTTTCGCGGGAATATATTTTCGTGATTAAAATTTACCTGCAAATATAGCGAAAATTAATATCTCGCGAAAATTTCTGGTTATTCATTATTAATCTTTTCTACTTTTGCTATTAGTTTGGTATTGTGATAATTGGTCTCCATAAATATAAATTCCAAATTCATAGCTGATTATCATCAGGAACAAATACTTAAATAATTGACCAAACAAAAGGTTTGACTTTCATAAATTTATAAATGAAAGTACCAGCAATTGATATATTCTACTTTTACATGCATGTATTAAAATGCTATCTATGCATGTAATTATTATCCCCTGGCTACATAGTTTCAGGAGGATATAGTTGCGCAATGGTTCGTGTGTAAGTGAGTGTGAGAGGGTGTGCTTGTGTATGTCACACATTTTTTATCGGATCTTGACCAAACTTCATACAGGTATTCCTTATGACAAGAGAAAGAATCCTATTGATTTTCAAGGTCAAAGGTCAAAATCACACACTGGAAATGGCTAAAATCCTTGTATACAGCATAGAGGACACAGTTTAAATTGAATCTTGACCAAACTTCATAATCTTACTGTATTCCTTTTAGCAAAAGGAAAAGCCTGATTGATTTTCAAGGTCATAGGTCAAGGTCGCAGTATGAAAATGGCTAAAATCCATGTATACAGCCTAGAGGGCACAGTTTTGACAATTAAAATAAGTAATATTGTACCAAACTTCATATATTTATTTCATATGGAAAGAGAAAGGACCCTATTGATTTTCAAGGTAAAAGGTCAAGACCACAGATTGGAAATAGTTAAAATCCTTTTATACAGCTCAAAGAGAGAGCAGTTTTGGTTTAATCTTGACCAAACTCCATACACTTCTTGCTTACATGTATGACAGGAGGAAGCACTTTATTGATTTTCAAGATCATAGGTCAAAGGCCAAGATCACAGATTTGAAATAGTTAAAGTCCTATGTATACAGCCTAGAGGGTACAGTTTTGATTGAATCTTTTCCAAACTTCTTACACTTCTTGCTCATAACAGGAGGAAGAGCCCTATTGATTCTCAAGGTCATAGGTCAAGGTCACAGATTGGAAGTAGTTGTATACAACCTAGAAAATGCAGTTTCAATTTGATCTTTACCAAACTTCATACACTTATTGCTCATTATAGGAGGAAGAGCTTTTTCGATTTTCAAGCTCGAAGGTCAAGGTCATAGATTATCCTTGTATAGAACAGTAAAAATCCTTGAATAGAGCCTGAGTGAGTGCATTGATTTACATGCTGTGCAAGGGGATGCTACATGTACATTTGCATTGCCTAGGTTTTATTAGATTTATTTCTGCCACTGTATTAATTAGGGAATAACTAGCTTCTGACGTTATGTTTGCGGACGGTAAATGCTGATTTTACGGTCGCAAACTGAGTTTTCCTGGCAATGCGTATGCGGAACCAGAAAAACGGATGTTTGCACCGTAAAATCAGAATTTACCGTCTGCAAACAACGTCAGAAGCTAGTTATTCCCATTCTAATGCAATCTTTATTTTTGTGAATAAACAGCAAATTGTGACGTTACCAAAGCCTAGTATGTTCTCGTTTTACAGCCGCAACTAAGGAGCAAACAATCAATGAAATTCGACGTTATACCTGCATTGCATTAGAATACTACTTTCTTAGCATGTATCTTACCTTTCAGACAGCACTGACAATTACAACTGAACAAGAAGACCTTATCAGACTTGTTTTATTATTTTCAGACTTTAGCTTCCTTGCTGTCAGCCATTCCTCTGACCACTAAGGGACCTGCCCAGATCTGTATTTTTGACATCCATGCACTCCAGGAAAGGTTCTACTTCTCAGACAACATTATTCCAAGGTAGGAAAATTAAAAAAAAAAAAAAAACAACCTGAATTGACATAATATTAACATTAAGGGTCTCGTTATTCAACATCTTTTAATGCAAAGGGATTTGTTCTTCAATAACTGCATACAGTGGTTGCTTTATATGTTTATACATGTATAGTTGTAGACTTTTGATGTGGTAAGTTTTTTTGTTGGTTATATGGACAGCCAATAACTAACAAGGATCATTTGTCACAAATAGACTTAAATCAAAAGGCAAAAAATTATTGCCTTATTTAATTATATGTATCAGAAATATTCCTTGTATAGATAAGACATGATAAAGACATACTACTAGATATCAGTTCTTTGTCTTATACCTGCAACACGTCTGCTTCAATGAGGAACATTAATTTGTTGTAGAATATGAAAGGGCATTGCTAATTCCTTATATACAATTTGCCAATATACCCATTTGAGGTGGGGTCAAACTGAGTTGCATGCATAAAGAAAATAGCCTCTAAAACAATTCCAAATCATTTTTAAAACTATACAAACTGTTACATTTATAAGCTAAGATATTGATAGCCACGTAAATGTTCTCACTATTGTAGTATTTATATTTCATTCTACTTTTAGATTAGAGTCGGCAATTCCACTTCTCCTCAAAGAGATTCGTGAGTTATCAGACCAGGATAACCTAGTGTACGCCTTCCCTGATGACGGAGCGTGTAAAAGATTTAACCACTTTTTCCCAGGAGACAACCCTATAACATGTGTCAAAATCCGGGACGGCAACAAAAGGGTTGTCAAGGTCAAAGATGGTAGGTGTCAAGGTCACACAATATATGCTTTATATATCTTACAGGATCTGACTATAATATTCAGATTCTGCCAATGGGCAAGTTGTTTATTGTAAATGATCTTTCATTCTGCCAATCCATTCATCTATCAAGAAAACTTCACTATCTGTCATAATTTCTGCTTCAAGGTTAGAATCATGCACTCCCATTTTTCTTATTAATGTATCTTATGACAAGATTTCAAATTTGTTTAACACTTTGACCTTGAATGACATTTGACTACATTGGGAATAGGCCACTTACCAAAATTCATAATGGCTGATAAAATGATGAAAAATGTCCGAGGTAGGCAATTTTCACACACTTTTTCATTGTTACATCTCAGTGGAATTGTGTCTTTTAACAGTGACATTATAATGTAAAACAACGCCAAAAGATGTTGACTCGGACGTTTTGTGCTTTCTAACAAGAGCGGAAAATGGTCTTTTCTCAAAACAGTTAGTAATACGATTATTTGTTCAATTATAAATCATAAGTTCGTTTTGTCTATAGGTTTGTCATTTTGAAAAACATGCATCTCTTGTTTGCTTACATATTTTACATGTAACTTCAGGTAACCCAGAAGGCAAGCATGTATTGATAGTGGACGACCTAGTACAGACAGGTGGAACACTTAAAGAATGTGCAAAGGTTGGAATTTTATATGAACTTCAAAAAAAAATTAGAGGAAACCAAATGATTATAAATAGAACAGGCCAAATTCTGGGAATATTGAATTATATGGTTTAGTGTAACATGTGTAAATAATATATGAAATAATTTACATGCATATAAACTTTCTGTGACATCCAAGCAGCAAATTATTTAATTGTCTCAGCCTCCATTGATGTTACTTGAAAGAAAATACCAAAACATAAGTTTTGATTTTTTGCATTTTTCAGAAATTATTTCTTTAAAATAAATTAAAAAAAGGAATACTCTGAAAAATATTGAAGATCAGTAAATTCTATTGGCCTTTGATATACTAGAATATGATAGACTTTGAATAAGTTGGGTTTGTTTTTTTCATATTACGTAGTTGTTACAAACTATTGATTACAGGCCTTGTATGACAAAGGAGCCATCAAAGTCAGTGCCTATGTTACACATGCTGTATTCCCTAACGATTCATGGAAAAGATTCACAGGTACAGACGTTCCTTTTGAGAATTTTTACGTCACAGATTCACTGCCGCATGCTCGAGAAATTTGCAAACACCGTCCATTTAAACTTTTATCATTAGCAGAACCGATTGCAGAAATGCTCCTTGGTTATGACTTAATGCCGTACTGCTGATATGCCATACGTTTGTTTTGCACTATTATAAACTTTACGCAAAGTTTATGTCTGGTTTTAAGATTTTGAGGGTATATGCAATTTTATGTTCTCGGTCTACGAACATACACGTATACTAATATTTTAGAAGAGTTTTATTTTTCAAGAATTAATGTTAGCCCGAGGGTGTTTATTATGGACATTGCTGATCTTTGTATCTCAGATGAAATCTGTCAGAATACATAAGATATGGATTAATTCATGATTATATTCCATGTCAAATTTCCGAGTGAGGTATGTTTCCTCAAAAACTTTAATAGAAATAAAATAAGAACATTTACAGTATCTGTATAATTCTTCAGTTTTGCTGAGAGTATTGAATTTTATTTATAAATCTATATGTACTGTGTGCGGGCTGATTTACATTTATTTGTGTCTGCCTTTACTATGTTTAGAACTTTGAAAACTCACTTTTTACTTCTAATGATCTTTAGACATGTAATGAATTCTCGATTTTCTATGAAAAGAGAGTGATACTTATACCTGCTGATTCTAGGACAGGCAATTCATAAAAAAAAGCTAATACTAGAAATACTAAGATTATTTTTCAAATCTTTGGAAATAACGAGTCAGACTTATTTGCTGACTTTGTTTTTTATAGAGGTTATAGAGATTAGAGAGTTGGAAAAAAATGACATTCTGAAATTATAAAATTATGACATTAATGTGTATGACTAAATGTGATTGTTGATATTACAGTCCAAGACTGACTTCAGTGTTCAATTCCGTCTTTTCGATTTTACAGTACTACGTTCGATTTGTGCAGGTATCTGATTTAAAGGCATTGTGACGTCATTAAATTTCTTTGAAAACGTCATATATGTAACTCTGTTTCCCAGAATTTCATGCTGGTTTCCATAGAATTTGATGATGTCACAATATGTTGACATCAGATACCTGCACAAATGGGAAGTAACTCTATATTTCGAAAGACTGAATACATAGACTGTCAAAGTTAAGGGTCCTATCATACATTATACAGTACTGCAACCCACTTGTTTGACAATTCTATCCTATCCTATCCACCATCCTACATCCACCTCCTATCCACTCTATCCTATCCTATCCTATCCCATCCTATCCTATCCTATCCTTTCCACCTCATTCAAATTTATTTCTATCCAATCCTATCCTACATCCTATCCTACATCCCATCTTATCCTATCCTACATCCTATTCTATCCACCTTTATCTACTTCTCATCACCTTTAGCAATATTATAATTAAAACTAAATGACTTGATACAAAGTCATGCATAAGTAGTAAATTATCTGTAATTATTGCTGTTTTTTGGAATTTATAAAAATGAAAATTATTTAGATGATTGAATACCATTTTTGCATTTGCTGTGAAAGAAACAAAAATATAACATTAAAACCTCCAAGTCTGGTTTTTTATTGAAATAAAATTTATATTATCCATTAAGTCAAGTGAAATTTTTCAATCGAATTTAATCAAATAAGTATGTTTGTCTCCTAATAACTTAAAAATTAAAAAAGAAAGATTAGATTGAAGAACGAGGTGGATAGGATTAGGATGTAGGATAGGATGTAGGATAGGATAGGATGTAGGATAGGATGGGATAGAAATGGTTAGGATTGAGGTGGATAGGATTGAGGTGGATAGGATAGGATGGGATAGGATAGAATGGGATAGGATAAGATTCTATCCACTTTCTATCCTACATCCTATCCTATCCACTTTTTTGTCAAACATGTGGGTTGCAGGACTGTATATAGTTGTATTTTATGTACATGTTATGCATATTATCAATGCTACATTTGAAATCTACAAAGTTAATAATTAAAGATGTCTTTAAAATGAATTTGAAGTACATTACATCATCATCATCTAGGTTAGATACAGTAAATACTGTAAATTATTCTATTTCAAGAGTTTAAAGTAATGAGTTACCAGATCATCAAGATCATTGTTACAGAGTCAGATTTCTTTGAGAGATATATTGTTCATGTGCATGTATCTTCATTGTACTTATACAAACTAGGGATCACACATTCATTTTTGTGTCGCCTGTGAAGCATAGCAACACTTAGGGATCACTTTGTCGGTTGTCTGTCTGTCTGTCCGTCACACTTGGATGTCAAACCCTATAAAAGTGATTCCTGAGTGTCGCTATGTTTCGCAGGCGACACATGCATTCCTTGGATTGATTTTTTTATTGTAAGGAAATAGATAATAAGGAACTATCCTGATGTGATAACTTTTGTGAGTCGAAGTGTTTGTCGATGTTCAGTAATACAGGGACCACTTTAACCAAACTGTTAACATGTTATGTTAAATTCTCGTTTTTTTTTTTCTTTGTTCATCATCATGTACATGTACATGTATGTCCGATCCTTAATAAACATTAGACATTTGCTAAGCATCCCTCTCAATTTGATTTCATTTAGGTACATCAGCCAAATCATGGCATGCCTTTCATCTCATGAGAATGTTACCAACATTCACTGCAAATTCTGGGAATTTTTCATCAGTGATATACATGTACATGTAAACCTTAAATTATACACCAAATGTTTATAATCATAGCTCATGGGAATAATTTTTTTGAGAAGTGTTTCATTATCATCATGATAAAATAAATTTTTTTTTAAACTTTGATGACAGTAAATTATTTATCTTATGCATCATGTGCAATTTCCATCTTTAGAAAAAAAATGTATTTATTGGCCAAGTCATCAGCATAATACTTGAAAAAAAGTCATCAGCATGGCAGGGAGTGATTGATTAATCCGTCCTTCTACTCTTAATTTAGATAGATTTAGATGATAGTTGTTAGCTTAATTACACTTTAGAAAGCAAATTTATGGTGTATAATATTTTATCAGATAGAAAAGGAGTTTTCATAGTATACGAGGACTGCCTTGATAAAATCTAGCAAACAATGGTAAAATAAATGAAAGTATCATTTTTATTAAATTCAATTTTCATACGATTATTAATTAACCCTAACCCATATATCAAATTTCATCACAAACAAAGCACAAATTGTTATATTTTTATACAATATAAAAAGGACACATCCTCATACCCTGAGCATTAGCATAAAAATCCTTGACGTTATCCATTATTTAAACTATTTTGACAATTCTACTCTCTTCGCTAAATTTAATAACTAGATATGATCGGAACCCATCCAGTACAGACATGCCTCGTTGTAGGCTCATTGGATAAGATCTTATGCACCATTTCGTCTTTTAAATTTCACTGTTACCTGCAATTTCCCGAATAGCTAGTCGCCGATCAGTGTGTATCACGCCACATTCTTCATTTAAAAGCACTTCTTTCTTTGATAGAAAGTCTTCCCTAGCGCATACTATCCTGTAAACTGTCCCTAATGTTAAAAAATCCTCTTTGTCACTTAAAGTCATGCGAACAGCTAGTTTTATCATGTTTTTCCGACTGTTTAGGGAACCTATGTGTCTCTGTCAGTGTTTTTCGGAAGCCAACACGAAATTTTATCAATGCATTCTGCTCCGCCTCTCGAGAAAACATCATTTTTTCGAACAATGACGATCGCGTCTTATTACCTTCAGATCCTGTTTTCTCCATCATCTTGAATCTTTGAACGTTCAAATTTTGGATGTGTGATGTCATTACCATTGTCAACATCAAAATATAAAAAGTATCGTTTTATAAATGGGATTTTACAAAAAACTAATGAAATGAATGTAATAATAAATTACATATTTCAGTAAAAATTCACCGTGCTCCGGGTCACCATCCTATGTCCAATTACGAAGTCATAGTAGTATGTAATGTAATAATGAAATCAAAATATGACAATTGTTTACATTTCGTAATTCGCAAATAGTATATGATAATAAATATACTAAAAATAAATATCTTTGACACTTATTTTCCTTAATTTAAAACTTGTCCACGAACTTTATGGACAGCCCTCGTACTTCTTAGAGTCTAAAGGTCAAGGTCCCCGAGTAGTCAAAAAATCGGTTTTCGATGAATTGTACATGTGTACAAGTCTTTATATTTATTGAAAGTCAAATAAAAACAGGACAAGGTACACGAAGTTATTGAAAATATCTACAAAAGTAAGAACAAGATGTAAATTCTATGAAGTATGATGATTTATCAGAAGTGGGAGAATTCCTAGACCCTCTAAAAAAAAACTTATACTATCCAAATGTTAGCTAAAGAACCACTCCGCCTAGCTTAGTCAGTGAGAGTTCAGTTAACAGAACTGACTTTCAGATCATTGAATCAAGAGGCCAAGAACTTCAAATTTGAAAAAGGTTTGTTACGCCTCAGTTTAGACTGAAGTACGCAATATGTTATTTATTTGATATACTGAACATTGTGTGTTTTAGATAACTCAATATACATGTATAAGATGAGACAAACTGTTTGTAAAGTGTCATTATTGTTAGCAAGTAGTCACTTTTTTCCTCGACCAGGTGTGATGTAGGACAATATCATACCTAATATTGTGATATTATTAGTGTCTTTTTTTTCTTGTATAATTTTGTTAGTAATGCTTTTGGTAACATCTATTTTTATACACTTCCTTCAAGTGCATAGAAAAACTACTGCCTGAAGATGTTGTTTTAGTTTAGGAGTATTTGTTTTTCGTAGAATTATTTTTTTTTACCATATGCTACGTACAATAAATTGTTGACATAAACATTTCATAAATTATTTTTGTTTTTATGTTGCCTGTGAAGCAAAGATCACTTTGTACAGCATGAACGCTATTTGTGATATGAGTCAAAGGTGATATGCACATTTAAAGCTTCAGCCAACAGGCTGAGAAACACAATCAACTTAAGTCTTCCTTATTATGGCGTAAAAAGTTCTTTATTCATTTCGTGTTAGACACCTCTGTACATCAACTGAAATTGTCTTCAACGGCTTTCACATATTAAACATCAAAACTTTATTTGATACAGTTCAAATGTATAACAGTTAAGGTTAAGTTTTCAATTTGAGGTCATACTTGAAGGTCATGTCACCACCTTTTATGACATAGTTAAAATGTCAAGGTTAAGTTTTCAATTTGAGGTCATGCTTGAATGTTATACATGTATCTTAGCAAGTCAAGGTCAGGACACCAATAGAATTTATTCTGTCTTGCTGTAAGGAAGAGAACACCTTGTGAATGATATTGACAGTGAATCATACATGTATATATCTGGGTTGCCAGATCAAAGTTCAAGGTATCAAGTTAAACATCTTGTCACAAGGAAAGCACTTTTGATAAATGTCCAGTGTAACTTTTTGTTTGACCTTGGTGAATAAAACTTGTGTTGTAAATTCAGATACCAAATAGTGCCAGCAAATTGAAATTATGACCTTGACCTTATAATTAATTTCATGCATGTTGAACTTTACAATTTCAGTTTGGAAAGAAAGGTTGTCTGTTTTTTTGTGACAGAACTAAATAAAAACTATTTTGAAGCATGACTTGGTTCTATTGAAGTAATACACATGTATCATCAAGAACAGGAAAATTTTCAGGTTTATAATTTTACTCATACAAATAAATATTCTCTAACAGTAATAAACCTTAAAAGTTTTCACATCTTTATAATACAATCACTATTCAAAACAATCATATATGCTTACTGTAATGCCCTTGGGACATAAGAAATGAATAAAAAATATTTTTTTATAAATTATTCTTTCCCTAGTAGACAAGCTAGTAAGCAATGATCTTTTTCTGATAAGCAGATCTACACACAGGGCATTGTGGTCTACCCTCAGATAACGTCAGATCTTCAAACGTTTGTAAACAAACATCATGAAATACGTGAGAACAGGATAATAGCACCGTCTTTCTGGCTTTGGACGATCCACTTGTTTCCGTGTGACTGGCATTTGTACTGTGATTTTTGGATCTTGTGTTTTGACTTTGACTCGCTCTCGCAGATCCACCGCTAGCCGGTTTTTCCGATGGTTTTGACAAGGAGTGGTAGAGATCTTGTACGGTTTGGGTTTTGGGAATGGAAGTTCTACTATCAATATAGCTGTGGGAACCTAAAGCACCCAGGCAGATAGGACACTCGGAATTTCCTCTCTGTACAGCCTGAAAATAGGGAAGAATTTAAATTGCATTTTGAAAGTAAACTAAATATTTTGATAGAAAGGTATACCATACAAAATTAATTTGATCTAGTTTTCTTAATCTTAAGTTTAGGCAACAAGCAAATAATGTTTTGAATAGGATTTAATGCAATGTAATACTGTATTGAAATACATGTACATGTAAGTAGGATATCATGTACATGTATTTCACAGTTATTTCTAATTGTGAAATTCTCATTGCTCTACTCTGAGCAGACTGATATATTATTACATCATAATCAAATGGCCTGGCATTAAACACTGATACATGCAACACAAAATATGACATCATAACGTACAATCTGCCAACAGGTGCTATGACGCACGTTTGGTAATTCAGCATTTGCAGCTCATCACAATTCAACATAACCTAATATTCTGATTTGGATGTAATTAAATGGAAAATAAACTTATTTTCACTGCATTTCCATATACACTAGTAAAATGTCATGCTTTTGTAATATTCTTATGTTAAATTCAAATGCAACACAAAATTTTATTGGCTCAGTGAGAGGAGGTCTTCAATTTGCGGCTATAAAATTATTACATTTATGCCTTCAAATCAACGACAATGTCGGGTCCTTAGGAAATCTTCATGAAAGATTTGTTTTATATACACTACTCACCATAAATAAGTACCCATGTATTATAAACATTAGACATTTCATGAAAAGCTCATTCCATTATTTTCTCTTCTGAGCCTTTAAATGCATGAAAATTTCAATATATTATTTGCATCATTTATCTTTATACAAAAATAGAAAACTTTTAAGAATATTTTCAGAATTTTTTCATGTGAAAAATTGACATTTTGGGGGAAAAATTGCAAAAATTAATAAAACAAAGATTTAGCCAAAAAAAATTATTTTAATTGATAGCAGAATGGTTAATCTTTAGATTTTCATAACAATGGAACAAAAATCTTCACTTTTTTGAAAACAAGAGAAATGTATTAGGTGGGTACTTATTAATGGTGGGTAGTGTAACTAAATAGAATGGGGATTACATTACCTTTAGCTGTACTTCATCCCACTGGGTATCACTCATAATTTGAAATACGGCATCAAAATCCCTGAAAACATTCCTACTGGCTTCTATATTCTGGTCAATCTCCGTCAGAAACACGTCTATGTTAAAATCACATGACTTCACTATTCTATCTGTGATACTGGATAGCTAAAACAAAACGAACAAGAAACACATGTTATCACCAAAAGTTTTCACTTTTGAGTAAATTCATCATAAACAGCATTATCAAGTGTCATTTGTTTCCATGGTTACTGTAGTTGTAGAAATCTTTTGATTAACAGTGGGCAGAAAATTTGTGAAACAGCAGAACCAATTTAACAGATGTGAAAATTTATCTCCTACGTTTGATGAATTTCTGTTAAAAAAAATGTGTCCTCTTAAGTGTATGCAATGTAATTCTGATCCGTGACCTTAACCTTTGACATGACCTTGAAAATCGGTAACTATTTTTTTCTGTCTTGCCTTAAGTCTATAAGTGTTCCAATTTAAATGTTTAGAAAAATAGGCCTTAAAGAGTGGATACAAGGATTCTTAGTACCAACCAAATGCAATCTGTGACTGTAGCTTTTGACCGAAATTACCTTGAAAATCAACCTTGTATATTGAAACATTCAAAAAGATGCTGGCAAGCTTAAAAAAAGCAAGAGACACTTAACTGGCATAAATGAAAAAATAATATGCTTCTGGACACTAATACATGTAATTTCTACAGATTTATTCAAATAATTTCTAAATTACCTGGTGCATTCGTTTAAAATTGAAAAATTTCGTATGGAAGAGACCTATGGTAAAATATGACTTGCCTTATCAGCGTAGTACTTTTTCCGTAGTTTTGGATCACTAGGTGGCACTGATTCCCGCAGCTTTAGGTACCAACTTCTTACAACATACATTCTCCATGTTGCCTGAATGCTGTAACAGATACACACTAGATTCTATTAATTCCTTATGACAAGACCTTTCTATTGATACAAAAGTTTTGACCGCGTGACCTTGATCTTGACCTTTGTCTTACTTTTGAAAACATTAACATTGGGCATAACGTTTTATTATTGAGTGATAGGGCTCTCATACATCGCATGTGTATTCCAAAGAAAGAAAATGTTATTACTAGACCTTGTGACTGACCTTAACATCTGACCTTCTAAATTAATTATAGAGTTCTCCTTACATCATCACCAATCAGAAACTGCATACTGCTGAGACTTACATGATTTATAGACCTATTTCTTTTTTGTGACAAGTTGACCCTTAAAATCTATGAGATGTTTCCTTAAATGTTAAGATACCAGAATAAGTTTACCAAAATTAAAAAAAAAACATTCTGAGAACTAAATAGCCCTCTAGAGAGTACAAAAGAATTGATAGTTCAGAAGACTTTGACCTATGACCTTGAAAAACAATAGAATGTGCTTCACATCATAAGCTGAAAAGTTTGACCAAGTTCTGTTGAAAATAGAACTTGCTAGAATGCTAACAATACATGAGGCCATTTCCAGTCTGTGACCTTGAACTTTGACACATTAAAAGTAGTCTTCCTATATCATAAGTAACATTTTTTGAAGAAGCTCTGTTTTGAAATATGCCATTCATAGACTATTTAGGCATGTTCAAATCTGTCATATTGTCCTTTGACCTTGAAAATCAAAAGGGTTTAACCAAATTTATAAGCTACAAATCTACCATGTTTAGCACAGTTCTGTACTTTCTACAAACTGCTGCCCTGATATTTAAGCCTTTTATTTTTTGTGAAGAGAGGCAGAAATATAAAATTCAATTTCTTTGAAAATCTTTCTACCAAATTGTTTCTCTCTGTACCTTGTATGCAGGTCACACCTGTCTTAAAAATAATCTATTAGGTACTGTATATGTTGTTATTTTCGCTGTGGAAAATTTTGCGATTATAGCATTAAGAAGTTACACTTGGGGTAAATGTTTGTGATATGAACTCTCTGTCTTTGTAAGAATCAGAGTTACTACAGTGTGGGAGAAATTTTCATGAAGTCTATTCGTGAAATACTCAAAAATTACCCCCACGCGAAAATTAGTCCGCTGCATGAAAATTTACACATATACAGTATACTTACATTGTAGCACATCTTATTCTGTGTTGCTTTGATCCCTCATATATCACTCTGGTTTGATACTGCTCCCTCCGGCACATAGGACATGTTTTCCTCCCGGTGAATCGCTCAAATGCTTGAAGACATGCCTATACATACAGGAATTTTAATATTAATAATAACATATTTCATTATATGAATCATATATTTATTACAAACAAAACTGAACTGATAAAAGTACTATTTCCTAATTTATTATTTCTTTAAAAATACCCCAATTATATATACATGTATATTATTGCCAATATTTCAAAAATGACGATCTGAATGATTATATACATGTAGGTACTGAATTTGAAATTCAGACATGGGAGACAAACAATCAGCTCATTATAATGTCAATTGACTGTAACATAAAGTGTTTCGAACTGTGATTCCTAATTATCCAACAAAAATGTCAAAAAAACATCAATAGTGCATGGGCAATCTATTGCTTGTCTTCTGTAATTGTATGAGCTTCAAATTTAGTAATATCATGTGCAAGGGTATACATGGATTGACAGTTAAATACAAAAGGTTAATATTTTTCTTACCCGATGAAAAACATGAGTGCAGGATAACAGGACCTGAAACAGATAACAAATTATGATATTTAGTTTTATGTTACGAAATTGTGTATACAGACAAACTTCAGATGATGAATGTTGGAGAAAAACATATTAATTTATAGGCCAGTTTCGCATTAGTAAGCATGCATTGAGTAGCTGCCATTTTCCAGTAGATTCATTGGGCGGACAGACACAAGACATCACAAAATTTGGCGATATTTCATTGTGACGAAATAGAAGTAGAAAACATGACAACACATAAAGTCAGTGCAATCAAATATGACGTCACAATTCAAAATTTTACCAAATGATGTGATGTCTGGTGTCTATGCGTATAAAATCAAGGTTTGAAACGGTCATAAATATTTTATGGAAAATGGACTATTTCCATAAGCTTACAATTCAATATAGCATGGTAATTATAGAGGAGCACAATTACTTGCAGGATATGTAATCGGTATAAACTCCAAAATATGTCATCACAAGCAATTAAATTTGTTTCATTTATACTTTTACAACTCATTAAATCAAGTGTAATGAAAGATCAGATCCAAAATGTCAATAAAACATACATAGCTGTTGTATATGCAGTTTATAAGAATTTTAAGTAAATTTTTCTCTATCAACCTGCTCTTGGGTTCCAAAATCTTCCTTGCAGATAACACATGGTTGACTAGAATCCTCTCGTTGGTTTGATTTTTCCTTGGCTTTCTGCCATTCAGCTTCTGATAACAGTTGCTCCGGGGCGTCCACCAAGCCAAATTTCTGAGCTGAAACATAGACAATGAAATGCATTGTGTTTGAAGTACATGTAGTGAAAATCAATGTCAAATGGTAAGGCTAGGAGAAATACATCTAAAAGTCTGTCCAGCCGTCTGTATCCTTCTGCGTCATCAATTTTGTTTAGCTGTTGTGTTTCGAAGGTTGGTTGTGAAAGAACTATCAGGGGTACAATCTTCAATCTTGGTACAGAGATAAAGCATAGTAAAAGGATCTGAATGCAGGTGTTATTTTGTTATTGACCTTGAGGTTTGACCTTGACCTTGAAAAATTTAACTTTTGCATTTAGGTTAGTTTTGAAAGATCTATATTGGTTACAATCTTCAAACTTGATACAGAGACAAAACATAGTGAGAGGTTCTGAACGTAGGTATTGTCAATGACCTCAAGCTTGAGATTTCACCATGACCTTGAAAAATGTAATTTTGCTTTAAGGTTAGTTGTGAAAGAATTATAAGAACTTGGTTCAGAGATAAAGCATAGTGTGAGAATCTGAATGCAGGTTTTGTCATTGACCTTGACCTTGAAGTTTGACCTCAACCTTGAAAATGTTATTTTGTGTCAAGAACTTCATGGGTTACAATCTTCAAATTGAATGGAAAAAATAAAACAAGAGTGTGAGGATCTGAACACAGATTCTGTTTTTGACCTTGACCTTCAGGTTTGACCTTGACCTTGAAAAATTTAATTTAGAGTTTATCTCTATTGTATCTAAACTATATGGAATTTTACATTTAAACTCTGCATTGAGATAGGAAGTAATGAGCTTACTTTATTTCAGGTATTTTGACCTTGACCTGGCATTTTGACCTTGACCTTGAAGATACAATTTTAAATTTGACTATATCAATTATATTGTAGTTAGGTACCAATGAAATATCATACATCACATTAAAACTTGACAAGTGGACCCAATTTCAGACATTGACCTTGACCTTGAATATAAGATTTTGAATAAGACTATGTTGTACCAATATGTTATTAGCTGTATTGCAATACTTTATTGGCTGTATTGCGATATATTTTTTCTTATCATTTTTTATGTAAAATCACGATGACTTGACAGTGCACACTCGATCACTGTGAGCTAGTCAGAGGTGTGTAACTTCTTTTAAAAAAACAAAAAAAAATTAAAACTTAATTAATTGAAATGCTTACCAAGTGTTAGAGGTGGTGGTTTGTCATCAAGAACATATTCCTTTTCCTTTTCAACTGGCCTCCTTAGTTTTTTGTCTTTGTCTAAAAAAAATAAAACATAACAAAAATTTAGAAAATTCATTGTACATGTGATCATGAAAATATAATTATGATTTATCATTTCTAATATTACTAAAATCATCAAGGTGATCATGCAGATCTCTCACTGTGACAGTGAATTTAAATATTACTTGAATTATCATTAAATGTGTTTCATCATAAATTTTAACAATGCATCAATTTTTCTTTGATAATGCACAGTTTATCAAAATAAATTATCATTATATATTTCATACTCAGTCCAGTATCTGTTAAAGATTTGATCTCTTTCTTCTGTTTTTTCTGTGCCCTAGCAGCAGGTCCCAGTCCCACGTTCCTCGGTCCAAGGCTGAGAGGCGCGCCCAGATTAAGTGATCTGACAAGGTGATCTTGGAGAGCTACTGCTGCTAGGGTTGTGGAGGTTGTATCCACCTAAATAAAATAACTTTATTTAATTCTATGTCCAAGAAGGAATTTGGATAATTTTTAGGACTTTTAATTGACCGAATATACATTAAATCATCTACAGGATGTATAGTCAAGCATGCGTGGATTTTCATATATCATATTCAACATGTCCAAAGTTATATGAAGATGAAATCCATCAAATTTTATGTTATATGAAGATGAAATCCATCAAATTTTATGTTGATCATGTAATGTACACATATTCTAAAACATAGGGTAATCAAAGATTACATAGCAGGTTTATGTAAAAAATCAAATAACTCCTAAAATACAGAAAGCATTTTCATGAAGAGACTATGCACCTAATATTAGTCTTATCCCTAAGAGAACTAAAGATACAGCCAAAGTATAAGTAATTAAAAAGTATGTCAACGGTCTAGGTCAAGGTCACTAGTTTAATGGTCATTGTCTCAAAATATAGCTTAGAGGTCTTGGCAATAATAAGTATATGCATGAAATATAAAAATCCTTTCCTTTGTAGTTAAAGAGATTAAGACCAAAAGTAGGTGAAAGTCCAAGGTCAAGGTCACTTGTTCAACGGACATGGTCTCAAATGAAATGTCCAATCTCAAGAGATATAGCCAAGGTTAAAGTTTTTGAAAAGTATGTCAAAGTTCAAGGTCAATGTCACTTGATGAATGGTCTTAAATGAAAGGTCCCATCACAAGGTATCTACATGTGAAATATCAAAGCCCTACCCCTTATACCGGTAGTTCAAGAGATATAGCCCAGGTTAAACATTTTGAAAAGTAGGTCTAAGTCCAAGGTCACTAGGTCAAATGTCATGGTCTCAAATGAAAGGTCAGTCACAAGGTATCTACATGTGAAATATCAAAGCTCTTTCCCTTATAGTTCAAGAGATGTGGCCCTGGTTAGAGTTTTTTAAAAGTAAGTCTTACCATCTAGGTCAAAGGTCATGGTCTCAAATGAAAGGATTTGTCATAAGGTATATACATGTGAAATATCAAAGCCCTACCCTAATAGTTCAAGAAATAAAGCCCAGTTAAAGTTTTTGAAAAGTGGGTTGAAGTCCAAGGTCAAGGTCACTAGGTCAAAGGTCATGGTCTCAAATGAAAGGCTTTGTCATAAGGTATATACATGTGAAATATCAAAGCCCTATCCCTCATAGTTCAAAACATAAAGCCCATGTTGAAGTTTTTGAAAAGTAGGTCAAAGTTCAAGGTCACTAGGTCAAAGGTCATGGTCTCAAATGAAAGGTCTCATCAAAAGGTATCAACATGTGAAATATCAAAGCTCTTACCACTTATAGTTCAAGAGATATAGGCCAGGTTAAAGTTTTGTCTACGGACAACGACAACAACAACAACGACAACAATGACGCTGAGGGTATGGCATTAGCTCTCCGGACTTTTTTGATCTGGGGAGCTAAAAATAAGTTTGCAAAATTGTGAATTACACATACAGTGCATGAACATGATGAACAATTTTATGTTTGAACAAATCATTATTAATTTACATGTTTTCATGTTTTTTGAAGAAAGTTTCAAACATGTTAGAATGAAAAAAACATAGGTAATCACAGATTACGAAGCTCACCTCGTGGCAGCAAAATTCAATTCAAAAATATTTCTTAGTACATGTATATTGGCTTTTAAAGGCAAAATCACTCAAGCAGAAAAAGTAGGTCAAGGTCATTTTATGAAAGTTTGATCAAAGATACATCCAATAGGCAAGTTTGGTACATGTAGCAGTTATACTTTGCTCAATATTGGCTTTATAGATAAAAATCACTCAAGCGGAAAAAGTAGGTCAAGGTCATTTTATGAAAGATTGATCAAAGATACATCCAATATGCAAGTTTGGTACATGTATCACTTATACTTTGCTCAATATTGGCTTTTAAAGGCAAAATCACTCAAGCGGAAAAAGTAGGTCGAGGACATTTTATGAAAGTTTGATCAAAGATACATCTAATAAGCAAGTTTGGAACATCTAGCACTTATACTTTGCTCAATATTGGCTTTTAAAGGCAAAACCACTCAAGCGGAAAAAGTAGGTCAAGGTCATTTTATGAAAGTTTGATCAAAGATACATCCAATATGCAAGTTTGGTACATGTAGCAGTTATACTTTGCTCAATATTGGCTTTATAGATCAAAATCACTCAAGCGGAAAAAGTAGGTCAAGGTCATTTTATGAAAGATTGATCAAAGATACATCCAATATGCAAGTTTGGTACATGTATCACTTATACTTTGCTCAATATTGGCTTTTAAAGGCAAAATCACTCAAGCGGAAAAAGTAGGTCGAGGACATTTTATGAAAGTTTGATCAAAGATACATCTAATATGCAAGTTTGGAACATCTAGCACTTATACTTTGCTCAATATTGGCTTTTAAAGGCAAAATCACTCAAGCGGAAAAAGTAGGTCAAGGTCATTTTATGAAAGTTTGATCAAAGATACATCCAATATGCAAGTTTGGTACATGTAGCACTTAAACTTTGCTCAATATTGGCTTTTAAAAGCGAAATCACTGAAGTGGAAAAAGTAGGTCAGATGCTGCATCCGATGCATGGGTCCATCTCGGCATCCAAAAATGAATCACTTTTGCCAGTTTGGTTACTGTAGCATCAGTACTTTGTCAGATACTGAGCTACCCCAAACTTCTTAACCAAGTCACTCAAGCGGAAAATGTAGGTCAGATGCTGCATACGATGCATGGGTTCACCTCAGCATCCAAAGATGATTCGTTTGTGCAAGTTTGGTTACTGTAGCATTAGTACTTTGTCAGATACTGAGCTACCCCAAACTTCTTAACCGGACGCTGACGCGGACACGGACGCGGACACGGACGCGGACGAGGACGCGGACGCGGACGCATGGGGGTATAGCATAAGCTCACTCAACTTTGTCGAGGTGAGCTAAAAAACTGTCAGTCCAAACAATATTGTCCATAAGATGTTTGAGACTGAGTCACTGAAGATTCAGTCCGAATGAACTTTTGCAGACATTCAGACTTTGATTTTGAGGTTGGGGAGAGGGTGGGTATTTCAGTCTCTCGCTAGGGATAATCACTGGCATCATTTTGACCAAATTTTTGTTTGAAATTGTCAAAAAGGTGTTAAATTTCATTTTTTGTCCAAAAATTTGTTAAAAGAAATAGATTTTGAATAAATAGGAAAGCATTCAGGCATTAGCCGAGAAATGGTCCAGTAGAAATGAAAAATGGTGTTTTTACTTATCACCTTAAATCAACGCAAAGATTTTTGAGATGATGAACTTTTATGATAGATTTAATGATAGATGATGAGAACAACTAAATTCTGTGCAAGTTTCGAGACAATTTGGTAAAGTCATAAGTGCCAAAGAAACATCACAAAAACACTTGAATTTAGCCGGGAACTCGTCCCTGACCAGTATTTGTTTTAAAAATACCTTTGAAGCAGGTTTAGCATATCTATTTTTTGAGAAAGATCTTGTGTCTTTAGACATATTCGTTCATTGTGGTCCCGAGACCTCGTTTCTAATGATAGTGAACTCCATCTTTGATGCCAAGAAGTTTCGCAGCAAATGGATTTTTTCATTGGTCGAAATATGAAACTCTTTCTTTCTGGAGGAAGAAAAAGTATTTTTCTACTTTCACTTTACGAATTAGCAGTACATCATGGACGTTGAGACGAACATAACTCAAGTTTTCTCGAATTTCCAAAAGTTCATCAATGAAGAACAAGAACTTCGCGAGGTGCATTTTTCACACTTAATCTTTTTTTGTGGTTGTTTTAATGAAATGAGGGGGGGGGGGGGGGGGGTCATTCACTGTAGCTGAAGGTTTGTTCAGTCCTTGCGACTCATAATGGAAAGAGACTGTTTTCAGTCATTACCGCTTGACTTGCATTTTAGACACTCCAAGACCCGACATCACATCTTTTGACATTATTTTTCATATTGGTAAATGACCTCCTTAATTGGTAATTACTTCTATTGCGTCATCATGCGATACAGTACTGTGTACCTGTGATTAGATCTCTCTCTCTCTCTCTCTCTCTCTCTCTCTCTCTCTCTCTCTCTCTCTCTCTCTCTCTCTCTCTCTCCTTTCAGTAGATAATATGAATCAAGGCAAAGCCTTATGTGCGAGCGGAGGAAAAAGACGCCAAAATTTTTGTAAAACCTTAAAAACTTGATCTCAAAATCGAAAACTTATCAAAATCATAACCTTGTGACTCCAGGAATCCCTCACCGCCGGTCAAGCTGGACCTCCCCTTCCCACTGCCAAAAAAAAAAAAAAAAAAAATCTGGATCCGTCCCATGTACTTTACACACTGACAGACGTAGATCATTAGCGAGGGAGTCTGAAATCCCTCCCCTTTCCTCTCTAATGACCTTGAAATCAATTGAAAAAAATCAAATCTTTATCTTTAATTTCTTCTTTACCAAATAATTATTTCGATCATAATTATCTTGTTTGTATGATACACTGAAAAGCGTCAAAAAATCGCTGCTGTTTTGTGTTACTTTTCCTTCTTGCATTACTACAATCGTGTACCATTCTTGCACGTGAAAATGGGCGCACTGCTACAATGACGTCACATATAGAGGAATAATGACGTCAAGTATACTGCAGAGTTACGTACCGTTGTGTCGTCATTAGTGATAAAGATGGCGGATTAGTTGCTGCTGAATTTCTGATTTTCAGACGAACAATTCGGCGAGTTTCACTTAGTTTTATTGCGCCATAAAATAGAAGAATTTTATCCATTGCGAATGTGTCAAGGTATGTTCTCCTGCTCTGTCGTTTAAGGGAATCGAGTCACTTTTACCCGTATCCTCGGTCCTGTTACCATACTTTTTCAGCTCTAAGTATGTATATCTTTTGCTCGTGCATTTTCCCATACTTACGTATACGCGTTACCATAAATGCGAGCTTCGCTCGCAAAGGCCCTTCGGGCCTTTGCAGCGAGCTCCGCTCGCTAATAAAAGTGCAATAATTTATTATATGTTTTGGGGAAAGACATATAACGTGAATATCACCGTTTCTCTTTTCCATATATTTACTTTACGAAAAAAAAAAAACCAAAAAAACAAAAGAAGAAGAAGAGGAAGAAAAAAAAAAGAAAAAAAAAATTTCAAAAGAACAAACAAAGCCTTAATTGTACTAAATTCATTGAATTTGTGAGAATAAAAGTGATATATATGCATGTAGATCTAGAAATCATGTGTGAATTTTATGCTTGCCGTTGAAATTTTTCGTATTTTTCTTGTTACACCCATTTCTTTGTCTGATTTACAGCTTGTGTATTAAATAGTCATTACGGTAAATTGAAAAGTAGAACAGTTTTATACATATCTGTAAGAATATCCATTTGATTTAATATTACTCATGTACTTTTATACATATAACAAGTAACATTTGTAACACAAACTGGAACATCTAATCTTGAATTCATTGACGACGTAACGATGCGTACGGAAACAAACACAGGCATCATAATTATATAAAATCAAACTTTTAATTAAAACAAACTAGTAGGATTGTCTTTAAAAATGAAAAAATAAGAGGATAAGTTAATATATCTAAGTCATTTCCATCAGACAACACAACGATAATATTTAAACTACCGTTTCCCTGTCAAAACATCCCTGTCATTATACCTTTCGGAAATCCCTGTCAATACTAAATACCCCATAACTCTTAAAGTTGTGGTCCAAATCAAATGAAAAAAGGTTATTAATACGTATCGGAGCATATTCTATCAAATAATATCAAATATCATGCACACTTTGTGCCCAAGTAGTCCAAAACACCCCAAAACCTATTTCCCTGTCATCCCTGTCATTACACTTTCCCTGTCATTATACCCTGCCATAATATGACGTCATAAATTAGTTATGAGCAGGTTGGGGAAAGGTACCGATCGAGCTAATATACCTCGATCAAGCTAATGTACCTCGATCGGGCTAATCAATCCGACTTTTTTATTCAGAAAAAAGTACTTTTTTCCTCCAAATCATATTTGAGTGCAAATTCGCACCAGCTTTTATATCAAGAAATAATATTTAAAAAGCAACTATGCCTGAAAACTTTAGATTTCGAGAAATCTCACCCAATATATTCAGAAAAATGGAGGTATATTTTCTCAGTAACTATTCACTTTTCAGGTATGGTTCTTTTGTAAACATAACTTCTTTTATAAAGAACTGATGCGATTTTGCTCAAAAGAATAATTAGCTCACCTCGACAAAGTTGAGTGAGCTTATGCTATAACCCCACGCGTCCGCGTCCGTGTCCAGGGATTTTTTTTGCCCCTTTTTGGGGCCGTTATTCGGCCCCATTCCCAATGAAAAATAGTATCTTTTTTTCCCAATTGTGACTCTAAAATTTCCCAATTTCATTCAGATGGAATTATCAGCGAAAATAGTGAAAATAACTGGTTCAAAAGTAGCAAATTTACTAATTATTTGCCATATTGTTGTAAGCATAGGAAATTAAATCATTTTTAAGGAAAATTATATGATTAAACATTCAATTCTTAACTTTTGATTGTATAAACTGTCATTAGCTCACCTCGACGAAGTTGAGTGAGCTTATGCTATAACCCCACGCGTCCGCGTCCTCGTCCTCGTCCGCGTCCGCGTCCGTGTCCGCGTCCGTGTCCGCGTCCGCGTCCGGTTAAGAAGTTTGGGGTAGCTCAGTATCTGACAAAGTACTAATGCTACAGTAACCAAACTGGCACAAGTGATTCATCTTTGGATGCTGAGGTGAACCCATGCATCGTATGCAGCATCTGACCTACATTTTCCGCTTGAGTGACTTGGTTAAGAAGTTTGGGGTAGCTCAGTATCTGACAAAGTACTGATGCTACAGTAACCAAACTTGCACAAGTGATTCATCTTTGGATGCTGAGGTGAACCCATGCATGGGATGCAGCATCTGACCTACATTTTCCGCTTCAGTGACTTGGTTAAGAAGTTTGGGGTAGCTCAGTATCTGACAAAGTACTGATGCTACAGTAACCAAACTTGCATATAAGTGATTCATCTTTGGATGCTGAGGTGAACCCATGCATCGGATGCAGCATCTGACCTACATTTTTTGCTTGAGTGATTTGGTTAAGAAGTTTGGGGTAGCTCAGTATCTGACAAAGTACTGATGCTACAGTAACCAAACTTGCACAAGTGATTCATCTTTGGATGCCGAGATGGACCCATGCATCGGATGCAGCATCTAACCTACTTTTTCCACTTGAGTGATTTCGCGTTTAAAAGCCAATATTGAGCAAAGTATAAGTGCTACATGTACCAAACTTGCATATTGGATGTATCTTTGATCAAACTTTTATAAAATGACCTTGACCTACATTTTCCGCTTGAGTGATTTTGCCTTTAAAAGCCAATATTGAGCAAAGTATAAGTGCTAGATGTTCCAAACTTGCATATTAGATGTATCTTTGATCAAACTTTCATAAAATGACCTCGACCTACTTTTTCCACTTGAGTGATTTTGCCTTTAAAAGCCAATATTGAGCAAAGTATAAGTGCTAGATGTTCCAAACTTGCATATTAGATGTATCTTTGATCAAACTTTCATAAAATGACCTCGACCTACTTTTTCCACTTGAGTGATTTTGCCTTTAAAAGCCAATATTGAGCAAAGTATAAGTGCTACATGTACCAAACTTGCATATTGGATGTATCTTTGATCAATCTATCATAAAATGACCTTGACCTACTTTTTCCGCTTGAGTGATTTTGCCTTTAAAAGCCAATATTGAGCAAAGTATAAGTGCTAGATGTTCCAAACTTGCATATTAGATGTATCTTAGATCAATCTTTCATAAAATGACCTCGACCTACTTTTTCCACTTTAGTGATTTTGCCTTTAAAAGCCAATATTGAGCAAAGTATAAGTGATACATGTACCAAACTTGCATATTGGATGTATCTTTGATCAATCTTTCATAAAATGACCTTGACCTACTTTTTCTGCTTGAGTGATTTTGCTCTATAAAGCCAATATTGAACAAAGTATATCTGCTACATGTACCAAACTTGCATATTGGATGTATCTTTGATCAAACTTTCATAAAATGACCTTGACCTACTTTTTCTGCTTGAGTGGTTTTGCCTTTAAAAGCCAATATACATGTACTAAGAAATATGTTTGAATTGAATTTTGCTGTCACGAGGTGAGCTTCGTAATCTGTGATTACCTATGTTTTTGAGAATGTTTTAATTTTTTACTACTGAAAATATTCAGATTGATTAGCCCAATCGAGGTATATTAGCCCAATCAAGGTATATTAGCTCGATCGGTACCTTTCCCCAACCTGTACAGTGCATTCTTGTTTGGTTCTTTCCTGTCTTCGTTGCAGTCGATTCCTGCTTATATTCCGTCTTTGTCATGTTTGTTGACCGACAACTTCTTTCCTTTTCTTGTGACATGCAGTAGAACTGAGGTTATCGCTATTTTAAATCGACTCCTGTAACACCTTTTCACCACGTTACGTCAATTAGACTAGCTGATTCAGAGCCAAGCTCCAGAAATACGTCAATCTATAGTCAGTTACGGGAGATGCTATTTTTAGCCATTAGGAAACGTTCTTGTCTGTAATTCCTAAAAATAGAATCTCCGGAACACGGGTAAAACGGGTAAATTACGTTATACAAGGTGTCAGTAGTAAGGTATCTACATACCTTGGAGTCGGGCCGACTCTGCGGTTTCTACATACCTTGGAGTCGGGCCGACTCTGCCCCAAGTACGGGGGGTTACGGGAGGCTCCCAGGTTAAGAACCTCTGTTATACTCAAGCAATTATCAACTACTGCACTGGATATACGCGAGTCAGTACTGTGCTGGGAATAAGGCCAGGAATGGTAACTCCAGCTACTCGTGATTTCCTACATTCCTCCACATTTTATTTGGATTCCTTCCCTGGATCTGCTCCCATGGTTATTTACAAGTGGTATTTACAGTATTTACATGGACCGAGTATCCGAGACAGCAATTCCTTCAAACAGACTGATCTCTTTACAGCTGGAAAGCATGTTGGAATGATCCAATGTTGTCGTGAACTTCTACTATCACAAAATTTATGATAGATATAATCAATCTGCTTGAATAAAATTATATACAACAGTCTGCACTTTTAGTTCTCTAACGCCGTATCCGGCATCTTCCTTGTGTGCAGACTTGTGCTGTGTCCGTTCAAACCAGTTACTTGTGTATTCAAGGATCTCCAGTTTTCCACGATCGAAGACCTTATATCATGATCATGTGTACTGGCAGACATCAACGAAGAGATCGTCCTTCAAAGCAGACAGTCTATGATGACCTTCTGCATCCATCTGCCTTCTCCCCCCTCTCCATCTTTTTGAAGAGAATTGTGTTGCCAGAATGATGTAGATGACAATACTGGGCTTATTCTGGTAAGCATGACGATGCAAGTACATGTAGTCTTCGCTGAAAGGCAGCTGGTTACTTTCTTCGAGATGTTGAAATGTGTCCAGATGTGAATCTGTTGGGAGCGAACCTGAGAAACCATGACTGACTTCCTCTTTGACTGCATCATCTGATTGGCAAGTTTCTTTGATGTACGCCCATTGCTGACTCCGGTGTCAAATTGACTCAGTCGACCTGTCTTCATCTGAATCCTCGATGATACCCAAGGAGCTATTACTGACTTCCGTGTCAAACTGATTGCATTCAACAACTGGACTTGTAAAAGGTTGCTGCTTATCTGGTTGGTGGTTACTACATATTGCACAGTCATTTTGTTTTTAGTCCCCTACTGGCAACGCCGAAGGGGACACTTATTCTGAGATATGATGATCTTTATCTTCACACAGGTCGCCATTGACATGATTGATATTTTGGTATTCAGACTGTGTATAATGTCCTTGGTGGTTAGAAACATTGGTGGTACTGTCCGTCTGGTTTACAGGAATACCTTGCATTGACTGACAACCTACATTTTTCTGCCATTGACTGCAATTATCAGGTGATGCCATATTTTGATTGACTCGTGTCGTATGGCAAACTCCAGGAACATTCTGATTTATATACTGTATACGTAGAATCATTCGCTGTGTATAAAGTTTCGCTACTTTCGCGGTTAGCAAAGTTTGTCTCAGTGAATTAAAATTTTCCGTACGATTTATATATAGTTACTGACAAATCCGCAAATCTTTGTCCACATGAAATGGTTAACATTCATAAAACCGCGAAAGAAAATACCAGCGAATGATTCTACTTATACAGTAAGGCATTGGTGGCATTTGGCATGGTATGCCAAAATATGGCAACATTGGATTGTAAAATCCTACGAATGGCATACCTGGTGACCATTGCATCATGGGTTGCATAGTTGGCCATGACATAGGTGGCATACAGTAAGGCATGGGTGGTGGTTGGCACATGCCCATCGGCCACGGATTGGTTGTCGGATTTGCAGCTGGGTAGCCTTGAAATTGGTTCACTTGGTTACCGCATTGATAACCAGAATCACTGCACATTTGACTTTGATTCATGCCATTAACACCTGGGTTACCATTTTGATAACCTTGATTACCTGGAACCTGACAAAATTGTCCGTTGTTACCTAGGTTACCATTTTGATAACCAAATTGTTGACCCCGAAATGCCAATGGTGGCTGGCATTCATTTACTTGACATGGCTGGCTGGTTGGATGACCTTGGTTACCACTTTGATAACCGAATTGCTGGTCCTGAAATGCCAATGGTGGCTGGCATTAATTTATTTTGCATGGCTCGTTGGATGAGAACTAATAGAACTGTGTGTCATGCCTATTTGATCTTGAATTTCATCTCTAGATTGTTGATTGAATTAGTCACACATTTTATGGTGTAATTATTGCTGACCTATGTAGCCGAATTCGACTACGAGTTCTAAGGAATCAACAATGACACAGTTCAATAATAAAGAAATGGAATGATTTACATTTGTATTTGCAAAGGAGAGATATTGAGTCTTAGTAACCGTTGAACTATTTCGGCGAGTTATGATTTTCTATTCCCGCCTGCTAAGTTCCTAAATATCAATTACTCCTTTCCCCCTCACTAAATTCAAAGACAATAAGTAAACAATAATACAAATCTCACCGTAAATAACAATGAGCGATGATATGCTTTGATGCGCACCTGATTACCTGAGCAGGCAAATATTCGAACACTAAAATGAAACAAGATATCGGAATGTGCCCAAGTAAACAAAATTAAACAAAGGTATTTACACAGAGAATCTTTTCATAGAAGAGACCTCTGTGCATATAAATAAATAATCATCCAACGTGCTTACTCAATCAATGACTTTTTCAAAGTTGAAATCCACACAATGAATATCTCGAATTGTCGGTATTCCTCCTTCGTAAGTCCGTTTGGCGACGTCAAATGTTGTAAAACGGGTATATACGTTTTACAAGGTGTCAGTAGTAGGGTATCTACATACCTTGGAGTCGGGCTGACTCCAACCCAGGTACGGGAGGCTCCCAGGTGAAGAACGTCTGTTATACTAAAGTAATTATCAACTACTGCACTGTATATACGCAAGTCAGTACTGTGGCGGGAATAAGGCCAGGAACGGTAACTCTAGCTACTCGTGATTTCCTACAGTAGATTTAGGGGATTTCAAGCAGAATATTATCTTATTCTCAAATACACCAAAAATACTGACTAAACGAGGTTGGAGAAGCAATTAGTGCCGCATGGGATAATTCTTGTCCATCATATTACATATCAAATTGTCCATCATATTTCACAAATCTCTGTAGACGGTCAGTAACAAACCTAATAACTAATATTATGAAATATTTTGTCCGCGAACAAAGAGCCTTCACTATTTGAGTGTCTGATCCTTTTGCGCTCTATATTGACATAATCATCAACATGTACATGTATAGATATATTTCTGTATGAAAATACATTCCATTATGTAGAATTGTTTCTAATGTCTATGTTTGATTCAATGTACTTTCAGGAGATAAGAACAGCTGTCCGGGACCTGGAGCAGACTGCCAGAGAAATCCACACAGGACTACAGATGGTGCATCAGTCAAATGGAATCAAAAACAGTACATATTTAATACCTATAGAGTCACAGTAGGGAATTGAGAATAACATAAGTACCACGCCATATCTCATAGATGTTAAAAATTATTTTGGTTCTGTTTTCCAAGTTCTCGCTCACTCAAACATTCTGACCAAAAGAATCATTGTGAATCTGATCCTGAATCTAAATATGAATTATGGCAAAGCCATAGTGAGGACGCATTGGGAGACAATGAAAAATAAAATATATATCTTTAAAAATTGAAAATGTATAAATGAGCATGTAAATAAGCCAGTGATAGGGAAATAAATATGTAAATAAATAAATAAATGTGTATGTTATGTGTCTGTACGACTAATACTCAGTATGCTCACTGTGAAATTTAAGTTTGGCGTGACATCGTCGACATTTTCCATAGACTCAGTGTTTAAGAATGAATAAATAAATGTGTATGTTATATGTCTGTATGACTAATACTCAGTATGCTCACTGTGAAATTGAATTTTTGCGTGATGTCGTCGACATTCTCCATATACTCGGTGTTTAAAAAAAAACATTGGCAACATCGCGCGAACTCCCTATCTAAAATCATTTTCTGTCACTGTGAGCGTAGTATTAGTTGTACAGGTACATATAATTTACACCCATAGTTACGAGAGCTCGAGATCTAATATGATTCCCCCTATATAAATTTTAATCGCAAAATTTGTCGACAAAGAAGAGAAAACTTAAATTTTCCGATTTCTGAAGTCACGGTGAGCTGTGCGGACAGTAGTTTCTTTTCTTGGAAAAGAACAATATTCTGCACGCACATGTACAGGTCGCTGAGAGATGACAGTCAGATGAAACGGTTTGAATTAACATATAATCAAGTAAGAAAAGCATGATTTAATGGATTCAATTAGATTATTAAATTCGTAATGCGGTTAAAAGCAGGTTTTCCAATAATTCTCTGTCCATGTAGACAGGAAGTGATCCGAATTTCATGAGGTGATAAGAAAGTCCCGAGACTCAGGTGAAACCGCACAGCTGAGTTTGTAGGTTATACAGATTTTGAACAGAGTCAGAATAGCACTGGAAAACAGTATTTTTCCTATAATTTATTTACACGTGTTATCTTCAAGAGGACTACGTCCGCTCCTGCTGCACCGACTGCGTCCTCTATAATGATTCAGTTTGTCGTAATGTTTGAGAAAACTAAGGCTTGCAATGGTGAACTTAAATAACATATTTCTTCAATGAGATATTATGTACATGGGAATATTCAGGTGTTACAATCCAATAAAAGAAAAGAAAACAATCTAATCTAATCTAAACAATCTAATCTAATCGCAGTCCACACATTAAGGCGTCGTGATATTTTACGAGCCCTATCCTTGATTCCCTACCATGAGAGTGTAGTATTGTTAATCTAGTGTAAATACTTATTGTGTTCATCAAGTTTTTGTACATCTTATAATGAATTTTTGGAACTTCATTGTCTTGACAAGTGTGGCTAAGAGCCTAGTTCATGTCTTTTGTTGTGCATCATTAGATCATAAGACATGTACAGAACAAGAGAAAAAGACACTTTTATTTAATATTTAAAGTCACCTGTAACTTAAGGTCATGTACATGTGATACACTTAACTTAAACACATTATGCAAATCTCAAGGGCATGCTATCTGCAAAGCTATAGCCATTAAACCACAAAATTTGGAAATTTTTTCTAGCAGTCATTTATAGAGTTCTTAAAGATCTAATATCATATCCTGATATTTCTCTATATCCAAACAAAGAAACAGTTTTTCTTTGTAATGAATACTCGGCACAATTTCTCACTTAAAGGTACATGTAGCATTGTTTACATTTGTTGACTTACATGTAATGAAAATGTAAAAAATAATCATTCTAAATTTGCATTGCTTTTTCAAGTTCCAGATATATGTGGGAAAATCAAACCCATATTTGACACAGTAAAGGGACAGTGGAAGGTTTTAGCCGACAAGATTCCAGCAAATCAATATTATAGGTACTGAGCCTTTGTGTTTTATCACGTCTTTTCGATATACAGAGTTACTTCCCTTTTTGAACGGTATCTGGTGTAAACACTTTCTGACGTAATGAAATTCCTGTAAAAATGTTGTATTTGAAGCATTTTTTCCCTGAATTTTCTGCTTGTTCCCACAGAATTAGATGACATCACAATCAATTTACATCAGATACCGTCCCAAATGAGAAGTGAACGAAAAGATCTAATTAACTGAATGTACTACATGTATTATTGTCATGTGTTGCTTTGTACATATCTTCTTGGTTCTTTAAAGTATAAAGTTGTTTTAAGATATGAGATTCCCGAAATCAAGAAATGATCATCGCATATAGGTAAACATATCTGTACTTCTCCGTATGTTATGATGGGTGCAATAGTACATAAAGCAGTACTTTATCTTGTATATTGCTTTTCCCTTGACTTAACAAATTTTCAAAGTTTCAAATTATGTGATATACATGAAACTACCATCAAACTTGCAGTAATAGTCAAGCATGATAAAACTTAACACTCAATAATGGCAAAGTTCATCATAAAGGTCAAGGCCCCCTATTTAGGGTCAAACATGTGATAGGCAAAAATACCTGTGTTTGAATAGCTTCATGTATGGATGTCTTTTGTCCGTCTCTTTTAAAATAAATATATTACTTTATTTAACTTCATTGAAATGGCTGTATGAAAATATTCGTATTATTCACAAATGTCATAACCATTAATCAAGCTTGGATATATCAGTACTTGTCATTGCCCTTTGATGTCTACAGATTTTGTAATTGCCCTTTGATGTCAAGGTCACCTATAGAGTAAAGGTCACACATTTTAAGTCAAATGATACATCAGGCAGCATTTGTTTTCTGTGAATTTTCTCAATCTTGAATGGATTTTTAGCTTTTATTGATAGGGATTTTAAGAATGCAATTCACATGTAACTTATGTCACTGTACATAAAGCAGGTTGTATTTTATTTATCTTGTAGATTCCATGACCATTGGCGGTTTGTAATGCAGAGACTGGCTTTTCTGGCATCATATTTGACGTACCTACAGTTTGAGAAACTTATTACTAGGGAAGAAGCTGCTTGTCTTGTTGGAGGTACATCAGTGAATGAAGATAAATGAAAACACTCCCACTCACTAAATCCAGAGCACCCTGTTTTGCATCTTCCCAAGACAATGGTATTGATAGGTTGTGCTTCTCAAACACTAGTATTTGAATAGCATGCCGTATCAATACCGAATTGGCTCATGAAGATGCCTATTTTGGTGATTTTCTCTATTGTCTTAGGAATTTTCCAATTATTTTTTGTCTCTGTAAATTGACCTCCTTCAGTCGTAACAGGAAATGTGCATGAACTCGCCTTTGACTGATTTTATCCTGCTTTACGGAAAATAAAATGTCTATTAGTGCTGTATATTGATATCAAAATATTGAAGAATATCGATATTTTGATATTTTCAATACGTATTGATACACAAATGCTGAGTATCGATACTTTCAATACATTTAATAAATATAAAGTTTTAATTCATTTTTATGCCCCGGAATCACAGATTCGGGGGCATATAGTTTTTGGCCTGTCCGTCTGTTTGTCTGTCTGTTTGTCTGTTTGTCCGAACTAAAAACTTTAACATTGGGCATAACTTTTGAATGGTAAGTGATAGGGCTTTCATATTTCACATGTGTATTCCTTGTGACAAGACCTTTCCATTGATACCAACATTTTTGACCTCGTGACCTTGACCTTGACCTTTGACCTACTTTTCAAAAACTTTAACATTGGGCATAACTTTTGAATGGTAAGTGATAGGGCTTTCATATTTCACATGTGTATTCCTTGTGACAAGACCTTTCCATTGATACCAACATTTTTTACCACGTGACCTTGACCTTTGACCTACTTTTCAAAAACTTTAACATTCGGCATAATTTTTGAATGGTAAGTGATAGGGCTTTCATATTTCACATGTGTATTCCTTGTGACAAGACCTTTCCATTGATACCAACATTTTTGACCACGTGACCTTGACCTTGACGTTTGACCTACTTTTCAAAAACTTTAACATTGGGCATAACTTTTGAATGGTAAGTGATAGGGCTTTCATATTTCACATGTGTATTCCTTGTGACAAGACCTTTCCATTGATACCAACATTTTTGACCTCGTGACCTTGACCTTGACCTTTGACCTACTTTTCAAAAACTTTAACATTGGGCATAACTTTTGAATGGTAAGTGATAGGGCTTTTATATTTCACATGTGTATTCCTTGTGACAAGACCTTTCCATTGATACCAAAAGTTTTTCCTCGTGACCTTGACCTTTGACCTTCTTTTCAAACACTTTAACATTTGGCATAACCTTTGAATAGTAAGTGATAGGGCTTTCATATTTCACATGTGTATTCCTTGTGAGAAGACCATTTCATTGATAGCAAAAAGTTTTGACTTCGTCACCTTGACTTTGACCTTTCACGTACTCAACAGAAAATGGCGTTTATACTAACAAAGATGCCACCGGGGGCATTCGTGTTTCACAAACACAGGCTTTATTATTTTTATATTTCTTCTGAATATTCTCCAATCACTTTTACATTTAGGCATATAAGTTCAAATAATAGCTTCTAGGCACCTGGCCTCACCCCCAAATTGGAAGTTCGCTTCTTTCCATGCGATATTTTGTTTATTTGCTTTGATTCCTTTTTACCATGATATGCCTTTGGATTATGATTTTCAGAATTATCGATTTTGTATTGGGATATGGTCATTATCCATATTTGACATTCTATCAGTCTTACGTGTCACTGCTTTTGGACCATGGGTTCCCGAGGGCACAAGTAGCCAAGTTCGATCAACTTCGGTTGATCATTTCTTCAACGTATTCGAATATTTCTGTTATCAAAATTTCTTGAAATTTCTAAAACATGGGTCCTGTACATAACATCATATCCCACCCTTCCTGCTACGTCTTTGGGTGCTTTTTTTACATAACTTTTACACTCTTTGGTCATATGACATTGCTAGATTGAGGATCACTGACGAGGGTTAAGTACCCGAAACATGCATGTCTGGTCCATGCTGCAAATTTACATGTATCTGATCTTTAATGATGCTGTTCAATTATAAGACGTTTAACATTAAATTGAAAAACGAAATTTTGAGGTCAGCTGTTCGGCAGCATTTTCACAAAATCGATGCCAAAGAAGCCAAATGTAATTACTCGTATGTAAAAAATATGTCAAAATAAATCTTTGGTAGAAAAAAAACACTTTCCATAGCTGCTTTTGTTATCTTTTTATTCCTTTTTTTAATCTTTTTTCTGCTTTTGTTATCTTTTTTATTCCTTTTTTTTTTTTGCCTTTGAATTAATGGAAAAATACATTTGTTGTTTATTTGTGTCGTGTTTCATAAAGTTGTCATTGATTTAAACATGAAAACTCCATTTACATGTATTGATTCATTATAATGATAAATTTGAGAAAATGAAAAATGCGTATTATATTGAAAATATTGAGTATTGAAGCAAAATATATTGTATCGTATTGTATTGAAAAATTTATTTCAATATTCAGCACTAATGTCTATAGGAAATTCCCATGTTAATTTCACAGGGACAATATTTAGGAATCACCGCCATATTGTTCTCCATATCAACAATGGTAAACAGTGACGTCATGGCATCCAAAATCACATATTTTAGTAATATTTACAATAGAAAATCCATGTAGACATTTAATTTACCATCCTATATTTGAACTAAGCTACACAATGAAAAGGGTGGCCTTTTCTGTTACGATTAAGAGAGTTTTATAGACTGGATATCAGTTTATTAGATGACAACAGTGTGTTTCGGAGAAAATCACCAAAATAGGGTGTTATGTTTTAAGTGAACAGAACAGTAGATATGAATAATATTAATATCACATACCATTCGAAAATTATTGTCATTGTTTGTGTTCAAAGAAGGTTGAATTTCAAGGTGAAGGTCAGATCATCATTAGCAAAAGTCTTCAGTTTTCAACAGCTTGCCTGAAGACAAAGTCTACCTTTTGTGAACTCTGTAGTAAGGTTTTATGAAAAAAAACTATTGTGTAAACCAGCATTTGAAACCATATGTCCCTGAATCTTTGAATCTTATATAAATAATCTTATATACATATAAATAGGAAGGAAAGGTGATAAGTCTTGATACAAGACAATTTAAAATCTTGTATATCTTGTTCTCATTGCAAGAGAGTGTCGGATCAATTGTCATGATTAAATCTGAATTTTCAATGCTCATTATTTTAGAAGCTAAATTACACCCTATAACTTTGGGGTTTTTTATGCCCCCGGAATCAAAGATTCAGGGGCATATAGTTTTTGGGTTGTCCATCTGTTTGTGTGTCTGTCTGTTTGAATATGGCAAAAACTTTAACATTGGGCATAACTTTTTAATGGTAGGAGATAGGGCTTTCATATTTCACATGTAAATTCTATATGACAAGACCTTTCCATTAATACCAAAATTTTTTACCTTTTGACCTTGATCTTCACCTTTAACCTACTTTTGAAAAACTTTAAGATTGGCCATAACTATTGAATGGTAGGTGATAGAGCTTTCAAATTTCACATACAATGTATGTGTTCCTTGTGACAAGAACTTTCCGTGGATACCAAAATTTTAGACACTTTGACCTTTGACCTTGTTTTGAAAAACTTTAACATTGGCCATAACTATTGAATGGTAGGCGATAGAGCTTTCATGTTTCACATGTGTATTCCTTGTGACAAGACCTTTCCATCGAGCTTGACCTCCTTTACAGAAAAGGGTGTTAATACTGTCAAAGATGCATTCATGTTTTACAAACACCGTATTTATTTTTATTTTTATTATTTTTTTTTTTTTTTTGGCAGTTAGGGCAAAGAGAGAAGATGGCTTCCACATGGATTTGGACGATTATTTGTTAGGTCTATTACAGATGGCCAGTGAACTGGTAAGTGTGATCTGGTACTGGAGAGTTGTATTATCACCTATCTCTTGTGAAGAAATATGTATACACATTCACAAGACATACCCGATCTGCTGTGAGTCTGCAGTTTTGTTTTGATTTGGTTATAAAGTCGATAGATGACACTAGATTTGACTTTCGTCAGTATGACGCTATAAATAAAGTAACATTCCATTCGGATTGTCAGAGGGTGATGCTGGAGATTAAATTGTAAAATGGATATGACCAAATTACCAGGTATCGAGTTTAAATGCCACATAGGCTGTAACTTTGGTAGTGTTGTTAGAGGAAGTCAATTTTTTATACAGAAAATACAAAATTATCCAGAATATTTGATGTTCTATTATCAATCTCACTCTCCTGCTTCGAAAAACTAACAAATAAGCCCCAAAGTGATTGGAATATCGGCCATTTTGGTCTCCAACCAATATATACATGACATTGTATGTGTGTGTGTGTGTATAGCGTGTATTGATTGATGCTTGACACATTTTGTAACAAATGAATTGTCTGATTTTTTTTATAATTTAGTCACGACTGGCAGTTAACTCAGTAACGGCAGGAGACTATGGAAGACCTCTACGCATTGCAAAGTTTGTGGCGGAGATGGACTCCGGATTCCGCCTGCTTAATTTGAAGAATGATGCTTTACGTAAACGATTTGATGGTCTCAAATACGATCTGAAGAAAGTGGAGGAGGTTGTGTATGATTTGACTATTAGAGGACTTAAACCAGCAGAGGAAACTGAAAATAAGTGATTGACGGAGTCTAGGTCATATCATCATTTGTAACTCAAATTCACAAACATTAAAAAGCTCATCATTCATTATTTTGTCTTATCCTTGTAACTCACAAACTTTGACAAAATGAATCATCAGGGAGGAGGGGGACGAATAATTATATTCAGTGTCTATCTAATTATTGAGTCTTTGCGGAATACAGAGTTTTTTCCCCTTACAGACGGTATCTGATGTAAAACCATTGTGATGTCATGAAAATGGTATGGTGACATCGATTTTATACCGTCATTTCCCAGACTTTTAGGACTGTTTCCATAGAATTTTGATGACGTCATAATCAGTCTACCTCAGATACCGTCTCAAATTGGAAGTAACTCTGGTTTTCGAAAATAGCGAATATTCAATGTCTATCTGCATATGGTTTGCTTGGTGTAGTAGGATAGTAAAAGAGGTGTTCATAGTGGATTTCTTACCCAGAACCTGTCAACCTGTGGGAAAATACTCTAACCACTGAGCCGTCAGAGCTAATATTTGGGCTCTGTCATTCTTAATATGGATGACAACACAATGACCAAACTTTTACCAGTGTTTCTTTACCTGACAGGGATGAATACTGCATACCTGTCAACTTTGAAATTCTCAAAAGAGGGAGATCTCCCTCCTTGGCAATTGAAAAAGTGGGAGATTGTGCCTGGACCAATTTTTCAACACTTGGAACGAACCATCTATTGAACAATTTCATGGAATGCTAACCCTCTAAGTCTGAGAAAATGTGTAACAATGACTTCAAAATGATTCTCTCATTGTACTGTGTGTACATTTTGCTGACAGCAATGAAGTTTTACTGAAAATTCAATACAATTTACTCTTATTGGTGGGAAAACTTATTTAAGTGGGAGATATGACCCAAAGAGGGAGATTCACTTCAAGGAGGGAGATTTTTCAATAAAAGGGAACTCCCTCCAAAAGAGGGAGAGTCGACAGGTATGATATTAGGTAAACCATTGGACTCCTACACAAATGCTGAATCTGGCACTCAGTTCCTTCCAGAAGAATTTGCTATAGAAGACTAACTTGATTTAGTACATGTATTGGGAAAAGGGGATGATCTCCAGCATGACCACCCTGTAGCCACCCAGCAAAACTAACCCAGAAGAAAGTGATACATAAATGATATCAGACAAAACTACAAGCCATAAAACAATACACGACAGTAATCACTAGAACATCATACAAGACAATCGGAACTGACACACAGAAACATCAAACATTAATGATAATACATAAAAGGCAGGAGACCAATGTAACATCAGTCTTTCAGTAAAATAATACATGAATATAATGTGAACTATTTGAGACCAATTGTATAGGAATCTGTAAATCAACATTTACATAAAAACACATATACTGCAATGTCTGTTCAGCTGCTCACCGGTAAGCTGCTTACTCAAGGTTCTTTACCTATTTGGACATTACCAGATTTGACACGTTTCTATTTGGCATTTGCGGTGGATGTTACATATAATCAGAAGACGATCACTCCTCCTGGACACCTGGTACTGCCTCCATTCTGAGGTTGGTGATTACCTTGTTATTTAAAATAGAGACTTGCAGTTATGCAATATTCCCCTGGATCTTTGACTCCCAAACTACAATTAGTACTTCTCTAGATAAGTTGTTTTTCATGTTCCTATAGAGCTGTCATTGTCTCCGTCTGTTTCTCTAATTTTTCTTTTTGCATGAGAAATTAAGTTCTATTTTGCATTTTTTTTCCAAAATTTCCAATGGGGGGGGGGGGGGGGTTGGAATCTGGTTTCGGCTTTCGTGTTTGACTTTCATTGGCTGATTCTTATGTCTATATTTCATTTGGTGTCGTGACGATTGTATTGACGACCTTAATTGGAATATGATCCACTTTAAAAATGCTTTAAACCAGGCACCAACGTTTGGACAAAGAATGATCAGATGCATTGGAATCATGTATTGATTCCTCTTGGCAAGGATTTGTACAGTAAATATGGCTTCTTGACCTTTGATATTTAAAATACTTTCAAAGAAGTCACTATCGTTTTAGCTATAAAGATAGAACCTTTATATTTCAGGTAATATGCAATCATCTTTACACGAGCTTCAGTCAGTGAATGAAATCCAACAAAAAACCCGAATTCAGATTCCAAAAGTCACAATTAAAAGGCTTACTCAATTAAATTCTTGAAAACCTATACTCACGAGGAAATATATAGGACAAACAAACAGAGACAACAACACAGCCCCGCAGAAACACGAACCAGCTTGACTTCAGAGTTTTATCTTCTGATTACTACATAGGTTAATGGCCTTGTGACTCTGTTCTTGTACCAGTTGAAGTGTTTTATGTCTCAGACTCCAAGCTTGAACTTGCAGCAATGATTTAATATCAAACGAGTGGGGTATCATGAGTTTGTCAATCGTATGGTGGTCTTGGGGATCTTTCCCAACTCATCCATCTATAAAAAAAACATTCTTTGCTCACAGTCGCACAAATACCTGAGATAATTGCATTATTCAAAAGAATAAGGACTTTCGCATTGTCACATGAGACTAAATCAAATAGAGAAGACATGATATGTTTTAAAGTTTTAATCACTATAAAGAGTTAAATATGCACATTGACTTATAACGCACTGTGGCTTGTATATGCATTTATACTCACGTAAATAGGCATGTGGTTTGCAACTTCACATTGATTTTGTTTTGTCTCATTCATAATCATCTTTGCCTATATATATTCTTCAATATTCTTATTAACATTTAGCTCACCCAAGCAAAGATCAAATTAGCTATTGTCATACTCATAGTGTGCTGGCCAGCGATCATTATAAACGTTTCACATTTTTGATTTCTCGGAAAGGGGTGGACATATCTTGACAGAAACTTGCCAGGTATGAAGTACTAATTGCTTTTTTGTCCAGATCATCGATCAACAGAAGTCATAGCATCAGACAAAAATAGGTCATGAAAGTACCTTTTTTTTTAAAAAAACTTCTCCAGAACCGATGCATAATTGTTTACATACCAAAAGCATCAGAATTAGCAAGAGATATGTGTTGTTATTTCTCTATATTTACATTTTAAGAATCATTTGTGCACGGATTGTTCCAAAATTTCAATTTTGAAAGTATATATGTACATTCTTTGCGAAATCTTTCGCTCAAAAAGCTGTAAATAACAGGGTTCATAGCTGAACTCAGGAAATAAGTTCTCAGGAAAAAGTGCGAAAAAGCTTTTCCGGTTATGGTTGAGTTTCTATAGTATGTAGGATTGAGATATCTGACCTTAACAATAATACAGTACGGAACAAAAGATAACATAAACACTAGCGTCACCAAAAACAGCATGAAAGTGGTTTTCATCATTTTACTACGTCGTGCTAACTCTTGGTCTTCGGATAATGAACGTTGTCGAGTTAATCTTTTCTGTTTGTCGGATTTAGAACCCTGTCTTCTGCCAGATAGCCTGAAACTGCCACTTGACTCGGACTCTCGGCTGTACGTACGTCCTAAGATTTTGGACGTAGAACGGACGACTTTGTAACCAATGACAGAATACAGAACTATGACAATGATGTCAACTATGATGTTGCCTCCAAAGATTACAAAACTAAAGTACAGAGGATACCTCGTCCTGAGGTATTGGTCATCGATTAAACATATTTTTCCTTCCACAAATATTGTTTTGACTGGAATGTTTGATGTTGTTGTGCCGTAGAGGAATAAAGACGGAACGGCTATTGCTAAGTTGATCAAATATGAAATAAGACACCATAATTTTGCTTTAGATGGCCCCATTTGTGTATTAAAGGGCTTACAAATTCGGGAAAATCGGTCAAAGGCAATTCCGATTAGAATGAAAGCCGACGTGTCATTCATCCAAAATGTCATGAATCTGGAAATTTTGCACAACACCGGCATATCTGTCTGTACGTAGTTGACCAGTAGAAATATCTCTATAGGCATAGAAATAAAGCAGTTATACATATCACACACTGCCAGCGCTAGAATGAAAATACGGGAGGTGTTCTTTTTCCATCGAGTTAGATAGACCAGGAATACCAAAGCGTTGCCCGGAGCTCCCAGTACACTCAGTATGCCGACCATAACAATACTAGGTATCATCATTTGCTCAACAAGGCCTTTATTTACTGCCGCTAGCATGGCTTCGTTTCGTATAACAGTGGCATTCATATTTGATACCTGGAATATAAAGTAAATTATTATATTAGAGGTAATGACGCAAACTCCGACTATCGTCGACATCGCGTCACACAAGTACCACACTACTCGTGTGACGATTATTGAAGGTCATCTAGAATTTGAAAAAAATACAAAGTCGAACAAACCATATGTTCAATCCACAATATGAACAGAATTCAAGCAAAATTCTATAGCATTTCAGGGAATTACCGGTATATTAGGCGCCCAAGAAGAGTAAGCTTACCCTGCTAGCATATTGTTTTGATTTCGGCTGCAAGGATCTAAATTAGTCCACTCTTATTATATAATATATTAATTAACTGATTCAGTTGTCACTTTGTATGGTTCAATGTCCTGAACAACGGAATGTCCTTTTGAATGATAAGATCTCTGTATCCCAAGGGATGATTCTAATTTATCGATATTGTACCTCTGAATTCAGGTACATTTTGTTATCTGAAAGACCCTCATAACAATAATTCGGAAGGTTCCAACTCTATACCTTCTTGAAGAAAATTTCCAACCAATTTTCATGCACCAGACACGTGTTTCGAATATTAAATTCTCATCAGTGATGCTTCCACAAAACCCATGTCACTGGAATTTGCTCTTGCAAAATGATATTAAAACATATAGGGAAGTGATGATGTTATGTTGCTACCTAGAGAAGGAAGGTTTGTATTTCGGAAATCGTCATGTATGTCACAGAGTGTGGTGTTCATGTGACCTTTGCGTCCAATCAGGAAGCTATTTTCTCTCTGTTTATTTTACTTTAATTCACTGGATATCGGTGATGCTAATGTGACTTGCTGATGCTGAATAATGATTTTAAAAGCAAATCAATCCATGCATGAATGTGTATGAAGTTGAATGCCTTTGCCCTGAATATGAACGAATAACGAATTTATTACTTCTTTATTAATTCATCTTTTTCGAGAATAAAATTCTTTTTAGTATTTTTAATTAGTAATTTTTCATTTGTTCTGGCAAGTTTGCGGTACTTTTAGTCCTTTGGTTCATTTCATACGAAAATGTAGTTCCAATCATCTTATTTCAATGGAATTCTTTCTATCAAATCATTTGATTTTTCGACACTTTACACAATCATCCCACTGTTAAACGATTAAACATGTTTTCGCAAGCAAACATAACGGTCGTTGAATCAGAAAAGCAAATTTAAGGAATTGTGCTTATCTTTAAAATAATGTTTAAAGATCCCCACCCCTAGCTTTTCATAATATATGTATATCTCATGTATAACCCAAAATAAAAATCTAAAGATAGGTTAAACTCTAAGTTCAAGGTCAAAAGGTTAAAACTTTTGGTATTCTTTGAAAGGTTTTCGCATTTGAAATACGAAAGGCCTATCACTTATCGATCAAAAGTTATGCCTAAAGTTAAAGTGGGTTTTTTTTTCTTTAAGTACAGTAGTTCAATATCCGAGGTTAAGGTCAAGTACAATGAATCCACATGTGAGATATGACAGCCCTATCACGTACCATTCAAAAGTTATGCCCAAGGTTGAAGTTCTTTTAACGTACGTCAAATTCCAAGGTTAAACCGGTTTTAATGTCCCCGCACTTTCGCGAAAGCGGGGGACAACAAGAAGAGAAGTTCTATACTCGATTTTCTCCAAGAGGAGTAGCCGCAGCAACGACCAACGACATTTGGCTATTTGATTGGTTGGGTGTGTTACAAGATATGGAACAAAATCTGTCCATAATGTCGAGTCTAAAGTAATACTTGTAAACACTATTCATAAAATGTATTTTCTGTTGAAGTAAATAACATACATGTAGTTTCATTAAAAACCCGATAGCAACTCTTTTCGGAATCAAATGCAGAGAAGTAAGGTTATATATCATTTTGATTTTGGAAATGCGTTTATGGTACTCAAAGCTAGGCGTCTTTCAGATAAGCTTCTCAGTAAGGGACACGTTTGTGACCGACTAACATCGTCACTGAGGAAGTTCTATGGTCGATACGGGGAACTCGTCATACACTATGATGTCACATTGTCCAGAATGGTGGATTATATTCTGTATTAGACCATTTGAACCATCCAACCACAGAATACAATTGTATCTTCCGTAATGTGACATTTCTACCGAATTGAAGTGACGGGTGTTGTATGCAAGCAGGAGATGCTGTTTCTTCCTGGGTACCTTGTCTCACTACCATATTGGGAGTTCGCTTCTTTTCATGCAGCGGAGGTTAGGTTTCTGTTTGTTTGTTTGTGTTGTTTAATCCTTATTTTATATGCCTTTGGTGTATGATTTTTTGAATTATCGATTTGTACGTGTATTTGAATATAGTCATTATCCATATTTATCATTCTAAGGAATATATTGCCGTACCTTGCAATTGATTGGCAACGAGGCTTTTGTGGAGTAGTTATGGAAAAGGAATCGAATCGACCGATCAATTCGAAAAAAAAACAAATTTCATTTATCTCTACTTCTTGTTCATCCTAACCCGGATAATGACACCATTTGCAACAAACGTATCAGTTGGTCGTCCCCAGTCGGCACCTTTACCCATTAGGCTCGTTGGTTGATGTGTAGTCTTGTGTGTTCACTGTTAGCGTTTGCATGGTGTCTATTGATATGCTTGTCCCCTTTGTGGTCTCGTTGGTTGATGTGTAGTCTTGTGTGTTAACTGTTAGCGTTTGCATGGTGTCTATTGATATGCTTGTCCCCTTTGTGGTCTCGTTGGTTGATGTGTAGTCTTGTGTGTTAACTGTTAGCGTTTGCATGGTGTCTATTGATATGCTTGTCCCCTTTGTGGTCTCGTTGGTTGATGTGTAGTCTTGTGTGTTAACTGTTAGCGTTTGCATGGTGTCTATTGATATGCTTGTCCCCTTTGTGTTTTCGCACATTGTGTTATATACTGAAGGTGTTGTAACCAAATCCTGTTGGAGATCACTCCTATCTTTTGCCATCAAAGAATAAAAGTCAAACACAAAACCAGAAATTATATTTTAAAAATTACAATCAACAGACTTACACATTCTTTAAAAAAACTGACCTTTCCCAGAAAAGAAAATAGAACAAACAGACGGAGACATTAACATCTTCATAGAAACACAAAGAACAATTTAATACGATGAACAATCTTAAACGCGTCCCATACTAATAAGTGCAGTTTAAACATATAAGAATATCACTTGAATCATGTTACATATATGATGCAAGTTATAATATCTGAATACTGTAAGTAGGACCAAAAAGGAAGCATAAGGTTTATTTGAATTTCTCACTAAAACAAGGGGGGGGGGGGGGGTTCGTTCATTGGCCCCGATATAAGGACATAGAACAAGACAATTACCAAAAATTTGTGTAAGCAGCGCTACCCTCCTAGTGTTGTTGGAGATCCCCTCTTTTGCTGAATAAATTCGATGAAGAAAAATGCAATTACATTGACCCAAACGCCTGCCAAACATAATAGTTTCTCGTGGAATCTGCTATAATTACACAATATTGATAAAAAATATTTCCACAACAAATGATCCAATCTAATTAAACGTTCTGTTTGTTTAAATATTTTTAAACTAATTACAAAATTCAGACAAATCAGATAAGACTTGCATTTACATGATGTTCTTTACAGAAGTCGAAATTTTAAAAGTTTTGCGAATAGACGACGGACGGACGGACAGTCGACAGAGCTTGAAAGCATGGTATGGTAGGAATTCATCTTCAGTCTTTGGCTGAGGTGAGAAAACAAGAAATAAACTCCACCGCAACATCTCCAACATAACAATATGAAAACACAGATTGGATAAACACAGCAATGGACGACAGAAGACAGAAACGAAACAAAATTCTGATCGCAAAGCGATATAATAAAGTTCCCTACCGGTAAAAATCTATATATATCCTCGACTCTACCTAGAGCGCTTCAATTGAACATGGATTCAAGTTGACCTGTACTTACACCAAGAGAGGAATGCCCCAAGAAAATCAGTTCAATACATGTATATGTGTAAGAAAAGGTCTGGAAAACTGAATACTTCATAATTAGCTTAGTTAAAGGTCATAACTTTTTCCAAAAAAAAAAAAACATGTCAATTAACCCAAAATTAAACATGATCTCTATCTCATCAAAAATCAGTGTAGTATCTTCAACAACTGCGAAAAAAGTCCGGAGATCTAAAGTGTGACAGACAGACGGTCAGACAAACGGGGTGGAAACTATAAGCCTTTCCGATGGGCAGGTAGAGGAATAAAAAATAAACACACTCAAAAACAACAATGACATCAACAATTAAATCCAATCTATTCGTAAATTACATGTTACGAGAAGCCAAATGGATTAATTCACGTAGCAGTAAACGTAATTACCACACCAGCACTTAGACGTATCTCTTGTCTCATCCAATATTTCGTGACACGACAAAAAAAGTCATCCTTAGTTCTTAGAATCAAGCCCTGGCATGGTTGCTTTTCATATTCCCAAATACATGCACTTCATGACTTGCCTTGGAAGATGATGTAATTGATTCTAGAGGACTTGGCCCGAGTACAGGGTACAAAGTTTATGTAGCTCTTGTATTGTCGTACATCCGGATGTTTCATTCTGAACACCTCCCATCCGGTGAGGAAAGATCAGAGATGTAGAATATTTTACTTTTTTCTTATGTTTATACTGTAAATCAAAATGACATGCTATCTGTCCATGATTATAAACTGCAGTAAAGACCAAAACCTTATTTCTGGATTGTTTAAAAATATAATGTCCTTTTTGAATATATATATGGAAATAATTATCACGACGCGTTTTAACAGCGCTACCTATAATGAATTCTGCAATGCCTTCCGCACTGGCACTGGAGATGCTTCATTAGATAAGTTGTCCTTTATGTTTTTGTATGGCTTGTGTCATTGTCTCCGTCTGTTTGTCGTATTCTTTTCGCATGGGAACGTTCTGCTTTGTATTTTTTCCAAAATTTGTAAGCCTTTCGATTGTGTTTTTTAAATGATTTTGGCTTTTGTGTTTGACTGGCACACTCTGATTCTACAAACAAGACGACTACAGAGCAGAGGAGCACACTGTCTCAAAAAAGACACACTGCAGTAAAACAGCGAAACACAGGCCTGGACATGATAGCAACAAATAAAGGAAATAATGTGATACTCGCACCAACAAAACAAAGAAATTATTCACATTGGTTGACGTCATGATGACGATCAAACAAGAGAAAATTGACTCTTCCGATTGCGGGAAAAAAATGCAAAATTTCGTGACGTCACAATGCTTTTACCATGTGTTTACCTCGGACAAACAAGCTTCGACAGCCGGAACGCCAATCCCTACTTTGACGGTTGGAAGCATTGTTTCTGAAAGGGGCGGATAACTCTTGACACACAAAGTAGCGGAATAAGAATAAATTGGGCTAAACGACCTTGATTGTTTATCTCAAATTTTAAATATTATTATAAAACAAATAATACTCAGGTATAATTCACTACATATAACTAAAATTCCTCTGAAAGGGATTTTTGATATGTTTCAGCCCTGCTAAAGATCCAACGAAAATTGTGCATACACCGTTGGTTTTAAAAGCTGACACAAATGCTCCCCTTTGCACTTCTGGTCAAAGTTCAATGATGATCTTTTCAACAGAACCCCAATTATGATACCTATATAGAATTTTAGTCAGTAAGTTCTCTATAAATAGGAATAAAAACGCTATAACGAGGACCAGATTTTAATTAAAATTCATCATTACGGACTCAGAATACACCAATTTCAAGTGTCAATGGAATTTTTAACATTTGTTTGATGGTTTGATACCTTGTAGATGATTTTGTGCCAATGTCATGTTTCATTTTGGCAAATCTAACCACTTCGCAGCACCGACTTGGGTACATGTGTACCCGTGTACTCTCTGTTTACAAACGAGTTTCCATACGTTGACATGGAAGATGGACGCCCGAACAGCATATCGAAGTTTGAAAGGTGACACAAACTCCTTAAGGCAAAGATCGGCATACTATTTTTGGTTTTGGTGACTTCGGTGATATATGAAGTTTACATTCAGATTGTTCCCAATCATTCCCAGCCGGGATTTTAAAAGAAAATAAGCAATAAAATGCAGGTAAACAGATCGTTGGCGAAAAACTGCCCTTGACAACGCCCGATTTATTTCAAAATGCCACAAAATTTACCTGATTAAGTGTTATGACTTGAAACGGTATCTCTATTGCCATCAAAATCACCTGTGCCATTCTTGTTTACACATGCAGCACAGTCAGTATGACGCGTTTTTGATGACGTGGTACAATGTCGTCATATTCAAAACATCTGTCACGTGACTTCGTTTTTAAACTTCAAAGACAAGTGCCGACTGGCGTTCCGGCTGCGAACCTCGGTCAAACATCGAAATTGCATTGTGACGTCATGGAATTTCTAAAATTTTTCCCGCGTTCGGAAGGGTCAATTAGTCTGAGAAATGTTAAAGCCAAAATCATACGAAGCGATTCATGCCGATCAAGAGTGAACATTTCTTCGCTAAACACAACCATAGAATTGCTTATAGTTTCCAAAATGGAAGTAACTGGATGTGGCAATTCTACCGAATTGAAGCGACGGGTGTTGCATGCAAGCAGGAGATGCTTACTGTTCCTGGGCACCTGGTCTCACTTCCATATTGGGTGTTCGCTTCTTTTCATGTGGTGGAGGTTTTTTATTTGCTTTGGTTCCTGTTTTATCATGATTTTGTATGCCTTTGGTTTATGATTTTCTGAATTATTGACTTTGTACTATGTATGGAGATATGGTCATTATCCATATTTGACATTATCCTCTTTATGAACAGTACGGCTTTGATGATTGATTGCCTTATCTTTGAATGTAAACGACCAGAAGCCAAAAATCATTATCACATGAAAATTATGTATAAGGCATACTACTCAATGCATACTTTCTACATAATTGTCATGCGTTGGAATCTGAGAAAATATCTAGCTTCTCATAGCTGCGAGTTAAATAAAGTAAGTATATGGCTTAAATTATCAATAGGGGAATGTGAGGATGTACCCTCTCGAACTTCGTGTGGAATACAATCAGATGTTTATTTCCTGTACCAGGACAATAGTCTTTCGCTTATTGGTCATTATCTGGAACGTTCCCAAGTGTCCACAATCAGAGGAAACACTCTCTAACGACAGAATTTGAAGCTGAAATAGATACTTAGCGACGTCATGCTAGGGTCACGAAGCCTATTTCATGTTGACCCTATTTTTTTAACATTGTACATACTTCATGAAATATTTAATTGTGATTTGACTATTTGATTTTTCCCCACTTAATAATGAATATATATTTTGAAAACAATGCGTTTATCATTAGCTTATAGTCCCGTTAACACTCAGAAATCGACAATATTCCGCGATATCGTCATAAAACCTCCATATTACTGTAAAATTAGCAATGGCTGCATGCATTAGATAACATGAAAAAATTTTATGTAAGATATTATCGTTATATCTCCTTTTCATAAAAGTTTTATCGTTTCGCATGCGGTCACTTCAAATTCTTCCACAAAAGACAAATTATCCAGCATTTTTTTTTGTCAATTACGCAGATAGTAAACAATTACAACTTACCAAAGAGAAGTAATCATTTTTAGGAAAAGATTGAAAATCTAATTGATTGCTTTTAGGCGACAATTTCTAAAACTCAAAACTAAGAGGAAAATGTCTCTAAAGAGTAAATCAACACTTACTTTTGGGGTGTTCTCCGACTTGAAGATCTATGCCACCATTGTTCAATCCTCTGTATCCCCTCTGTCAAACACAACCCGGAAGAAATAAACTCTTGAATCTGAAATTTGAAGTATGGGAAAATACGCATATCCATCTAGTCTTTCAAGAATATTTACTATTTATAAATTATACCGAAAGGAAGGCGGACAATAGATTAGGGAGAAGATAGAACGTGAATGTGAACAACTTTAACATTTGAGGGGGTCAGAGTGTAAAATTATTGAGATTTGAAAAGAGATGATATCTGAAGGGAAATGAATAATAGTAAGAGAAGGAGCCAGCAGTATTTAGGAGAAAAAACTCGCTGTTTAATTCATGCATCTGCGGTAAAATACTTGGAGGGTAGACTGAACTCTCATAGAAAATGTGCCACTTTTTTTTACACTTGCCGAGAAAGACTGATAGACTTCTCTGATGGATTAATACCTTTCCCTAAAAAAATATCTAGATCCGACCATTCCAGTAGATAATTTCTCCTTTAATATTTCCAAATTCCTCACGTTTTCATCATCATAATGAAATATAGACTTGTTAAATTCCATTAAACATCCCGACTAAGTACTAAGACCTACTTAAATTAGCATTGAAAAGTCCAGCTTAAGGTTGCTCTTAAACCTCTTTAATAGAGCTTCCGTCCTTATACGAAACAATTTTTTAATGACACGTTTGGTGAAGGTTCGAAAAACTTCCTCAACCAAACAGAGGCGGATGCAATTCATGCTTGATCATGCGGGCGAAAACAAAATAAACGACCCCTATCAAAGTTTTGCAATTTTTGAGGTACGTACAGGACGGGGTTTTGTGTATACATGACTGGCGAGATGATGCCTCTAATAAAGGACAACTTTCAGAGGCATCATTCAATACGAAGTTGTCATTCCTATTTCAAAAGAGAACACTCTTGTTCGCTTGTCAATATTTTCACATGAGCTTGATTTTGAGAAAAAAGTACATTGTCAATATTGATGACAAATATAGATAATGACGCTATATACAGCACAAAATCGATAATTCAGAAAATCATAAAACGAAGGCATACAAAATCAGGATAAAAGAAGAACCAAATCAAACAAACAAAAACCTCTACCATATTAAAAGAAGCAATCTACCGATATGGGAGTGAGACCAGGTGCCCAGGAAGAGTCAGCATCTCCTGCTTGTATTCGATAGAATTGTCACATCCGGTTACTTCCATTTTGGAAGATATAAAGTATAATCTTTGGTTGGACGGTACAAATGGTCTATGACAGAATATCATCCACCATTCTGGAGAGTGGGACATCATAGTGTATGACGAGTTCCCCGTATAACTTCCTCAGTGACGATGTTAGTCGGTCACAAACTTATCCCTGACGTAGAAGCTTATCTGAAAGATGCCTATAAGCTCTCAGAATAAAATCTGTATATTTGGTACTTGCTCTGGCATAGCGTATCAACTGAGATATGAACACGCCATAAGCAGTCGATGAAGGAATGTTGCTACTCAGAAAAGGAAAGTTTGTAATGCTGTAATCGAAGTCGTCACATTTGTCATAGAGTGAGGTGTTCATGTGACCATCAGTGTCGTACATGAAGGACAACATTGTGACCAAATAGGATGCTGATTTATTTGTCTATGTAGTTTCTTTGATTTGAAGCTCCGAAGGATAGATTCTGCTGAGGTAATTAGCGAATTTTGGATTATTGATGGACAATGCATCGTCTTTGTATCTGTAGGTTAAGTTAAAGGGTTTGACAGTAAGTGTTTTGAATATACTTCCCTGACATTGTCACCATGGCACTTTCTAAATAGACATAACGTCAGATAGTGCATGATTTATATATTTTTTTCATTTCCATGCTTCATTAACATCGACGGTGGGTGCGGCTGGCCGGCGGGGGATGCTTGCTCCTCCCGGGCGCCTGGTCCCACCTCTGGCTTGCTGGGGGTCCGTCGATGCTCAATTTGGTGCTCTATTGTGAGTGCTGTTGAGATTATCGTCAGGATCTTCTTTAACTCATTTGTGTCACACTTATGCCCTTTGCCGTGTGGAGCTCGTAAAAAAGTTCCCCGCGAGGGGTTTGACAGTAAGTGTTTTGAATATACTTCCCTGACATTGTCGCCATGGCACTTTCTATATAGACATAACGTCAGATAGTGCATGATTTATATATTTTTTCATTTCCATGCTTCATTAACATCGACGGCGGGTGCGGCTGGCCGGCGGGGGATGCTTGCTCCTCCCGGGCGCCTGGTCCCACCTCTGGCTTGCTGGGGGTCCGTCGATGCTCAATTTGGTGCTCTATTGTGAGTGCTGTTGAGATTATCGTCAGGATCTTCTTTAACTCATTTGTGTCACACTTATGCCCTTTGCCGTGTGGAGCTCGTAAAAAAGTTCCCCGCGAGGGGTTTGACAGTAAGTGTTTTGAATATACTTCCCTGACATTGTCGCCATGGCACTTTCTATATAGACATAACGTCAGATAGTGCATGATTTATATATTTTTTCATTTCCATGCTTCATTTACATCGACGGCGGGTGCGGCTGGCCGGCGGGGGATGCTTGCTCCTCCCGGGCGCCTGGTCCCACCTCTGGCTTGCTGGGGGTCCGTCGATGCTCAATTTGGTGCTCTATTGTGAGTGATGTTGAGATTATCGTCAGGATCTTCTTTAACTCATTAAAGTCAGAAGCTAAGTATCTTTTCCCTCCAGAGACCGAAGATTGAATGAATTCAGCTTCGTACGAGTGAAGAAAAATGTCGGCAAGGAGTGGGGCACAATTGGTCCCCATTGGAATTCCGACAATTTGCTGGAAGACCTTTCCTCCGAACACCACAAAAATGTTGTCGATCAGGAAGTTTAACATCTAAATAATACCTGTTTCAGTGTACATATTTTCAGAATCGGACTTTTCTTTTACAAAATAGGTTTTGTCATAGATAACAACAATATATTTGTATTTGCGATTGTCATTCTTGCTTGTAAACGCATAACGTATTGAAAATTAGTTTGAAATTTTCTTCAAGAAGGTATAGAGATGGAACCCTTCCGCATTATTATACTTTTTGCGAGTTTTTCTTCAATTTAGAATGTGAGATTGTAGTGTAAAGTGTCGTAAAATCTAAGGCTTTGATCGAATGGACTATATACTAAAATGAGTGGATTTCTAAAAGTTCCTTCGAATTCTTTAAAATTCACATATGGTTGATACCGCTACGGGAATATACTGTCGAACAATATTTTTGAAGTCCAGATTTGATTTCAGATAAAACTTTGGTGAGTAAGATCGATACAGATTTGGTAGAACATGTTGAGGAACCAGCGATGAAACGTTGTATGGATTCTTGTGCATTTTAGGTATGCAGTATAAGTAGGTAAATCTAAATCTAAATTGTTTGTGTCGAAGCGAAAGGAAGCGAGAGGTGATTTGTGGTTATCTATTATTTCAGCGGCAGAAAGGTTTCTTGGGGTGTAAGTTGGATTTACAGGTGTCGAATTTAAACCCAACTCTTTAACAAGACTGTCGAAATAGTACTTTTTGCAAGTAAATGTGTAATTATTGCTTGCTAGGGGTCCGTCGATGCTTAATTTTGTTCTCTATTGTGAGTGCTGTTGAGATTTTCGTCAGGATCTTCTTTAACTTATTTGAGGCTTTGTCTACTGGTGTGATGATATTATGTTCTTGGAGGTAGGTAAGCTCTGCGATAACCTCAGGGTCTATAAAGACACACTCGAATCTGGTGTTCACAGTTGATTTTAATCGGTAAATTCTAGATAAATGTAACCCTCTGATGGATTTTATCCATTCGGAAAGGGTGTCGATCTGTACATCTTCTTTCTTTGCCCAACGTCTTCCTCACAAGAGTCCATGACATTTTTTGAAATTTTGGTTCCATGGAAATATATCTTCCATTATGAAATTTTAGAGCACAATATGTGCATTTCTTCAAGTTATGTCTCATCAGTGATGCTCGGGGACAAAATAGGAAATATCGCAGTTTAAGTTTTGCTGTAGACTTACTATTAAGTAATTAATTCATAATATACTATACCGTAGATACTGAAATCCTTATCAAAGGCGTCGTTTCCTTATCTCGCGTTAGTGGGTGTTACTTTAATAGTACAGCTGCCAAATCTAATTTCTACTTCAGAAGTTAAAGCTGGCGTAACAATATATCTGAAGAAATCTCAATATAAATACATCTGTTTAGTCAAATGTTGTCAAGATGAATTCATTTGTCTTTAAAAAAAATCTAATTCAAGCTTGATCAAAGTACTTTGGCGGAACATAATTTCTTATCATTCATATACTAGCAACTAGAATATATCTTTAATTTCTAAATTTCATGAGCCTTCTTCCGTGTGATATAACGATACAAAGGCAATAAGTTAAATGGGAAGTTCGTTTATTCTTTTGACCCAATCATCCAAAACATCACACTACTGTCAATGGGTTTTGATCAAAGAACTACAACTCCTTGACTAACTATGTTATTCGGAAGTAAGGCTCGATATTACTTTCTCATATATTTATTCAGGAATTTCTCCAGCTTCGACCCCCTTGTTTTTGTTTTTTTTTTGGGGGGGGGGGGGTTGGGGGTTGTTGTTGTTTTTTTTTTTTTTTTTGGTTTTTGTTTTTGTTTTTTTTTTTGGGGGGGGGGGGGGGGGCTTTGGGTTTTTTGGGTTGTTTTTTTTTAATTCAGAGAGAGAGAGATCTGAATAAGTTTAAAACTTCCTTTTCAGTCCTTCTTACTAAGATACTACGACTTGCATAAATTAATGCAACGCGTTATTTGACAGCGCCTCATACTTACACCGGACTCTGTAGATTTTTCATTAAATAAACTTGTCCTTCATGTTTCTATATTGTACTGTATAATTGTATCCTTTCATTTGTGCATTATTTTCTATTCTCGTGAAGAAGTCTTAAGAATTTGTTAGCTTTATGATTGTGATTTCAGGATTCTCTTTTCGGGTTCTGTGTTTGACATTCATTCACTGATTTCGATAATGAAAATACATAAAGAAACTTTTTTCATCAGCACAATTTTCTTTCAAAAATTGTTATTTTCATATAAAAAATGAATAAAAATTCAAAAACTATGAATATTTGGGTCAAGTTTGTTTTAAATGATTTTTATATACAGCAATGGATTTAAAACTGTATACATTTTCTAACAGCAATATTAACAGAAATGCTGTATACTAATTTATGGATGGTAGTTCAAATAAGCACTCGTTTCCTTTTGCAGTGTAGTGCAGATAAACTTGTTCACCGTGACTGGATGTTTAATCATACAATAACTGTCTTCTGGTATGTGATAGACTGTGATAACTTACAATGGATCAAGGAATTATGAGAGTCATAATATCTGGATCCATTGTAGGTTATCACAGTATAATCACATTCCAAATAGACAGTTATTATATATATTTTCACTCATTTTTTCACGTTTAAAAGACGTTTAAATACGTTTTAAATGCCGTTGCTAAGGCTACATTATCACGTATCTGTAAAGAACCGCCACGGCGGTTCTAATCTTATAATCACAGTGTAAATTCTATACAAACGGATGGGCATAGGAAAATATAAATGTAATAAATGCTTCTTTCTAGCCCTGTCACCTGAAGGAAGCTATTTTTTGGACCTTTATCAATTTGACATCATATATAATTTTGCTATTTCGGAAAATTAAAGGAGGTTAACATCCTAGCAAGTACCATTCCTCCAATACTCTTTCGGACATAAAATTTAACTATGCTACCGAATCGACCCTAAAGGAAAATATAAGAACGTTAACATCCTAGCAAGAACAATTCCTCCAATACTCTTTCGGATATAGATTTTATTTTACTATGCTACCGAATCGACCTAAAGAAAAATTTAAGCTGCGCACTCAGATTTGCGCACAATGCCTAAATCAAAAACTTAAACCAGAGGGCGCTACTAAAATACATTTGGCTGTGTCTGAAAATCACTTCAGCATTAATGTGAGTAACACTGATGAGGATTTACTAACCGAAACACGTGTCTGGCGAATTTGAATTGGTTTTATTTTTTTTTCAAGAAGGTAAAGAGTTCGAATACTTACGTATTATCATTTATTCAATAGTATCGTTAATATCTTCCCTTTCCTATGGAGCTCGAAATCTCTTTGAAATCATTAATTTTGCTTTAATATTAGATTTCATGTTATCTTTTGACCTTAATGGTCACCCAAATACTTCCGATACTAGTTTATGACAAACTTGACGACTAGTATTAATTCGTGACGACTTGTATTAATTCGTGACGACTAGTATTAATTCCGCATCATAGATGTATTAAGATTTCATGTTATCTTGGTCAATGGTCAAGACAATAGTCACCCAAATACTTCGAAAATCGTCACCAAAATACTTCGATATATAACATTTCCCTTTCCTATATGTAGTAACATTTCTCCTTTCTCTGTCTTAAAATGGTGTATGCATATCCAAACTGATACACTAATCCAGAGCGAGTTCAAACTACGATTATTTCGTTCTGAGGGCAAGGAGAATATATGGAAAAAAAACTTTTAACCGGTGTTACATTTGTGAGAAAGGAGGGGATCTCCAACAACACCTAGTTGCAGCACCAACAGCAAAACCCCAAAGCACCCACTGTAAAAACACAAAGCAGAAACGAACAGAAAGAGACGCAAATGGTACAAGGAACGCCAAATCACAGAGAAACATCAAACACAAATGACTACACATAAACCAACGAGACCATTGGGCAATCGGACGGCCATCTGCAAAGACAGTAGCAGGCGGTGTGGTTATCCTGGGTTACGTGCGCATAACCCTCCCATTTTTCCGATTACCCAGAGGCCTCGAAGAACGCACAATTGTACCGGGTGTAAAATAACCTCCTCCTTGTAAGAGAAACATACAAACAGACTGCATGACGTAGGGGCCCAAGAAACATAGATGGATATGTAAATGGATATAAAAAACAAAAGGCATACGAATTACAGAATGTGTTCTGCCGGCTGTAGCGAGCTCATGCATGTTATCACCCGAGGAGTCCGACTGACATTCAGAGAGGACAGGTGGTCTGAACCATGTCTTCTCTAAAGAGGTTTGCACAGGGCCCGTCATGGAGTCCTGTCGTCACAGTCAGTCAGAGTACAATTCTAAAGAATGCGCAGGAGGTACAAGGCTGTAGATTGGTCCAGTACCAAGCCGAGTGTCCGTCTGGTGACAAAAAGATTATATCCATGGTATAAAAGGCGTTTGATGATTCTAACACAATGCCGATGGTAATTATGTCTACCTTTGATCCTCCTTATTTTGTTAATCATGTCACCATAAAATGCAGATTGCGAAATACCCAAAGTCATACACTCTGTTGCTTGTATGGGTCCGAATTTCAAAAGAAGTTGACAATATATTTTGTAAAATTTCCATAAAGGCTTTACTAGTTTGTGAAAGCGAGAACCTTGGCAAAAATTTTTCTTGGTAATTTGTAAATTTCTACTATGCAAATCCAAAACATCAGCGTATGCTCTAGCATACCGGATAGGCTGCGAAATATAGCGACTTATTCGTCAGTGCAAAAAAAATACATTATATTATATACATGTTTTTACAAAATGCACGGTAATATTTACGAATTAATTTATGTCAAACGTCTTCAAATTCAATAGCATCATTTAAGAACAGTTAAATTTGCAGCATGGACCAGACATGCACGTTTCGGGTACTTAACCAACAATTCTTTAAGAATCAGCTGCAAACTGCGCGATAACATTTCTCAAACAAGTAGGTAGTGGAAATTTGTGGTGTCAAACTATATGGATATGTATATTTCTCAGTGATAATTATTTCTTATTTCCTAATGAATCAATATTCAATTGATTTAAGATGTCGTGACAAATTTACATGCAGAAAACATGTAGTTTCTTGAAGTTGCTTATATTGAAACAATTAACTGAACAATTATCAAGAAGTACGAATGTTCTACTGTTTTATGCCATTCTTGTATCGTATTTGTGAAATATATATGTACACTTGTTTAGGGCAGCGATGTTACAGTGTTAGGAAAATTCAAATCTGATTTTTTTTTCAATTTTCTAGTAAAGTTGTATAAGGTGGTATATGACCTATACATTTATAGTCACTATAGGTACTTGTTTACTGACGTGCACGTAACGGAGTGGCATGTATTGTTTCTTATAAGTACCTTATTTCCGTTGGTATTTTATGCGAGTTATTGACAAGTATCGTCACCTATATTGCTCATAAAAAGAACATTTTGGACGGGCTGAATAACATTTAGGATGAATTGCTATAAGGTTTATGCCGATTTTTATTAGGAATATAATATCTTCTTCGAAGTTTAATACAAAGAAACGGTAAGTAAGATCAAAAGCTCTTTTCAATTTTACAATCAATGTATATATTCACGTCAGGAATTTAGGTTTCTTCGACGTCTCTTGCTGTGCATGTCTACTCTATGTTTTTGAATGGGGTCTTTGGTGCTGCAACCGAGTGTTGTTGGAGATCCCTTCTCTCGGTCAAAGAAGCCATTAAATGAGACTGATGAGGTTCCAAATATGGCATTCATTATAATGGTCGTCTGCTTCAGAGTTTTAAGAATGCATGAAATACAGACGTGAAATACCATCGATAAGGATGCTTAACGTCTTAAAATTCAATAGCATCATTTACACGTTGGGTAATCTCGCAACGCAGAACAATCGGTTTTTCGATATGTTTGTGCAATATAGATCATTTATAACAAAATGAAGAATGTGATGCAGTGTAAGAACGTCTTGGTTGTATCCAAAATAAGGTGTATATTAGCTTTTAATGTAAACGTCATCAAATTGAATAGCATCATTTAAGGACAGACAAATTGGCAACGTGGACCAGACATGCACGTTTCGGGTACTTAACCCTCATCAGTGTTCCTAAATCTAAACAATGTAAGATGCATTAAAGCGCATATTGTATTCAATAATACCGCATAAACACGATCGGCGTCTACTTTTATTTTCATCGACATGAATCACGCCGATAGTTTTTTCAGCTTTGCAAAAAGATATTATTGTCTTATTTTGGATAAAGCTCGAAGTAAAGACATCCTTACACTGCATCACATTCCCCTTTTTGTGATGAATAATCTTTATCACACAAAATTATAGGAAAACCGAATGTTCTGTAATGCGAGATTACCCAACGTGATTTAGGAACAGATACATTTACAGCATGGACAAGACATGCACGTTTCGGGTACTAAACCCTCGTCAGCGAACCTCAATCTAAACAATGTGATAAACCAAAGAGTGTGAAATTTATTATGTCCAAAAATGTACCGAGAGACGTAGCAGGATGGGTGGGATATGATGCTACAGGAGTTAAAGATGTTCCTGACGATAATCTCAACAGCACTCACAACAGAGCACCACATTGAGCATCGACGGACCCCTAGCAAGCTAGAGGTGGGACCAGGTGCCCGGGAGGAGTAAGCATCCCCTGTTGGCTAGCCGCACCCGCCGTCGATGTTCACGCACGAAAACGAAAAGAATATATAAAATACATGCACTGTCTGAGGCCACGTCTATATAGAAAGTGCTATGGCGACAATGTCAGGGGAAAATATTCTAAACTCTTACGTTCAAACCCTTCGCGGGGAACTTTTTTACGAGCTCCACACGGCAAAGGGCATAAGTGTGACACAAATGAGTTAAAGATGTTCCTGACGATAATCTCAACAGCACTCACAACAGAGCACCACATTGAGCATCGACGGACCCCTAGCAAGCTAGAGGTGGGACCAGGTGCCCGGGAGGAGTAAGCATCCCCTGTTGGCTAGCCGCACCCGCCGTCGATGTTCACGCACGAAAACGAAAAGAATATATAAAATACATGCACTGTCTGAGGCCACGTCTATATAGAAAGTGCTATGGCGACAATGTCAGGGGAAAATATTCTAAACACTTACGTTCAAACCCTTCGCGGGGAACTTTTTTACGAGCTCCACACGGCAAAGGGCATAAGTGTGACACAAATGAGTTAAAGATGTTCCTGACGATAATCTCAACAGCACTCACAACAGAGCACCACATTGAGCATCGACGGACCCCTAGCAAGCTAGAGGTGGGACCAGGTGCCCGGGAGGAGTAAGCATCCCCTGTTGGCTAGCCGCACCCGCCGTCGATGTTCACGCACGAAAACGAAAAGAATATATAAAATACATGCACTGTCTGAGGCCACGTCTATATAGAAAGTGCTATGGCGACAATGTCAGGGGAAAATATTCTAAACACTTACGTTCAAACCCTTCGCGGGGAACTTTTTTACGAGCTCCACACGGCAAAGGGCATAAGTGTGACACAAATGAGTTAAAGATGTTCCTGACGATAATCTCAACAGCACTCACAACAGAGCACCACATTGAGCATCGACGGACCCCTAGCAAGCTAGAGGTGGGACCAGGTGCCCGGGAGGAGTAAGCATCCCCTGTTGGCTAGCCGCACCCGCCGTCGATGTTCACGCACGAAAACGAAAAGAATATATAAAATACATGCACTGTCTGAGGCCACGTCTATATAGAAAGTGCTATGGCGACAATGTCAGGGGAAAATATTCTAAACACTTACGTTCAAACCCTTCGCGGGGAACTTTTTTACGAGCTCCACACGGCAAAGGGCATAAGTGTGACACAAATGAGTTAAAGATGTTCCTGACGATAATCTCAACAGCACTCACAACAGAGCACCACATTGAGCATCGACGGACCCCTAGCAAGCTAGAGGTGGGACCAGGTGCCCGGGAGGAGTAAGCATCCCCTGTTGGCTAGCCGCACCCGCCGTCGATGTTCACGCACGAAAACGAAAAGAATATATAAAATACATGCACTGTCTGAGGCCACGTCTATATAGAAAGTGCTATGGCGACAATGTCAGGGGAAAATATTCTAAACACTTACGTTCAAACCCTTCGCGGGGAACTTTTTTACGAGCTCCACACGGCAAAGGGCATAAGTGTGACACAAATGAGTTAAAGATGTTCCTGACGATAATCTCAACAGCACTCACAACAGAGCACCACATTGAGCATCGACGGACCCCTAGCAAGCTAGAGGTGGGACCAGGTGCCCGGGAGGAGTAAGCATCCCCTGTTGGCTAGCCGCACCCGCCGTCGATGTTCACGCACGAAAACGAAAAGAATATATAAAATACATGCACTGTCTGAGGCCACGTCTATATAGAAAGTGCTATGGCGACAATGTCAGGGGAAAATATTCTAAACACTTACGTTCAGGACTCACGTTATAGAAATTTCAAGAAATTTAGATAACAGAAATTTTCAAATGCGTTGAAGAAACGATCAATCGAAATTTATCAAAGCTGGCTACATGTGTCCTCGGGGACTAATGGTCCACCAGCAGTGACACCCACCAATGGGATAAAGAAGATCCTACAAATGTTTAATGTCTTCAAATTCAATAGCATCATTTAGGAACAGATAAATTAACAGCATGGACCAAACAAGGATCCATTATCTGATACAAACATGCATGTCTGGAGCACCACATTTGAACATTGTATGTCTAGAAGACTGCTCCGTTGTAGCAGAGTCGAAACACTGATCTTTCCTTTCTGAGGAAACAAATTCTTTTTCAAAGTTGTTGATATCTTAATATTAATATTGAATTATATTTGACAAATTATACATAAGACCTGGAGAAATGGAAAACAGAAATATCGCCTTTAATATAAGTACAAACAGCACAGTCTGAATCCATATCAAATGGTTGCATATAGCGGCTGGTAGCTTTAGTTCAGCAAAAAGTATTAATTCAATTCATTCAAATCGTCAATCATATCGGTATTATTATTAGTCCCCTACCGGCTCGCCGAAGGGGGCTTTTAGTTTCAATCCTGTTTGTCTGTCCGTCTGTCCGTCACATTTTAGTTTTCCAGACTTTTTTCGCTGTCATTGCAGATATTGATCTCATTTTTGGTATGTGAGTTTATCTCAATGTGATACAGATCAACTTCGAGTTTGGATCCGATTGACCTATTTTTACAAGAGTTATGGCCCCTGGACTTACCAAATTTAATGAAATTCTCAGTTTTCCGGACTTTTCTCGGCTGTTGTTGTAGATATTGAAATAATTTTTTATATGTGATAACATCTTAGTGTTATACAGATCAAGTTTGAGTTTGGTTCCGATTGACCTATTTCAACAAGAGTTATGGCCCCTGGACTTAGCAAATCTATAAAATTCTCAGTTTTGCGGACTTTTCTTCCATGGTATTGCAGACATTGAAATCATTTTTGTTATGTGAATATATCTCAGTGTGATACAAATGAAGTTCGTGTTTCAATTTTACTGACCCATTTCTACAGGAGTTATGGCCCCTGCACTTAGCAAATTTCATGAACTTCTCAGTTTCCAGTCTTTTCATGCCTGTTCTTGTAGATATTGAGCTGATTTTTGGTATGCAGATACATTATAGTCTGATAAATAATAAGTTGAAGTTGGATTTGATTTATTTGTTCTTACAAAAGGTATTGCCTCATAGCAAATTTCATTAAATTTTCCTGTTTTCCAGACTTTTTTTTTCTAAAACACATATTGAACTTATTTTGATGTTGGATTCATCTTTTGGTGTAAGTACAGGTCAAGGCGGAGTTGAAGGACATGGATTATTGCCGGTAGGGGACTAATATCGCTTGCGATTCATAATTTTTTTTATCATTGTCTTTAAGTCATACGATAAAGTTTTATGACTTTGTTGTTGTCACACGTATGGGGTGGACAGGAGGGTACCTCCCCCCTCCCATCTTCTTACCTCCTCCATCCCTTCCTTCCTCCCTCCCCTTCCTTTCACTCTTTCCTCACCTGCCGCCCCCCCCCTTCCTCCCGCCTCCCATCCACTGTCCACCCCCTCAAGTATTTGTTGTTCAAACTCTGCTGTCAGAGAAAACCAAATAGAGATTTAAAGTTTTCTCGTACGCAGACGCTCGACAGTCTACACCTACAGAATATGGGGGCGGTATACGAATACAAAAATCCGATATCTTATTTGTCATAATTACAAGTATCAGCTTTATGAAGAACAGGGGCACGGGCATTCATTTCGCCTCCCAATCACGAGATCAGGTTTCGCGCTTTCGATGGCCCTTTTGCCAAAAAGTTTGAAAGTGGCGAAAGAAAGTTGTAAGCGGAAAAAAATTATTTCAATATGTGGAAATTGTATACAATTGCTTTAAAAATCGTCATTGCAACTGTCCTCTATCCCCCCTCCCACCCCCTTACCTCCCCCCTCCCACCGCCACCTCCTTCCCCCTCCTTTTCACCCTCCAGCCTCCCACCCCTTCTCTCCCTCCACCCGCCCTTTCCTCCCCCCCTCCCATTTTTCTCTCTTCCCTCCCTCCTCCCTTTCAACCTCCTCCCGCCCCCTTCCTCCCGCCTCCCTTTCACCCTGTCCATCCCCTCATGTTGAATTCACCTTAAAACATTTCATTATACCTACCCCGTAGTGTACAAATGGTAGTGTTCAGAGGGCATGAGTTAAAATGGACATGTTTTATACAGTGCACGGATCATATACAAATATGATAGATTCAAATATTTCTTCCAGAGGGAAGGGATGATAACAAATAAAAACACAAACACTCAGATACACAAATTTTCGGCCCCTTGGCCTTTATCAAGTGTAAAAAACGACGATCTATAACAATTCTAAGTAAAATCCATCCTTGCTTCTCTGGCGTTCATTTTTTACACTTGATAAAGGCCAAGGGGCCGAAAATTTGTGTATCTGAGTGTTTGTGTTTTTATTTCATATACAAATATATATCCATTTGAAAGAATTTATCACAATTTGGAAACAAAGGGCAGATATCGTTTTGTACGTCGACGCAGATTTTACAATCCTAAATAATTGTTCAATATTGACAGCACAAATGGAAGAGGGGGGTTCATCATATATATTATAAAGCATTTTCTTGCATAAGAAATAAGCTTTTCGTTTGAAAAATGACTATTTAAAAAAAAATAAAGTATATAGAGTAGTAAGTTACCTGTAGTGTTAACCAAACTGAAAATTTTCGTAAAAGATTTTCAATACAGTGCATATCTTTGGTACGCCCTGAACATAATTGCAGACTATTTATCAATACATATTTGTCAATATTCAGGTTGTCCCTGACCCCAACTCACCTATAGATCTGCGCTTGAAAGGGATAGTTCGCCATTAAAATATGAAAATTTGCATTCGTGCGACAACGCAACAATTAATTCCAGTTGCGCCATCTACAATAAGATTCGTTTTCAAAATTTAGAGTTCTTATACAGTGGGTTTTTAGGATTGTTCCCTGAAATTTGATCTATACTATTCTACCAAAACAAAAGGAAGGTTTATCATTATTTACTTATTCCACTGAAGCTTGGCAGTGCTTGTTGCTTTGGAGTAGAAATAGGTAAGATGAATCGCGCTTCCGCAGATATACCTAAAATACTATTGTCTGTACCATGTCTGCATACCTGTAGTGTTAACCAAAGCGTGAAAAAATATGAAAGGCACATCTCTATGCCAATGGAATTATAACTCAGACTCCAATATCAGGGTCACTAGAAATGTTGGCACCATTAGAAATGTCTTGAAACAAAAAAAAAATGTAACCGTTAAGCATAATTTCAAGACCTATGATGATCATATCTATCTGGTTACTTTTGTGTTGTTTTGATTTTTTTTTTTTTTTTTTGATTGAACGAAGATCGTATAGATATTGCAATAGCGCTCCTTTTGGCGGAGTGGGATACAATTTCAGTTTTCTCGAGCATGCGACGGAAAGGTCCGAAAATGTACGATTTACGACACTGCGGTAAAACCACCTTTTGAAAGTTTATATTACGTATATGATTTGATACGACCCCTCAATCTGTACAGTGTAGACAGTCAGCGCTCTGCATACGGAAAAACTTTAAATGTCTAATAATAAGCACCATAAATATTATCATATATGTTATTTTGCTATTTCGGAAACTTGTCATTTCATCCAAAATATGATCGAAATCAAAGAAGGTTATCATCTGAGCACCATCCCTCCAATGTTATTTTTGTCATCGATTTCGCCCTACAGAAAATTTGGAGTTACGCACTCTCTGAAAAGTAAATGCACAAATTTAAATTCAACAAGAGGAAGAAGGGGCCACATCACTCAACTGAGTTGCAAACAAAAGAATGATAGAGGACAGTTTGGTGGAGGCCCTTCAGTATTCGCTTTCTTTAAGGTTTCGTGAAATTATGAGCAGTTTTTTCAATTTTGAAGATGTCGAAAATGCGTCAGCCAATGAGAGCCCTCTTCGGTCATATTTGATGGCCGATCAGCACGAAAAACACAAACGTGGCAGAGGACCTTGAGTACTTGCTTCCTGTAAGGTTTGGTGAAATTCTTTGCAGCAATTGCAGAGGAGAAGTCGAATATATTTCAGTCAATCAGATCCCTCGTCGGCCAAATTTGTTGACAGATTGGTACGAAAAACACAAACTTTGTAAACCGGACCTTGAATACTTACTTCCAGTAAGGTTTTGTGAAATTCTATGCGGAGAAGAAGTCGAAAATGTGTCCGCCAAGCAGAGCCCTCGGTAGTCATATTTCTAAATCGATCGGCATGAAAAACACAAACTTGGTAGAGGACCTTGGGTACTTGCTTGCTGTAAGGTTTCGTGAAAATGTGTGCATCGATTGCAGAGGGGATGTCGAAAATGTTGAAAGTTTACGCCGGACGGAGGACGGATGAACGACTTTAGAGGACCTAGAGTACTTGCTTCCTGTAAGGTTTCGTGAAATTCTGTGCATCGATTGCAGAGGAGATGTCGAAAATGTTAAAAGTTTACTCTGTCGAATGGTCGTGAAACAGAATGGAGAATATCATGTTTAATGTGATATTCTAGGAGTCACATAGCTTTCATCGGCTACAAACATATTCTTCCATTGATCCCAAACCACCCTTAACGATCATGTTAATCAATGTTAATCCATGTTGTTTCACTGAGCACCAGTGAGCCACCCTTAACGATCATGTTTATCCATGTTAATCCATTTTGTTTCACTGAGCATCAGTGGATGAAATGTTTAACGTCTTCAAAATCATTAGCATCATTTTAGAGCAGATCGATTTACAGCATGGACCAGACATGCAGGTTTCGGGTATTTAACCCTCGTCAGTGATCCTTAATCTAAACAATGTAATGTGGCCAAAATCTTTGAAAATTATGTCCTAAATATACCGAAAGATGTAGCAAGATGGCTGAGATATGATGTTAAACGTCTTCAAATTCAATAGCATCATTTAAAACCTGATAAATTTACAGCATGGACCAGACATGCACGTTTCGGGTTCTAAACCCTCGTCAGTTATCCTCAGTCTAAACAATGTAAAATGGCCAAAAAGTATAAAAATTATTATGTCCAAAAATGTACCAAAAGACGTAGCAGAATGGATGGGATATGATGCTACAGGACCCACGTTTTTTTCAAGTATTTTTGTAACAGAAAATTTCAAATACGTTAAAGAGACAGACGAGCAACCGAAGTTGATCAAACTTGGCTACATGTGCCCTCGGGGACTCTTGGTCAACCAGCAGTGACACTCACCAAGTAGTTCAAATGTTAAAAGTCTTCAAATTCAATAGCATCCTTTAAGACCTGATAAATTTACAGCATGGACCTGACATGCACGTTTCGGATACTAAACCCTCGTCAGTGATCCTCAGTCTAAACAATGTAAAATGGCCAAAAAGTATAAAAATTATTATGTCCAAAAAAATGTACCAAAAGACGTAGCAGAATGGCTGGGATATGATGCTACAGTACCCACGTTTTAGAAATTTCAAGTATTTTTGTAACAGAAAATTTCAAATACGTTATAGAGACAGACGATCATCCGAATGTAAAATGGCCAAAAAGTATGAAAAATAATGATGTCCAAAAAAATGTACCAAAAGACGTAGCAGAATGGGTGGGATGTGATGCTACAGGACCCATATTTTAGAAATTTGAGAACATTTTTGTAAACAGAAATTTTCAAATGCGCTTGAAGAAACGACCAACCGAAATTGATCGAACTTGACTACATGTGCCCTCGGGGACTCCTAGTCCACCAGCAGTGACACTCACCAAGTGGTACAAATGTTTAACTTCTTCAAATTCACTAGCATCATTTTAGAACAGATAAATGTACAGCATGGACCCGACATGCACGTTTCAGGTATTTAACCCTTGTCAGTGATCCTCAATCTTAACAATGTAATGTGGCCAAAATCTTTGAAAGTTATGTCCTAAATATACCGAAAGACGTAGCAGGATAGCTGGGATGTGATGCTACGGGACCCATGTTTAGAAAAAGTCAAAAACAAAACCCAAAATAACAATCAATAGGCATTTTGGTTCCTCAAAATGTTCAACCAAATCTGTATCGATCTTACTCGCCAAAGTTTTATCTGAAATCAAATCTGGACATCAAAAATATTGTTCGACGGTATATTCCCGAAGCGTCATTAACCAGATGTGGATTTAAAAAATTCCAAGGAACTTTTAGAACATTAGAAATCAACTCATTTCAATAGAGTCCATTCGATCAAATTCTTTGATTTTTCGACACTTTACACAACAATCCCACATTCTAAATTGAAAGAAAGACTCGCCAAAATCATAAGTAATACGTTTACAAGCAAGAACGACAATCGCAAATATAAATTTAATGTTGTTAATCATGACAAAACCTTCTTTGTTAAAGAAAAGTCCGATTCTAAAAATAAGTACACTGGAGTAGATATTATTCAGATGTTAAACTTCCTGATCGACATCATTTTTGTGGTGTTTGGAGGAAAGGTCTTAAGGGGTAACGAGTGGCTGGTAAGCGAGCTAACTCGCACAGTCAATTACTTCGTTTCAATCCGTGTTTAACTGTTTTCCCGTTAAAGTCAGGGTCAAATTTTACAAATTATCGGAACTCTTCAAAAAAGAGATACATAAAAAGGTTGCGGTTTGGCTCGCTCCAAAACGTTTTCGCACTTGAAATATTCGCATTTGACAACCCTTTACTAGTTCAACGCGGGAATGCACGCACAACTTTTTTTTAAAACATTGTGGATGAAATCCAAATGACTTGATCGCTAATTAATTGGAATATTCACTCAAAATTTTACGGTTAAACGAAAAGACTAGGGCATCTATTTTTTGATATAGCATAATAAGTTTTTATCAGGTCTGGTTCTCTGGATCAGTGGAAATCGTCAGGACTTATTCTTTTTCCCGATGATTTCCTCAAAATTGTATTCCCCTTACCTTAAATTTAATTTTATTTGGCTGATTTTTCTCGTCTTTTCGTACAAATTTTATAACAACAATAGGTTAGAGAACCCCCCCCCCTCATTTGCTTGGACCCCCCCCCCCCCTTGGAAAGAAAATCTAATTACGTTCATTTAGAAAGTCTAAACAATTCTTAAAAGGATCAGGTTTTTATTCGAAAATGAGATGGAAATGACATGTCGTGTAATTGCCTTTACTTCACAGGAATATATTATACAGGAAAGATAACTCTTGCAACTTTTATATTTGAAACTTTGAAGCTGTTCAGATTTGCCGAGCTGTAACATAAAAGTATTGATGGATACCTCAGTGTTTCATGCTTTTTTCTACTTTTCATGTCCCAGTACATGAATATTACATAAGTTGCATCCCCCAAAAAATATTCTGCAACAGTAAATTTTTGAGATTTCTATTAGGTGTAAAAATTTTGTGCATTGTCTCATGAGACTGTCATCATCTTCAATATCAGTTTCTGATAAAGAATTGATGGAAAGGTGTATCAAAGTTACTATCATATGCTTCAAAATCACATATATTTTCAGTAAATAATAACAAATAACTGAAAAAAATTATTCAGATTTTTATTTTTTTATGTCATTTATACAAGCAGACACTCGTTACCCCTTAAACAAATTGTCGAAATACCAATGGGGACCAATTGTGCCCCACTCCTTGTCGACATTTTTCTTTACTCGTACGAAGCTGAATTCATTTGATCTTTGGTCTCTGAAGGGTACAGATACGTAGCATCTAAGTTTAACTTCACTTACAGATACATCAATAATCCAAAATTCGCGGATTACCTCAGCAGAATCTATCCTTCGGAGCTTGAAGTCAAAGAAACCACAGAGACAAATAATTCAGCATCCTATCTGGACATAATGTTGTCCTACGACACTGATGGTCACTTGAACACCTCACTCTATGACAAACGTAACTTATTCAATTTAAACATCATAAACTTTCCTTTTCTGAGTAGCAACATCCCTTCATCGTCTGCTTATGGCGCGTTCATACCTCAGTTGATACGCTATGCCAGAGCAAGTACCAAATACCGGTATACAGATTGTGCTCTGAGAGCTAGACGTCTTTCAAATAAGCTTCTCGGTCAGGGATACGTTTGTGACCGACTAACCTCGTCACTGAGGAAGTTCTACGGTCGATATGGGGAACTCGTCATACATAATGATGTTCCACTCTACAGAATGGTGGTCGATATTCTGTCTTAGACCATTTGAACCATCCAACCACCAAATATACTTGTATCCTCCGAAATGGAGGTAACCGAATGTGACAATTCTACCGAATTGAAGTGACGGGTGTTGCATGCAAGCAGGAGATGCTGACTCTTCCTGAGCACTTATTGATTTTGTACTATGTATTGGGATATGGTCATTATCTTATTTGTCATACAAATATTTGAAAAATATAATGCAAAAATTTCTCGACAGACACTAGAAAAGGAAAACGCTGACAAACAAACGAATACAATAAACATTAAACAGACCTGTTAAAGAAGTACCTAGTATCAGTTATTCAGTCTCAAAGTCGAGAAAGGCAAGGCATTAGAATTTCCTGGACCATATAAAAACACAAAAAATAAACAATCTTATGAGTCCGGTGCAAGGACGGAATTTATTGTAGGTTATACTAATACTGCGCCTTTAAATGAACAGTATGGTTAAGTGCCCGAGGCGTGCATGTCTGATACTAGTACTATTGAATTTGAAGACGTTCAGCATCTTTGTACTTAGGATTTTAGTTTCAACATACTAGTATTTATTCAACTATTACATGAATCATGTTACATTATTAGGCAATATTATTTCTTATGTCACCGCCACCCTCGAAGATACAATTGCTAATTGCGTAACATATTTTCATTTCGTATAAGATTACAGTTTTTCTGCAATGCAAAAATTTTGCTCCTTTCATTTTATGAGCGGAGTGTACCGTTTGATATTAATTTGAATTCTTGTAGAAAAAGACGGTTTTTTATATCTCATTTATTTGTCGTATTAATTCTGTTTTTAAAACAAACCAAAATGAGATTCAAGCCCCCCCCCCCCTCCTCCCCAATCCACACAAAAAACTTGAAATAGCAGTACTTACTCAGCATATAGATTTATTTTTTTATTCTTCTCATTTTAGTGTTATCTCAAGGCAGGACGGAAATTGTAAAGAAGAAAAGGATGTGAGCAGTTTATGTTATTCAGTACAAGGCCGTCTCTTGTGATGTCAACACTTAAAATTCAAGGAAATGGCAAGAACTGACAAAAAGATTGTTCCGCGAAGTGCGTAGTTAAGAATTCTTACTTTTGTAACTACTTCATCAAGGACTTTTTGTACAAAATGAAGGCTATACCGTCAAGACTTTAAATTTTTTAAAAAATCTTCACTTTGGTGACGTATGCGTTTGGTGTATAGGAAAGAAAGTGAGAGTCAATGACAGCAGTCAATGTATATCATTCATCAAATCTTCCTCTGGCTTAACAACAAGGTGTCCTCTGTATTCTCCTGAAAGAAAACTTTAATTAATTGTAGCTTTGCGTAAAGACGTACTGTAACAGCTGCTCGCCTGGATATATGTATGAAGTTTTCTGTTGGCCTCAAGTCGTCAAACTTAGAATCTGCAATACCGCACTCAACAAATCAAACGATTTCAAGCTGAAAGAAAACGGCTGCTCGTCTGAATACCGGTATATACATATGAATTTGTCTGTTGTCCTCAAATCGTCAAAGTTAGTATCTGCAATGCCGCATTCAACAAATCAAACGATTTCATACTGAAAGAAAACGGCTGCTCGTCTGAACATATACATATGAATTTGTCTGCTGTCCTCAAATCGTCAAAGTTAGTATCGGCAATGCCGCATTCATCAAATCAAACGCAAATCATACATGATTTGGGTTTGTCAGAAATAATAAAGACGTTACATGTGGCGGCATCCCAGTCAAACATGTCGACGTCGACCTCCACTACCACAGCGGCTACAACAGAAATGATAAAGATTGTCGACACCTTACACAATGTGAATGGTCTTCCAAATCTAAGCAACATGATGCTTGATAAATACCTCATCCCTTCTTTGATATACGTATGCATTCTGTTGTTGATCGGTATACCGGGTAACTTACTAGTCATCTACGTCTACCTTTTAAAATGGAGCAGAAGTACCTCTAGAACGTTCATCCTGTCTCTGGGTTGTTACGATTTAACCAACTGTCTGTTTTCTATGTTTACAGAGGTTGCTCTTCTGACACATTTTTTAGACTTTGATTACCCAGTGGTGTGTAAACTTTCTCGTTTTATAACGTCGTGTGTCAACTGTGGTTCCAGTTTCCTTCTAGTTGCCATAGCAATAGACCGATTTCTGAGAATATGTAGGATATACTCAAACCAAATTGATAACAGAAAGGCAAACTTTATTATTGTGTCCTCCATAATATTTGCATTTCTGACCTCATGGCCAGTGTTATTTCTTTACGGAACAAAGACAATAAAAATACAAGTAAAGAATAATTTGATACTGGGGAGGACGTGTTTGATATCTGATCGGATGGGTGGATCTATCTATCCACTTGTTTATGCTCTTTTCCTGATAGCCGGACACTTCATCATAGAAGCCATTCTTATTTCTCTGTACTCTTGTATAGGGAGGAAAATATGGCGACAGAGATGGAAGCTGGATAAATCCATGAGAGTTGTGGGTCGCTCTATATCCCGTAGACAGGAGATCACAGAAGGTAGTGTCACCATGGAGGTTCTGGACGAGAGGCCACAGCATACTGAACCTCGATTGGAAACACAAACTACAACCGTTGAACCGATAGAATCTTCGATGAAGAAGAAGAAGATGTTGTTCAAAAGAAAAAGAACATTATTGATTGAGCTCAAGCAATCTGTGAACACTAAAGCCTCTACGTCATCTACTCAATCTGGAAATGAACATGGCAGAAAACTGCACGCGGGAAAAACCACGTTCATGCTTTTCTTGGTAACACTCGGATTTATAATATCATATCTACCATACTCTATTCTCGTATTGGTGAGATATATGGATTTATCGTTTTACGGAAATCTAAGTGATACTGAAAAATCTATATATCAATTATTTCTTAGATCATATCTTTTGAATTCAGTGATAAACCCAATAGTGTACTGTTTTATCAGCAAACAATTTCGTCAAAAAAGTAAGAAGGGGTTGCAATCTCTTTGTGAATGCAGATGATTTTATCAAATACATGTATACGTAAGATTGTTTTATAAATCAATCTTCATGTATTATATATATTATATGTATACTATTTCATTGGTAAACTGTTTATCCTGGTTTTGTGTGCTTTCGGTTTGTGATTTTCACAACTTTCTCGCGCGAAAACTAAAATCTGACAAACAGACGAATACAATGGCACAGCTCCATAGAAACACGACGGTCTACTTATATAATTATTGAGCAATCTCCAGAGTCCAGTGCAAGTGTGGAATGCATTGTAGGTGCGCGATAATAACCACAAGGTTAATATGCCAATGATCTCCAGCAAGACCTTGCGCTAACCAAAGTGGAACTCATCCATAGTAATGCAACATAAAATGGGCATAGGACAAACTTCAACTTCAAGAAACAATGTTCAGCGAACAATGAGATATGTTGACAACGCAAACAACAAAGGATTCTGTACCTTAAGCCCCCCCCCCCCCTTTTTTTTTTATTATCACTCAAAAATCGAAGAATTCAATGCAATTTATATATATATGATTTAACCTTTTACATGAAATGACAAATTGACCTTTCGTGTACTAAGTAACTTTTGGAGTTCCGCTTGTATTCAAAGGTAGCACTATAAGTGATATCTGTTTTTTCCGGCCTTGAATATCGTTTTCTCAATAGATAAGCATGAGACTTATAAGTGTAATAATCACAGCACAATATGTACATGAATGTACACACACTAAATACATAAATAATAATTTATAAGCAAAAGACGTCAGGTTAACAAAAAAACACAAAGAAATTACTCATGATAGAACCATTTTTTATTTCTTCATTAAGGATTCCGACTATTCCGTCGGAATCCTTTCTGTTATTCTATCTATTTTTCTTAAAAACATATTATTATGTAAGCCAGAGAGAAGAAATGATAATTTTACAAATTGACATACAATAGCAGTTGACGCTCTCACTATTTTCTACATTAACTATTGTATCATCTGCATATGTTGATATAACTAATCTATCTATATTTTTTCCCTTTGCTCCCGGCATTCACGAGAATTTCCGCCTCTTGGTACGCCCATGTTGGCGTCATAAGAAACGTGAACAAAGTCAGCACTACGTAGACGGGAATCAAAATGACGTAGGGCATTTTGGTCCATATGTACATTGCATTCATCGCCGTCACGTACCAAAGGTAGAATTCAATTACTGAACGTACGTGAAACATATGAACGTATAAATACTGTATTATGACCCAAATATAACTTTCACTTCTTCCTGCTTTTCTTAAAATCCAGCAAAAAGAGCCAAAAGGAAGGCAGACCTCTAAACTCAGCGCGTGAACGCCGAAGAAATGGCCGACGCCGGTAAACGTTATAAATCCTTCGGTCAGCAACGTTATAGTATGATGAACGGTCAGCATGTAGGATATATTGCCTCTGAGGATGTTTGACGCCAGTGTGGCACATAACTCAAATAAGAAGAATCCTACCGCGTATGGTAAAATACGATTACTTGTCGTGCACGTGCCAAAGACCGGGTCTTTATACAGCGTCACGTCTGACGTCACCGCCCACACACCCACAGCGGCAAATACACTTCCATTTATGGCCCGTATAACACATGAATTCCAGATTACTTTATCCTTGTCCTTCAGATTCTGATAGCTGATGAAAAATGAGGAAATTACACTGCTTATGATGAATAGGAAAACGTTTAGCACGAACGTGAAAAACACAACAATGACTTTGATTTTAGTTTTTTCGTAGTCCAGTGACGCCAGATGTTGTAAAAACGTGGTGCTTAGGTCCATTGTACTATAGCTTACTTATATCTGCGAACATTTCTGGAAAGGAACAGTCAAATTAATGTATGATAAAATTTTAGAATTGATATAATTACAGAATGAGAAATTTGAAAAAAAAATTAATTAGTGTCAAAAGAAAATAAGAAAATTACCTGATTTTGTTATTCTAAATTTGGTACAATTTCAGCAACTCAAAACAACATCTTAATACAATTCACCTGGCTGTTACTGACCTCTATCGCCCTGATTTTTCATATGTCACAGGGCATGGTAAAGAAATATTTGTTTATTAGTTGCAGAAGTAGTATGACATCGGTCTTAACGGAAGGATATCTACAACATCCCACCTCCCCCTCTAAAAAAAAGTTAGAAATTACATTGTCCGTCTGTTAATGCAGTTTGCATGATGAAAATTACTGAAATAAAAATATGACGATATGTACGGAGGATATGGAATAGATCTTCAGATTATCACGCACTGACCACAGCAGAACACACCCACAAACCACACAAAAAAAAAACACCAATACCATACAGCCCAACACACAATTAAAGCAGACAAACCAAATCATGAAACATGAATGGCAATATATAAACTGAGGTAGACCAATAAACACCCGGTGCCGACTTTGGACGGCCATTCGAACGCTAAATAATATTAGTAAATGGTGTGATTATCAGGATTGTGTGCCGAACAGCTGGACCTCCAAGATGAAACGTGATTGCTGCATACGAAATGACAAACTTGGGTTGTGGCCCAAGGATCTACATATATATTTTTACAATTCTTACGTGACACTTATGTATGAGAAACAAACTAATAAATGATTTGGTCTATGCTGTGACAAACTCATTGATAAAGTCATAATCGCGTTTATCGGACGATGAACATTTATGATAAAAAGATAATTTACTACACATTATCTGAGAGTTATCCTGTCAACATTGATTGTCACAGATAGTGACTGTAATATGAACTTTAAACTTAAACATTGCTTTAAGCTTATTAGAGAGAGCTTATAACTTTATACATACAAAAATAGCCTAGGTAAGGACATAGGTCCATGATTTGACGATAAAAAGAGAGACCATTCATGGTGCATCTTTCCGTTTCCACGGGGACTGGACCTTTAAAAAAATAAGCAAATCACGAACCTTCCTTTCCACTTTTTTTCAAACGATTAATTCGTTATTTCCCGACAGGATGACTGGGCCCGGGGGAGAGTGCGGACCGGCGAAACTGACTGACTGGCTGAGGGAATGAATGAATGAATGAATGAATGAATGAATGAATGAATGAATGAATGAATGAATGAATGAATGAATGAATGAATGAATTTACTTTTCCTTCTAAATTACTCATTCGTGTCGTTAAAATCTCCCGACAGGCTGGTACGAAAATACACAAAAGTGTGTGCATGTACCTGATCGGAAGAAGAAGAGGCTGACTGGGCCCGTGGGGGGGGTTGCTCGGACGAAACTGACTTACTGACTAACTGACTGGCGGAAGGAAGGAAGGAAGGAAGGAAGGAAGGAAGGAAGGAAGGAAGGGCGAGGCTGAGTGCTGATACATTCGTAATTACATAAGCAAAAAATCATCATTAGAAAGGGCAGAACGAATCACCAGAACTGGTTTTCCTGGATTTTATGAACAGGGTCCTATCTCGCTGTCCCGCCAGTCGGACCGATACTGTCATTCTCCCGAGGTTAATCCATCTACATCACATATATTTTCTTCTTTTTTTTTTTTTCTTTTTTTTTTCAATTTCGTCAGTGCGAACCGTCGGTAGAACGAATAGTCCTGATACTATGTGAGTTGTCGTTCTTCGTAAACAAACGGACTTTTCTCTGATCCAAAAGTCGTCATGGCCTTGCGTATCTTACGGGTTTCGCGTTTGATACAAAATATTGGGTAAGGAAATGACATGTTGCACTGACTTAGAATTTAAGGAAAATAGACGACCATTAATTCTTTAATGCTTTTATTTACTGGCAGTGCAGTTTGAACTGTCCTTGTGATGTCATGAAGGTTACAGCAACAGAGTTCATTCGGGGGCAATATCAAAATTTATATTATTTGAAACACGTGAATGCAACATTAAATAATTCCAAGACCATCTTATTTGCCATACTTTGGTCACCTTAACAATAAAATGAAAAATAGTTGCTGCTTTCAGAATTTCCTCTGACTGTAATAAAATAAGTACATACATGTACAGTAAGCCACAGTCACCACGGCTCATTTATGTGTAGTTGTGTCACACCTTCCTTATCTTACCTCAAGTTGTGAAACGAAAAAGACCCTTCCCGATTCAATCAATAAAATCAACACTTTTTCGGTTGGATGTTCAATCGCATGGAATGCATGTACAGAAATGCCATATTTATTGAATTCAGCCAGCAAAAATCAATAAAACATCATACCAGATCCGTTTACCTTTGAGTTAAATCGCTTCACATTCCTTCACCGTCTGTCTTGGCTGCAGACATTTTGAACTGGCTAGCCCGGTGAAGAAAAGCCCCAAGGAGTTCTGATGATTTGTTTATTGTTCAACGATAAAAACGGTTTACCGGTATATTGCAATTTTTTCATTCCCAATACTGTTTTCCAAAATACCGATAAAGTCTGTTCGTAATGAATTATTGAAAAAGCCTATTTTGGACATTTTTAAGTCATTTTAACTAACAGCAATATTGCTAGGGCTGTCACGGTAACGCTAAGCTCACGATACGATACGTATCACAATATTTACTCCAATACGATTCGTATTACTGTATTTCCTCAGATATTTTTAACATTTTTAATAAAACAAGTTTAACAGCAACAAATTAAAATCATTCATAACTTGAATGATTAGAGTATTGTTGTATTGACTAGAGAACAGGAGCGTGTTTAAAGTTATCTTTGACAACTTTGCGTCGAGTGTACATTGATTTTTTAAAGATTAAACCAAATGCTGAAAACAAACCTTAAATCAACGATACGGCCTATTCTCGTATAGTGTATCGAACCGTCGTCAAGAACCGTGGTGAATCGAGAACCGCAGTGAATTATGAGTATGACAGCCCTAAATATTGCTCTTTGCAATCATTGTTGTGAAGAGGGTAAATACTCCGGTAGCACAAAACTCATCTTGCTTATGACAACACAGAAGTAATATTTGTCAGTTCTTGCTCAGACATAAAGCAAAATTTTGTCTTTGAATTTTATTTTATTTGTAAAATACCCGGTATAAATTCTGCGATACCCAGCACTACTTTTTTGATAGATGCTGAGTTAGATCCCTTCACAATACCTGTAGTATCGTAGAAGAGAAATGTAAAGAGCTGTGTATTCCCTATGTTCAAGATTCGGTTTTAGTAGGTTCTGATTGGCTTATGCATTTTCCACTTCTCCCTAGCACTGCTGAATTTCTCCAAACCTTATACCAACAATAGAATTAGAAAGCAAAAAATTAAGGTCCTCTACCAAGTTTTTTTTTTTTATCCAATTTATCAATAAACATTGCTACTGGGAGCTCTGATTTCTTTTCACAATTTTTGAATCCAAGATAATGTCAATGAGCAAATTACAGTTACTTGACGATTGTAAAAATATGTATGTAAGAAAATTTTGTCAGATTGTACTTCACAGGTCCTGCTTTTGTAAACTTGTACACACTGTGTTAAAAATTATTTTTGTATCGTAGCAAGATTCAGATATCTTAATATCTATCTGTTTTGTATTTTAGTGTAAGAAGTATGAGTGGAACATATGGTGATGGCTCAGGAAAGGTAAGACAACTCTTTCTTGAATCTTAATGGTTTAGTTTACATGTTACTATTGTATGATGTACTGTATACATCTACAATAATGGCTCAGGGAAGGTAAGACAACTCTTTCTTTCACATTGAGATTCATAAAATCATCTCTGTTGAGGCCTAAATGTAAAAGAGAAAACCAACGACATGATGTTACTAGGAGAGCACGTGACGTCTTGTGGATAAACGAGCATTACATGACGTCACAATGTCGCAACCATAAACAGTAACTCAAAATGGTGACTACGCGTTTTCATAACGGGATAAGATTGTAGTATAAAGGCTGTTTACCCACTCTAGTGAAAAGTTAACATTAACGTCTTCTTGGTTTGAGGTATTCTGGTTGATTTAGCATTGCACAGCTTTTGAAATGAAACGTCTAATTGTCACTTTTCTTGACGCTTATGGGGGTCGCCATTTTGATAACGCTGCAGGTAAGAGAAGTAACATATTCTCTCGACAAAACGTGCCTGATTAAATGTTTGAATGTACTTTTTGTTGTAAATTTCTATTATTGATATGCACAAAAGACATCAGATAAAGGGGAAATTTCCAAATAATTGTAAGTATTTCAAGGAGGAACTTGCTAGGGCTGGAAGAAGGGGTGTGCCTGTTGCAGAGATACTTCTTGACATCAAGGAACGTAACTCTGCATGGGAGATTGGTACATTGTAATTATTACTTGTAGGGGTATAAAAAGATGTAATGAGTATGAGTGAAAATATGACGATGGCTCAGACTCTTTCTTGAATCTTAATGGTAATTTCATTTTACTAAGCATTAGGGGAACATATGTGTATTTTTAATTATCATACTTTTGGCAAATTGTGCACAAACAATGTGCAGTAATACCATATATCGGGTAATTTTTATGTCTGGTAAATTTTACGAAAATGGCCCCTAAAAAGCTGTGTCTTGTTTTCACTGAGTCTAATTTTCGCTAATCTATAAATACCAAAAATTTAAATTTTGTACAAAGATTTATTTAATGTGAAATGAAATAAGATCATTATCTAATGTGAAATGAAATAAGATCATGATTAAAATAAATGCATTATGTCGGTAATTGTTTGATTTACCATGTTTACACTGGGTAATTAAATTGATTAATCCTACCTGTTATCTGTAATCATTAATTATAAAAATCATTATTATCTTATTCAGACGAGTACTCACTAATACCCCGGGACAGTTACATATACCTCTAAGCTTAAGAAGCATCAACAGATATGTGTCATTTTCTGGCTATGTCCATTTTTCGCGATATGATGAAGGTCGTGAACTTAGTGAAAATTAGACACATGTAAAAAATTCCCTATATAAGGTAGTTAGTTTATGTTGACTTATGAGTATTGTACCACACCAAATATTGCTTGTTACTAAATTCTCATTGTAATTGTATCTTTACAGGGAGGTGGCACAGGAGGCTCAATAAGGTAAAATATCTGGCTGGATTTTATTGAAAATTCAGTCTATAGATTGATAATGTCTGTCAATCTGTCTGTCAATCTCTGTCCGTTCGTCCATCTGTCTCTCTGTCTATCTGTCTTTCAATATTTTGGTAATAGTTTCAGGTTGAAGCAAAATCTCAAATATTATACATGTATGAAGTAGAAATTTAATAGTATACAAATAGGACATGGAGGAACATGACAAGACCTTTAAATTTATGATCAAGTGACCTTGAAGTTTGACCTACAGTAATCACTGAGGAGGGTTACGGTAAGTACGTGAAATGTGCATGTCTGGTCCATGCTGCAAATTTATCTGTTCTAGATGATGCTATTGAATTTGAAGACATTTAACAAAATCTAAGTTAGACTATATATTTATTCAACAGTATTAAATAGGGTTTTGATATTTTAATTTCCATATGCAGATTCTTCATACTGGTACATGTAGTTTTCTTTTCTGCACCATGACTTTTGAGATGGCTGGTACAATCTTAGACTTGTACCTACTTTAAAAAAAAATTAAATACTGATTCACTTCTTGTATATCTGTTTAAGTTTTACTTAAGTGATAGGGCTTAGATATTTCAATCAGATTTATGTTTATATTTATTGTATTGATAAAGGTAATGTCAATAGAATATGAGAATGTGCAAATGGACCTCATTAATACTGTATACCGGTATTTTATTGGTGGACCTGCGACAAATTATTCAAAGTTACATAAAATGTATTTAGATTCACCAAGAGAAACTTTTACAGTGTATGTATGTGGCTGAGTGTGAATGCAACAAGTTTAATACACAGTGAATCATTCTGTATATGCAGTGAACAAATTCCTGTTTTGAAAATTGAAAGACAATTTTCAAATAAGCGCAGTAGACTTGAATTTTATACAGACCAAGACCCGTCATGACAACATTTGACTAACTTTTTACCATGACATCAAACAGATCTGTGATGTCATAATAAAAAATAATAAAACACCGCTAAAGACGGTATGGCCGGATTGCAAAGTAAGTTTTTGTCACCAACTGGGTCAAGGTCACGAAGTCAAATATTACAGCATACATTGAGAGGTCCTGTCAGAGGCAACCTACATGTATAATATAAAGTTTCTACTGTATACAGTTCCTTAGATTTTGCTTAAACCAGGAACTTTAACCAAAGTCTTTAACTAGGTCAAAGTCCAAGGTCAAGGTCACTAGGTCCAATGTTACGGCATAAATTGAAAGGTCTCGTCATGGGCAACCTAAATGTATAATATAAGGTTTCTACTGCATACAGTTCCTTAGATTTTGCTTAAACCAAGAACTTTAACCAAAATCTTTAACTAGGTCAAAGTCCAAGGTCAAGGTCACTGGGTCAAATGTTACGGCATAAATTGAAAGGTCTCATCATTGGCAACCTACATGTATAATATAGGTTTCTACTGCATACAGTTCCTAAGATTTTGCTTAAACCAGAAACTTTAACCAAAATCTTAAACTAGGTCAAAGTCCAAGGTCAAGGTCACTAGGTCCAATGTTATGGCATAAATTGAAAGGTCTCATCATGGGCAACCTAAATGTATAATATAAATTTTCTACCGCATACAGTTCCTTAGATTTTGCTTAAACCAGAAACTTTAACCAAAATCTTAAACTAGGTCAAAGTCCAAGGTCAAGGTCACTAGGTCAAATGTAATGGCATAAATTGAAAGGTCTTGTCATGGGCAACCTATATGTATAATATAAGGTTTCTACTGCATACAGTTCCTTTGATTTGGCTTAAACCAGGAACTTTAACCAAAATCTTAAACTAGGTCAAAGTCCAAGGTCAAGGTCACTAGGTCAAATGTTATGGCATAAATGAAAGGTCTTGTCATGGGCAACCTATATGTATAATATAAGGTTTCTACTGCATACAGTTCCTTAGATTTTGCTTCAACCAGGAACTTTAACCAAAATCTTTAACTAGGTCAAAGTCCAAGGTCAAGGTCACTAGGTCAAATGTTACGGCATAAATCGAAAGATCTCTTCATGGGCAACATACATGTATAATATAAAGTTTCTACTGCATACAGTTCCATAGATTTTGCTTAAACCAGGAACTTTAACCAAAATCTTTAACTAGGTCAAAGTCCAAGGTTAAGGTCACTAGGTCAAATGTTACGGCATAAATTGAAAGGTCTTGTCATGGGCAACCTTCATGTATAATATAAAGTTTCTACTGCATATAGTTCCTTAGATTTTGCCTCAACCAGAAACTTTAACCAAAATGTTGACGGCAGACGGACAGACGGACATCGTCAATCTATAGACCGGAATTGCTTTGCAATCCGGCCAATAACATCAAAAGTTGTGACCTGGGGTCTTGGAGTGTCTTAATGCAAATATAGCGGTGATACGAAAATGGTGTATTGTAATGGTATAAAGAAATATACTTTTCACAAAAGTTAGGATATACTTATTAAATGTACTATTGTCTTCACGGCTCACTTCAGAAATGTGATAAACGCAAATTTGACTACTTTATCACACAAAAATTTATATGAAATTGATATCATTCGATAGACCTTGCTTAGTTGTAAATTTTGGTGTAAGTTATACAATAGTCAGTGCATGCAATCAAACTTTATAGAAAAAAAAGTTTTAAATTGGCCATTTTCCATGCTAATTTTTCCTGTGACGCTGTGATGTTTTACATTTGCTCAATGTTAAATGCGGTGACGTAACATTGAAATTTAATTTTGAAAACACCCATCAAAAAAGTATTTTGTCTGTAAAATATGACTATGTAAACCTACTTTGATATAACATATACCAAAATTTATGGCCAAGTCAGAATTATCCAGTAATATCAATTTTATTTAAATATTTGCATGACAAAGTAATTAAAATCTCATTTATTCAGTTTCCAAAGTGAACTGCAGACAGTAAGTATAATGTGATGTAACATTTTACAGAGATGCAGGAGGATCATTCGGTAAGATGGAAGCTGCCAGGGAGGAGCAGTATGTCAGAAAATTGGTATGTTTGTTTACTACTCAAAAAAGCGTATAGAATCACACTGACATTTCTTGTAAACTTTCAATTAAGAACAGTAACAGGTTAGCAGCAGATGCAGCCAACAACTCTAAGCTATTTGGATGAATATTGTGCATTGGATGCAGTGCTTACAGTCTTTCTGAAAACTTTTTTCAGCCACTAGCCCGAAGATATACATTTGTATTTTACTGGGGTTTGTTTTGTATAGTTTCTTAAAGAATTTCTACTAGCCCAGGAAGAATTTTCACTAGCCCAGCAAAAATTTTGGTAGCGTCGGGCTAGTGAGTTTTGGGAAAGACTGTGCTTATCTATATTATAGAGTGGAAATGAAAATTAGGGTTTGTTTGGCATGAATCCAGAGGACTTATTTAACAATTCCTTGTGGCATGATCTATTCATTTGTACAGAAAAAAGTACCTTTTGACCTTGAACTTGGAGTATGACCTACATTACAGCTGATTTACATACAAAGATGCTGATAGGGCATTCATGATCACAAATACCTACATGTATTTTTGTCCCTAAATCGGAAATTTTTGGGCATATAACTTTTTGTCCTGTCCATTTGTCTGCAAAAACTTTTAACCTTGGCCTTAACTTTTGAATGGTAATGATAGGGTTACATATTATTCCTTGTGACTGACCTTTCCATGGTCCTGGGTCTTGGCCTTGACCTTGGAGTTTGACCTACATGTATTTTTGAAAAACTTTGGTCATAGCTTTTGTATCTTAAGTGATAGGACTTTCAAATTTCACATGTGTATTGATTTAATACCAAAATTTATACCTTGTGACTGTAAGCTTGGAGTTTGACCTTCTTTTTGAAAACTTTATCCTTGGTTTTAGCTTTTGAATGGTAGGTGATGGGGCTTTCAAATTTCACACGTGATTTCCTTGTGACAAGATTTATTCATTAGTACAAAAATTAACATTCTTAACCTTGCATTACATGAATAAACTAGACCTTGGATTACATGAGTGACCTACTCTTTACAATATAGCAATTATACTGACAAAAATGATGACAGAGGCATCTGTATTTCTCAAATACATTATTCAATTTTTTCCCCATTTTATGATTTTTTTTTTCACAAATGCATTAAAAGTAGCACTTTTCCTCTTTAGCACTTACAACTTGCTGAAAGTATCCATGTAAAATTTTTCTATTTACGTAGATTTTATAGACTGATCAGATTTTTTTCTTTTTGCATGAAACAGGAACGTGAGCAGTTGAAAGCATTGAAAGAACATTTGGATTATGAAGTTAGCCATCACGAAAAAAGTATAAAAGACCACCAGGTAATGTATTATTTCTTTTGAAATCATTATTCAGAGTTATATAATTGACATTAATAAAAGTTCTGATTATTTTAAATTGACATTCAAGGTAGACTTTCCACAATCAAAGAAATGATGGTTTGTACGTTACAATTGGTCACATTAAAATTTGCAACATTGTAATTTGTGTTCAAGTTGACGGCAGTACGATAAGAGAATTGCCAGAGAAAAAGTTTCATGGATTCCATTTTTGGCCGGATTGCAAAGCAATTCCGGCCTATAGATTGACCATGTCCGTCCGTCTGCCGTCAACATTTTGGTTAAAGTTTCTTGTTGAGGCAAGATCTAAGGAACTATATGCAGTAGAAACCTTATATTTTACATGAATCTTGCCCATGACAAGACATTTCAATTTATGCCATAACATTTGACCTAGTGACCTTGACCTTGGACTTTGATCTAGTTAAAGATTTTGGTTAAATTTTCTGGTTGAGGCAAAATCTAAGGAACTTTATGCAGTAGAAACTTTATATCATACATGAAGCTTGCCCATGACAAGACCTTTTAATTTATGCCATAACATTTGATGTCTTGACCTTGGACTTTGACCTAGTTAAAGATTTTGGTTAAAGTTTCTGGTTGAGGCAGAATCTAAGGAACTATATGCAGTAGAAACTTTATATCATACATGAAGCTTGCCCATGACAAGACCTTTGAATTTATGCCATAACATTTGACCTAGTGACCTTGACCTTGGACTTTAACCTAGTTAAAGATTTTGGTTAAAGTTTCTGGTTTAAGCAAAATCTAAGGAACTGTATGCAGTAGAAACTTTATATGATACATGTAGGTTGCCCATGATGAGACCTTTCAATTTTTGCCGTAACATTGGACCAAGTGACCTTGACCTTGGACTTTGACCTAATTAAAGATTTTGGTAAAAGTTCTTGGTTTAAGCAAAATCTAAGGAACTGTATGCAGTAGAAACCTTATATTATACATTTAGGTTGCCCATGAGGAGACTTTTCAATTTATGCCGTAACATTGGACCTAGTGACCTTGACCTTGAATTTTGACCTAGTTAAAGACTTTGGTTAAAGTTCCTGGTTTAAGCAAAATCAAAGGAAATGTATGCAGTAGAAACTTTATATTATACATGTAGGTTGCCTTTGACAAGACCTCTCAATGTATGCTGTAATATTTGACCTAGTGACCTTGACCCAGTTGGTGACAAATACTTACTTTGCAATCCGGCCATATCGTCTTTAGCGGTGTTTTATTTAAGAAAATCTCTAAGTCAAGTTTCTTGCATATTTGTAGGCTATCATTACAAGTATTTACTGAAAAGGCATCATATTGAAAAAAAGTTGGTAGTTGTGTACAGACATCCCTTACTATAAAGAGGCATCATTGATATACTCGTATATATATTGTTTGTAGGCAGCCATAGAGAGACACAAGAAGAGGATTCATGATCTAGAGAAAAAACACTCGGATTCAGACTGATATTTGACGCCTAAATAAGGCAAAATTACTGTAGTGCTCACAATCTGACAGTATCTTTACAGAGAATTGGTGATTTTCGGAGAATTTGTGATTTTCGGAGAATTTTGAGTTATGCAGATTCTCACAACTGTTTATTAATAAATGTTTTGTCCAATGATTTGATTTCTTTCATATGTAGACAGTTTTGATAGATATCACGTACCTTGTGTGTGAGCGTAATGTCAAGAAAATGGGGCAATGTATAGGTTATATTCACAGTATACCACATGTGGAAAGTCTTGGGATTTGATTGTTTCTTAACATTGCTAGATGTTGTATTTCTGAGGATGATTAGTTTCAATTGTTTAGTTTTGCACAATATCAGTGAAGACTTAACATACTGCCTACGAAGTCGTGGAAAAATGTGGGTCGGGTAAAAAAAGTCATGGAATTTAATATAGAATTTCAGTATGAACCATGCACCAAAATGATGCCATAATTCAGATGCTACATACAACTTGCACTTTCCTCACATCTAACCAAAGAGTTAAAGAAGATCCTGACGATAATCTCAACAGCACTCACAACAGAGCACCAAATTGAGCTTCGACGGACTCCTAGAATGCTAGAGGTGGAACCAGGTGCCCCGGAGGAGTAAGCATCCCCTGTTGGCTAGCCGCACCCGCCGTCGATGTTCACGCACGAAAATGAAAATATATTAAATACCAAGGTACACATGGTACACGTGAAACAGTTTGAGAATGGTCAAGTTTGAGAGGAGAGCTACACCACTTGTATTTCCTGTACACTTTGATATGATCAGATGCTGTGTCACACTGCAATTATCCCTTAGCTGACCAAGTTAACAAGTGTAGATTTTTTGTCAGTTTTGAGAGATGTACATGTAGAAGTGCCACATGAATGAAAGATAATGTGTCGTCCTAGATGACTGAAGGCTGCAAATGCTACATATGTATTTGGCTAAATAGAAAAGCTTAATGCAAGTCCTAACTTTTGTCATGGATGCATTGGACGTCGTGTCCTCTTACAAAGATCCTGACCTTCTTTTTGCGATTGAATAATTTTCAGAGTTGCTGAATGATTGGATCAGGCTTCACAGAATTGTTGTCTTTGCATCAAGTATGTACTATATATGACCTTGAATCAAAAACAAGGTCATAGTGTTTATGATATTTAAATGGAGTCAAAACCTTATCTTTCCAAAATATTTATTTAAATATTTGTGATATTGGTGACCTTGAACTAAGGTCAAATCTACAAGGTCATAGTATAGTACACAGAGGTTAAAGTTTGGACTCCAGTGTTATAATCCTGCATAGATTTGAATATTTCACTGAATTGTTGCTCAGAGAATCCAAGGATTGCCATTAATTTGAACCAAGTTTAATCTGCAAGGTCAGGGTCACCTTGAACCAAGATTGTATCTGCAAGGTCAGGGATTTCAAGTTACAGTAAAATAAATCAAGATTTCAAAATTCTACCTTTAACTTTAACAATTTTAAAAGCAACTTGCAAAGTTCATAAAGTTGTACTTGGAATAGTACCGCGTATACATGTCGTGCAGAATGCACTAAATTACCCCATTACTAAAGGCTTCAGACATCAATTCTTCCTCCATCTGAATGAATAAATAACTAACAGTAGTTTATTTGTATTTTGTTCATTTTTTAAATGCATGTCAACAAAATATGCAAAATTAATGCATTTCACAACAAATTCTTTTGTACAAAATTGTCAAAGATATACAAGTTTCTATGATACAACATATCCAATGTAAAGATTGGCACTATAAATAAAGCAAACATATCCACATTTCCACTCTATGCCTCAATACGAAATATTATCAATATCGTTGCTTGTCCCTTAAATCAGTTCAATTTAGAATGGATGCCCCATGTAAAACCTTCAGAATATCTGATGATAATTCAGAGTCAAAATAACTTAGTTACAATATAGGAGTAGATACAGATAATTTTACGTTTTGTCATCTCGGGGGAAAAAAGGTCTCGATTTTCCCTAAAGGGTGCAATGATTAAATTTGTATATAAAGTCAAAGGATAGAGACAATACAATGTGTATTTTAAATTAATCAAGTTTGATTCATGCAAATTTACTTGAAAGTTGTTTCATAAGAAAATCTAAGCATCTGAGACCTGAGTGATACTCTACCTTAATACAGATCTATAAATAATGTGGTGTTCTAAAGATGTTACAGAGAAAACAAAATGGATCATTCCCCCTAACATACATCTTACTTCCCTCTGACTGACCGATCTTGTTGCACAGACATATTTAATTGGGTCTTATTAAAAATTTGGGACCTGCCTTCCCGGGTGTTTCTAACCGAACGTGTAAAATTTAGCTCAAGAAAGTGTAATTTTGGGAAGTTAAGCGTAATATAAACAAATGACTGTATTTTTGAGAAATAAAGCATCTCTTTTCCCCACTTTGACATTTTTACAAATCTTAATCATTAACACAATTGCTTACTCAACTTACAATGAATTTATACAGGCAAGTCTATTCTTTTGTTTGAAATATTTTTAATAGTAATTCTGAATGGAATTATGTTTTAGGCATAAAATGAGCAACAAAAGCGTAGAGCGTATTTTTAGGAAAAAAAATCGTAAAAATTTCATCGAAATTTAGAAAGCAGCAGGTTTGCATTTTAGCTGTGGACAGGCCCTGTGCCAAATTTGGTTGTCGCCTGTAGCCTTGCTGATGAAGCAATAGCTCTTCAGGCATACACGTGTTTTTGAGATACAAAAAAAAACACTCTTCTGTAGATATACATGTATCATCTACCGTCTGCAATAAGTATGCATGTGTCATAGACCTTCTTCATATTACCGTTAGACCTGCATTTTAGATACACCAAGACCCGACATCACTACTTTTGACATTATTTCTAACTATGACGTCATAAATCTGCTACGAAAACACAGTAAAAAGTTACATCAAATCTTGTGATGTCGGGTCTTAAGATGTGTAAAATGCAAGTCAACTGCGGTAATGTGGAATCGTCTATTTATCAAGGGTATTCACAAAACGCCATATAATCCCTCAGGCTGATTATTTTGCAATTAAAAGTCTTTATACAACCACATGTGTAAGTCACAATTTACATGTATTATAGAAATGATAAGGAATTCATAATACCAAGCTTACATTGTATTTAAGTTTGCATCAAAATTTGAAAAAAAAAATATTGAAGCTGCCTCACTTGTTCTTCACAAAAAGTTACATGTACATTCCCTTGAGTCTTGTTTAATAATACGAGTGATTATAATGCAAGACAAAAAAAAAGGTTTTATGCCTCTTTGTAGGGGAAATAAAGCCTGTAAATAATTATATGATTGTATCAAATTTGTCCATAAAGTGGAGATAACTCTTGAAAACATTGATCTTTTCTTAAATTTTGATCATGAGATACGTTTGTTGTAAGACATACCCTAATAAGGAAAATGAAATATGGTTTAAATGCTTACAGATATTTGACCTAAATTTTAACAGATAATGGCTCTCAAGTCTGTTTGTTAAAATAGAAAATCTCCATGTTACATAATGCTCAATAAATGATATGTGTTTTAAGTAAATCAATTGTAGCACCATTAATAACACTAAAGAAATTTTACACAAATTTAAATGATATAAGCCCTGCCTCAAAATGAAAGCTTTAATTGCATGTATGTGCCTGCATGAATTAATTTTAAAGAATCCTTAGATTTTTGATTTAACAGAAAATTTGAGACAGTGAACATGAATGCAACGGTGCATGTTGTGCAAGAGTTTGTTTATAATACACATTGTTCTACTTACAGTGAAACTTTTATCATTAAAAATTCATCTTAACTATCAAAACTTTAAAGATGAATCTTTATGAAAAATTATTATAACTGTGAAAATCCTTAGAACAGGTTACAATGGATGCAAATAGACCATTTTCCAATCTTCTTCAGGAGCTCAAACATGTTCGAGTCAACATTTTTGGCGCTGTTTTTCATTATCACGTCAATATTAAAAGATGCAATTCCATTGTGATGCAACAAGTAAAAGAGCGTGTAAAAAGTTCCTATCTTAGACAATTTTACGTCATTTTGTCAGCAATTATGAATTTCGGCAAGTGGTCTATTGCAGGGCACATTCAGAGATGTTTTAAATTCATACAAATTTCAGACATTGTCGTTTAATCACAAGAAATGGCAGGTCTTTGTACTGAAAAGTTATTAGTACATTTCGACAAAATAAATTATTGACAATATTCAAAACCTTTCCGTGCCAATAAATAGCATCTTAATTTTTAAATTCTAAAAATAGTAATCTTAATTCATATATAGAAAATAGAATATAAAAGAAAAACTTCTCTCCTATAAATAGAATGAAACTACAACTTATAAATCTTTACCTCATGCAGATATAAACAAAATGTTAATACCTTGAATATATCTTTTTTGACAAATGTATAACAATCTGTAAACACGATTATAGGGAAAAAGAGATATTAATTGATTTGCAGTAGTATGTAATAAGAACAAATCAAAACATCTCTTACGTGATGAGCATCAATACATAAAATTCTGAAATATGATGAATAAGAGCAATCCAAAAAGAGTAAAAATATCATACACTGTGATACATATATGAGGTGCTACGTACTTTTTCAAGAATTCAAAATGTTTTTAACCAATCATATTTACAGCTGACACTCGTTATCTCAAACTCGGTTATCTCGAAATTCCGTTTATCTCGAAGTCGAGCTGCGGTCCCATCTTTTTTCCTTCATATTCAAACCAATCTGACTTCGGAGAACTCGAAATCGGTTATCTCGAAATTTCGCTTATCTCGAAGTAATTTCGAAGTCCCAAGTCATTTTCTTCGTGTATTTTATACTCGTTAAGTCGAAGTCCTAATGTTTGTATAAACAAACCAATTAACGTACCAAACAATAGTGAAAGCGCATGGTAAACAAACAATTATAGGTACCAGTAACGCAGGTTGACTGATTCGTTGTTGTTTGATCGACCACGACATCAAAATTAATTAAGGGGGATAACAATTAATTAGATAATATAATTGCGGAAACAATGATATGTGCATGTTTCATTCATTAAAATTGAATTGTTTGTTATGTTGAAACTCTTATGAGAAGCGACGGCTAAAAAAAATAAACAAACCAATACAACCCCCCCCCCCCCCAAGATTTATCGTAACTGAAATAAAGCAATTTGAGCAACAATGATTATACTGATGATCTACAAAATAATCCATACATAAAATGTTATACACTAAGAGGAAGATGATTACACTTGTATGCATGCGAGTAAATTTAAGTGAAGAATGAAGACATGTATACGACATTGAAGTCTAGCAGACGAAAAATTAAATAGCGTACGAACAAATGTCTCTATTGTACTTTGATGACACAATGATCTAAAACTCTTGAAGGTAAACGGCTTACGATGGATTGATAAGACAACCAAACTTGTATTATATCAGGGCCGATGCGATCGGCGCGGAAGGGGGGGGGGTCACACAACGAATAAAAATACGTGACGTTCTCAATGCGCCTCCTCGTAAAATTCCAGTATTAAGAATACGTTTATGGCACTTCTAGAATCTATTCTACGTTGTCAGGTAAACATTACATTGTCAGCATGAGTTGCCTTTTGAACTGCGATATCTATCGTATAAAATACAATAGCAAAACGATTCTTTTAGCCTTACAGGTGGTACAATTCATTCGAAAATATACCATAATTCGATTGACGTTTATCTCGAACTCCGCTTATGTCGAAGTATTTTCAGTGGGCCCATCGACTTCAAGATAACGAGTGTCAGCTCTATCTGGTACAACCAATGAACCAATCAAAAGAAAAGAGACTGATAATAATACACATTATGTAGCAATCTGGAACATGTACAAACTAATTCAATCTAACAAGAGGCCCAAGTGGTTCCATATGGTTCACCTAAACACGTTTTTGTATAGTAGGTCATACCTTTTTTCTAATAATTAAGCATAAACAAAAGTTGTAAAGTTGAAAAAGTATAAAAGCTTACTGATAAAGAACAATAGAACATAATTAATCACAAATTCCTAAATAAAAATAAGTTACTTTGTTCCTTTGGCTTAGGTGAGCTAAAATCGGAGCTCAGTGATTGTCTATACTTTAATTCAAACAGAAAGAATAATAAGTCCCGTTACAGGGCTCTCCCATCAATTTTAATATTTTTTCATTAAGGTTTTTTCAAATTCATGAGGTGTCAAATTGGAGAAAAAATTAGTCAAAATTGGAGGAAAAAAAAACTTTTTTTGCATTGGGAATGGGGCTGAATAACAGCCCCAAATCAGGCCAATTAAGAGTCCTGTATTAGCCATTGTATAAACTATAACACTTGGTGTACATGTTGGGTTATTGCAATGATTCATTTACAAAACCTGCATAGTGGTCTCATTTATATGTACACTGCTAATTTTTTTCATGAAAGAAATTGCATTTAATTCTAATTAATGACCAAAAGCAGAAATCTGATAAAGGGGTACTTTTTGTATGCTACAAGATGCATGATCACACAACTCATTGACTATTGGATCATTAATTTATCCAATACATAACATTCATTATTGCACATAAACAATCAATACAATGATAGAAACAAAGTGATATATAGCTTTATGCAATGAAATTTTTGAGATGCACAAAATGGGACTTGATCAGGCAATACAATTTAAAAATATGAACATGCATGTCTATATGAATTGCGCGTACCATTTCAAAATATATAAATATATCCATAATAATGTTCATTGCAAAAATGTTCTTTGAAAGAAAAAAAAAAACTTCAAAAATATATTACTAATCTCTCTTTATAAAAATCTACATAACAACCTAGATCTATCTTCCACTAATCACATCTCTGTTACATATTCACCATCATCTTTTATATACTTGGACTCAGAGTAATTATTTTTGGAATCTACATCACCATTTACATTGTTTTTGACGAGATGATTCGGACGGTTATCGTTTACGTCTCCACGACTATTGGTCATGAAGATTTCATCGTTCACAGATGTCGTTAATGTATCTACACTGTTTGTGGTGTTCTTTATCGATAATTTATTCGTATTTTTATCGTCAGCAGGCGATTTCTCCTCGCTGTCCGTATCTGATGACGACTGTTTATATAGTAACAAAGCCAGAAGGAAAAAGACGGAGGACAACGTTTTTCCACAAAGACTGACTGCTAATAAATTGTAACTCATCTGTTTATTGTCGTAGAAGAAACATGAGCCGTCCTCCGTACATTTTTTCTGCCACAGTAGGCAAGTGAGATCAATGATTTTACCGAACAGAATTGGTCCGGGAATAGAACCTGAAATAGTACAAAGTTTTATCAAATATTGCACAATTTTGAAAACTGGAACAGATTGTATGATATGGATTAACGTAAAGTTTATTTCCAAGATTAATAACTGGAGCTGCACGTATGTTTAACTGATTTTATACAAGTATTCACCTGTTCACACAAAAGATTTATTGTGCATAAAATTTATTTTACTGCAAATTAGATATGACTGCTGCACAAAAACTGGAATTTGTTAAGATAGTGAAAGGCAATATTGAATTCACATGAAAAATACATGCAATGATTTTCTTTACTATAGACCATTCTAAGATCTCAAAATACAGCATGTAAAGTGTTTATATACTGTAAACTTGGAAAATTTCACGATTCTAACAACGAGACGTTACGCATGGGGATAATATTCGCGATAAGAAAGTCTTTACCATTGTAAGAATGCAGTGGGGATATTTTTGCATTGGGAAATTTTCGCTAAGTCCGTTGATTCGCGAAAAACGTGAAAATTACCCCCATGCAAAAATTTCCACGTTTACAGTACAAAATATTACATATCAATCAGCGACAACTTGTCATCAATCATTCTATAATGGTGTCACTTTATTACTAACGTAGCAGTTTTCTATATTTGCTCTGAATAGGACAAAGGACAAGATCATCTGGTAAAATCTTTGGCACCAACACTTATTAAATGCAGATAAAGGTAAAACTTACCTAGACATCTTGCAATAATCCACTGAATGCCCAGTGCAAAAGATCTCTCCTGTTGCGGAACACACCTAGAAGATTAAACAAACATCTTACAGATCTAAAATTTTAGCGGTCACTACCAGAACATTATCATCATCATCTAATGAAAATGTTGTTGCTTCAATACATTTACGATTTCTTGTTGCTAATTATGAATTTATACAACGTGCGTGTCGTACTTCTTGATGAATCTGTAGACCTAGCTTATGCAGAACAAACGCAGGGAAAGGCGAGTCTGCTTACACTCAAACTATTACATCTTGTCTGCCTGCTTCCAAATTGTACGGAGGCATTACAGACAACATACTGCTTTAAGGCACCAACTAATTTTACTGATATTGTGACCCAAGTCTGTCCACATTTTTGCATGCAGAATTAGCACGTACTTGCATGTACAGCGCCCAAGTTGTGACCACAGTTTAAGCCTGCTTACCTGAGAGTTGCCGACAGTGCTGGCATGCTTGCGGTGAAGGTACAAAGCATCACCAGTGCAAATATCGGCATAAATAACGGCAGTAGATTACAGGCGCCTTTACATTTCCCTTCTGTGGCCATGTACTCTTGTTTCACATTGGTGTCATGTGTTACACAAGAACAATTGTTGTACACCTGCAAATTAATACACAAAAGGCTTTTATTTAGTTCAACTGAAAACAAAAAGATTCATTTTCAAGCCATATGTTAAAATTGCTATTAATCTTAAGGAAGGTCCCCTCATGTAAAGAAAATGTCATTCAATAAAGAGACAAAAATGAAAGCCCTATCACTGATCATTTAAAGTTTGTAATGGAATAAAGTTTTTGCTGACAGACTGACAAACAGACATTTGAAAAACTATATCTACCATTTCTCAAAGTACAAGGACATGATTACAGGATCATGAGTTTTTCCCTTCAAAAATGTAACTCTATAATCTTAAAACTATCTCTTTGAAAATATCTTTGATCATAACATCTTTGTAATAAAGGCAATGCAAGTGTAGCATCCTCTCGCAATTGCATGTTCCAGTGATTGGGAAGGAAATTTCGTGAATGGGCCATTTTCAATGATTTTCTGCAATTTCAATGGACCATTTCTGATGTACTGAAACTTCAATGGACCATTTATAAAATTGATGGGACTATGGCCCCTGTCCTTCCCAATCATTGATGTTCTATGCTATCAGCAAAAGGATCCTTGACCTTGAAAATCAATTGTTTTCATCCTCTCCTCAGGGGGAACTTTTTAAAAGTTTTGGTGATCCTATGATAATTCCTTTGTCTTCTCTGCTGTTCACAAGGATTTTAAGCTGAAGTAAATAGTGACCTTGACCTTGAAAATCAATAGGGTACATCCTCTTTCAAAGAGGAACATTTGTGAAAGGTTTGTAGGTCCTATGATAATCTTAAGCTAAAGTCCACTGTGACCTTGACCCCTGACCTTGAAAATCAATTGGGTTCATCCTTTCTCCAGGAAAAACATTTGTGGTAGGCTTGCAATGGTGATCCTTTGATGAATCCTTTGTCTTCTATGCTGTTCACAAGGATCTTGGGCAAAAGGGTTGCAATGGGATTATTATTCTATCATAGATAATCAATAGGTCACTTGCTGAAATTCATAATGGCTGACAAAATGACATAAAATGTCTGAGGTTGGCAAATTTTGCATACTTTTTCATTGTTATGTCTCAATGGAATTGCGTCTTTTAACAGTGACTTTATACATGTAATGTAAAACAACGCCAAAAGATGTTGACTTGGACAATTTGTGCTTTCTAAAAAGGTCAGAAAATGGTCTATTTAAGACATTCATCCTATAGACTTACTTCTGGGTCTTTCTGTGTGTCTGAGATCCGACATCCCGCGTGACATGGGGAGTAATACATCACATTGTCTATACCACATACAGGCATATAGTTATCTACAGCACAATCACAGTCATTGTTACATGTACTCGTCTCAAACTCTCCCAGAAATCGTAATGTCCTGTAAAATAAATAGGACAATTTTGACTAGGACAAAAGGTGCAAGGTCAGCAAATTCCAGATATTTCACTCTGAATACTAAGAGCTTTAGAATTTACTGCAAATATTAAAAGTTTAGATAAGAATATATTGATATACAAATTTACAGCATAAGCGTCATGTGAAAACCATATTTTTAAAGAATTGTTTATATAGCTTGTAGCATGTTCGACCTTAAATTGTGAAACCTTGACCTATGACACATTTGTGTAGTGTTGCTTGCCCATCTCTTCAATTCTACTGCAGGTAACAATGCATAGCAAGGAAGTTATATAGCCAAATATATGAAAAGGTTATTACAGAACAGATGGACAATGTCACAAATTAAAGGACAGATGGATAGACAACATGCACAGCGATTCTTAAACATGCACGTCAGCCTTGCCTCCATAGTTATATGTACTGACAAAGTTCATTCTTCATCACATTTATTGACTGTCAAGGTAGAAATTTTTGGTGGGGGTAATTTTTCACGTTTTTTGCAAAAAATTTCCCCCATGCGAAAATATCCCCGCAGCATTCTTACAATGGAAAAGACATCATTATCACGTATCGCGTAACATCTTTACGTTACGCGATACGCTCATGAAATTTCCCCCAGCGAAAATAACCACGTTTACAGTAATTGAGATGGCTAATTTAAGGCTTCTGAAAATATGATTTTTTTTTAATTGTTTGTAGCACACATATTGTATATAAACACAGAGTCTGAAATTGTAGTTTAAATCATACTTACGCATTACTGGGATGTTCTCCATACTTTATGTTGACTCCGGCAAACGGGACATTGTCACAGTGTACAAGGAAGACCAGACAAAAGAATACACAGGGAATGGTGACGCCGAGACATAGACGGATGATCCCCCTTACACGGAGGTTAAACTTCTTAACAAGGTACCCTCCCAGGAAAGTCCCACCTCCACCGGCAGGGATAGCAGCATAACCTGTAAATAACCAGAACAGATTTACTCTAAAAATTTTACGATTTTTTTTTTTTATTAAACAAGCGTCAGGTATCATCTTCAGAAACCAAATTTTAAAATGGATTTTCCTAACAATGACCTTGACTTTTGACCTATTCAGACTCCTGCAGCACTTTAGTTGTGCCAGAGTAATAAAGTCAAATTCCATGTCAATTAAGCTGCTAGTCTATGTGAAGAATGATCTTGATCCTTCACATAAAGGGCCGAAATACATTGATCTTGAGGAAAATCCCTCCATGAGTTACTCACAAAATAGAAATCATAATGTGATGAGGGGTTACCATTAAGCAAATGAGTGGAGAAAACAATACAAAATAAAGTTACCCTTACAGACTGCTCTGGTGATTTGCAGGAGGCAAATATAAAACAACTTACCTACAAATTGAGCTGCCATTGACGACTGTAAACTGAACTGAGCTTCTATAAACTTTGGAGTAAAGGTGGCAAAGCCTGCCAGAATGTTACCTGATAATAATAAATTGCATGACTTTGTATTATCAAAATTACATAAAATTATGTCATTGAAATGAATTATTACATTTTTTTCTGGAGGCTTTCAGTTGAGACAGAATATGGTCAAGAATTTTGAAACAATGATAATGGTATGACAGCATAATTATTCTTTCATATTCATATTTGAACCATTTTGAATTCAAGCAGCACCCCATTAATAAATTTCTGCAGAATTATGTTTTAATCTCAATAGGACTGTAGAAATGATACATATTAAACACATACAGTGTTAATGTCCTTCATGACAATTCCCAATTAATCATCTTTTTTTTTCCATAACTTAACCACTCAACTACAGTAATCAAAGTGATTGAAACCTTAAATTAATTTCTATCATTTTCTTAATTTGTTCTATATTTAATATACATGTATTCATGTGTTACTTATATTCCTCATACCTTCACAAGCTGCCGCTAGATTGAGAAACATAAATGTTGGATTGGTCAGTAAGACTTTGACAGAATTCCAAATCATGAGAAGTTTAGATTTGATTCCTTTCTGCTCCGTTTCTTTAGGAGTCTCCTCAGTTTTCCTTTTATACACCTCTTTTTCTCTCTCTTGTCTGTACTGTGATGAACCTAATACGATTGCATTAATTTATTCAAATAGCCAATAAAAATTTTTAACACATAAAAAGCAAATCATTTAGAATAATCACACGTTGATAACAAGTTGCGATTAGAAAGTGAAACGATTTTGATTTAGAAGGTCCTTTTTCTGCTTCCAAATTCTAATCTCTAGATGCTGAATTTCATAGATATTTTACTATACAAATAATCATATCTTCTTAATTCAATTTTTAATTCTGGTACCAGCAGTTTTGTAAATTATAACATCAACATAAAAAAGTAAAATTCAGCCTTAATGTCACTAACTTTAGAAAAGCCATGTACATGTATATACATGGTTTAATCCATATTCCTTACCAAGAGATACCCTACAAAATGCTTCAAAGATTTTCATCTAACTCAACTGAAATTTGAATTGATATTAAATTCAAATTCTGACTTCGCCCTTTTTCACTACATCCATGTTCAGTGTCTCTCGACATAGACTTTCTTTCCTCTCCTATTTATCTATATCAAACCTACTTAATGCTATACTATACCTGGTAGACTGGTAGGGAATCCTCCCAGAGGAAATGCCACAATAAAAGCCAATGCTGCAGTGATGAGGAAGCCCACCCACCAAGCTCCTACCCAGCGGGGACTGTCTGGCGTGATCTTAACACTGAAAAAGGAACAAATATATTTATTTAGTAATCAAATACCAAATGTCAATAATTATTCATCTTAGACATTACGCATCCTTTTGTTGCTTATTCATTTCAAACATGAAAATAAAGTACCGCTAAAGATGGTAATAATGTCAGGATTGCAAAGTTAAGTTTTTGTCAGTAAAAAGTTAAAGAATGCTAATGCTTTATTGTATTGCTAAATTTATAACCGAGTTACAATGTGCCTTATTTAATGACTATCAACTTATGTTGGTGTTTGAGGGTTGAATTATAAAAGAGATGGATAATGAACAAATTGTTGAAGGTCACTAGCTCAAGGTCACTGGGTTTAAGGTCATAGAATCAAATGAAAGCTTGTATCACAAGGAATGTCAGTCTGATTAAAACCAACCCCCCTTTCTCCTTCATCGTCAGGGTCTGAAGTACACGCATTAAGGGACGTGTTCTGTTCACCTTTCGTTTAGCCGATCAAAACGTGACTTACAGGCATGCAATATCTAATTACGAAAACTTTTTTATAATCCGGATCGGGACAAATCAAATAAAGGCGGAGGCCTTGATTTTTGAGCTAGTGACCTTGACTTTCAAGTTTGACCTACTTATAAAAAACAATTATTTGAACCTTTTAAAGAGGTAGGGAATTTATATTTCATGTCCAGACTCCTTGTGAAAAGACGTTTCATTTGTGACCTTGCCTTTTGACCTAGTGACCTTGACCTTGAAGTTTGACCTTTTCTTCAATAACATAAACCTTAGTTATAATCTTTTGCGCTGTGATGGATAGAGCGTCTATAGTTCACTCATAGATTCCTTACGACAAGGCGTTTTAATGAAACCTTGACTTTTGACCTAGTAGCCTTTACCTAATGAAGTTCGGTTTACTCTGCAAAAATCAAACTTGACTATATCTCTTAAATGATAAGCAGTATTGCTTTTATATTTTACATTAATATTCTTTATGACAAGCCCTTGCAAGTGGGACTGTGACCTTTCATTTGAGGCTGTGACCTTTAAATTAGCTGTATCTTTTGGATTAAAAGGGGTAGTGTGTTAATATGTCACTTATAGATTCCTTATATATGCATTAATACATGGCACTTTGCGATCAGGCCATACTGCCTTTAGCGGTTAAGCGTTCATATTGAATATTAAGTACAAAGGCTTGACCATCTGATATTAATATCAACAGGTATCATTAACCAAACATCATAGCATCGTCATGTTGAAATCTCTACCCTGAAATCTTATCGAGTTTTGCATTATAACTAAGGTATTAAGTGTTGCCAGACGAAAAAAAAAAGCAAAATAATTCCCATATAGCACCTCAATTTCACTGAGTGGCGTAGAAACCTACCTTGATGAATCTACTGAGTTAAAGTCTACATATATATCTAGGAAGGCACCGCCTGCCAGATACCCTATAGCTGGTCCCACTATGGCAAATGCATAAAATATACCTGCAAATAATTATATCACTTTAATATGTAGAACTTACAATTTCATCATTTTTGTAGAAATTGAAATAAACAAATAAGCATGCATATATTGCATATCATATAAATCTGCTAATTAAAAGATAGTCAACTGAGCCAAACGGAGCCCATCTTGGACTTTATCTCAAAGTAATCATCTATTGAATAGTGTAACCAAACTAAACATAGTTTAATACTACCAATTTACATTTATAATTTTTTCAATGACCGCGAGTGAGTACTTGCTCTAACAGTGTTGTCAAACTTTAGAATTGTCCTTTATCATTTCTATTAGCAACAATTATCAAAGTTACTACATACCTATATACATTGATGATGAGCGAAGAGGTAGATTTTCGTCCAGGTACGTAACCCCGAGTGTATAGAGGGGCGTTGCCCCCGCCCCATGCAGTAGCTGCCCTAGGAAGAAGACAAACCTGTAGTTCTGTAGGTTAGGTCCCGATGTACAGGTTTCTGTCCCATTGACGGACACGTCACATAGGAGACCGTCATTCTCTCCTCCGTAATCATACGAACCTGACGTAAAGTGAGGAAGAGCGAAGACAAGGGAGCCAACTCCCATAATAAACACACCAATACCTGTAATATATACAAAATACACACTCTAAGTACATCAATGTCAAGAATAAAACAAGTTTTATATCTTTAAGTCAAAGGTCAAGATCGCATAGTTTAAAGTTAAAGAATACACAGGTGAAATGTGAGAACTAATCAATTACTATGTATTCAAAATTCATCCCAAAGATTAATATTGTTTCCAAAGTAGGTCAAACTTCAAGGTCAAGGTCACAAGGTAAAGATCAAAAGGACCAAATAAACAGTCTTAATAAACACATGAAATGCACAAAGTTTGAAAACAGTATCTCCATTAAAAAATATGGACACAGTCAAAGTTTGTCAAAAGTAGGTCAAATACCATGGTCAAGGTCAAAAGCAAAAAATTATGTTACTTATCAAATAGTCTTACAACATGTGTACAGAATACATGTGTGAAATATGGCCATGTTTTATTTTTCAAATATAGGTCAAACCACTAGGCCATTGTCACAAGGTTAAAAGGTCAAATTAAATTTTGGCACAAAAAGAAAGGTCTTATCACAAGAATGCAGATGTAAAATTTGAAAGCTCTATTATTACTTACCATTCTGACATAAAGTCAAGGTCACAATGTCAAACACTTTATGTACTGTCACAATGAATACAAATGTGAAAAATAAAAGCCCTATCAATTACCATTTAGAAAAAAAAATGTCCAAGATTGAAGTTTTTCAAGAGTAACTCATACTCAAAAGTCAAGGTTACAATTAAGGTCAACAATTTTGGTACTTGTCACAAGGAATACACATGAGAATTAAGAAATTTACCCTATCACTTACTGTTCAAAAGTTATGGCCATGCAATGTTAAAGTATAAACAGACAAACAAATGGATAAAGAGACAGACAAACGGCCAGGACCCTGAAACTTCAGATTTTTACGGGTGCATAAAAATTAAGCATTTTGAGTGTCAATTAATATATGTTTGAAACGTGTAAAAAACCATGCACATTTGTAACAAAATTGAGTCCTGTATCCATATGGTTAAATTAAAGTTTGTTTAAGTACAAATATAATCACCGTGGGGTATCACGTGATACACAAATGATATGTTCCATGGGAATCCCCTTTGATTGAACCAAGTTAATACTGTCTCAATCTACTTTATATGAATTTATTTTAGGCCTATCATATGGTCATTATTATCAATTATATGATGGTAATTTATTCCGGTCAAGAATAGACGTGTATACGGAGAACACTTCAACAGAAATTTTTCAATGCTCGCCACATGATATGATATGGTGCACGGACAGATACAAAATTTTCTGTTTAAGTGTTCTCCAAATATACGTCTATTCTTGACCAGAATAAATTACCATCATATAATTTATAAAAATGACCATATGATAGGCCTAAAATAAATTCTTATAAAGTAGATTTAGACAGTTTTTACTTGGTTCAATCAAAGGGGATTCCCGTGGAACATATCATTTCTGTATCACGTGATACCCCACGGTGATAATGTATATGCAGAAATTTTTTTATTCATTGTTCTCCCGTTTATTGTGTATTCTTACCAAGGTACCTTGGTTTGCATCCTAAGCCACCAAAGTAACTAATGGGTATCAGACATAATACTGAGGCGATGTCATAACAACTAGCCACAGTCCCCGTCTCCGTGCTGGTCAGTCCGTAACGTCTCTCTATGTTAGAGATGACCACGTTGACAAAGCCATTGACCACCATGCCCTGAAATAAACATTTTTTTTTAATTGTAGTATAGTATAATAAGTTTATTGGCAAAAAAATCCACAAAGTATATATGTATGCATGAAAAATAAATGTATATTTGCGTGAAAAACAAATGAAGAATTTTATATTACTGTACATAAATGTTCATGCATCGGACAGCAGAAATTAGACTCGATCAGTGGCGGATTCAGGGGGTGCGGAGGGGGCGCCCCCCCCCCCCCCGGCACTCACCCAAATTTTTCCAAAAACAGGTATATTACGGCCCATTTTCAGTCAAAATCGGCAACATTCGCCCCTTGATCCCCCGGCAAGGGGGGCGCTGGATCCGCCACTGTCGATGCTTGTTTGCATCGTGTACTATCATACAGTACACGGCCCCACGGGAGTCATAGTGACGTATTGGATTGCCTCGTAAACCAAGATCTGCCAGCTTCACCATGTTAAGTACCACTGAGAGGTCATAAAATCTCATCAAATTCTACAGTATTCATAATGTTACTTAAACATATGTGCACTATATCCCTGATATCGGTTATCTCCCTCCATCACAGACTCGTGAGAGACACCAGAGACACAACATAAAAAGTCAGAGTTATCTGTCCCTTATCTCCCCTTCTCACAAACTAGTGATAGATTAACCATTACAGATTACATTCAAATAAAGTACCGCGGCTACACGGTTTCTTACTGAATCAAAACGTGTTGTATGGGGATAAAGAATTTCAAAAAAGTTTTAAATATAGAGCAAAATATTTTGAAAATGTACACTTGATTAATAAAATTCCATGTTATTCGTGTGAACATAGAGCGATGCCAACGGTTTTCCAGATTTGTAATATCGATTATTTATAAGGATTTGTATGTGAAATGACTCTTATATAATCCCATGCCCACGTGATAAATTTTAAATTTAGATATTGCACAATCTCAAATACTCTCACTCTCTCTCCAAATATTTCCCCTTTTGTGCGGTTTCCAAACTTAATAGGTTTTACGCACAGGCATTTAAATATATGAGCAAAAAATAAAATTTTGCCATAATTCCACAAGCTACATTCACTGTATCAGTGGCGGAAAAAAAAGTCAACGGCGACTGATACATCGATTTTCATTTTTGCTCTGATCCAAGTGCCTGTGGTTTTACGTAATAAATACGTGGGAAATGAATTAAGGAACATTAATGTTTTCATTTAATTCTTCCGTCCTGAGTTCCAAAAACCTAGTGGCCTCGTTTAAGGATGCAATATCAGATGATGCTGAGAATTCACGCTGCAGTATACATAAACTTGTTAAATAAATCTCCCAAACTCATTCAAATTAAGAGTACTGACACACGTACTTTAAGATACGTTTTGTTCATGTATCCATTTTTGAAAAACGAGGCTTGACTAGATGTGGTTACAACACGATTAGATTATACAATATTCCACTTCCAATGGGACTGATTAAAAAAAACTCTCTTCATCAGCTTGGAATGAAAATAGCACGGACAAAAAATCAAGACTTAAACAAGATACACAAGATATTTATTTCTCATAATATAAAACTAATCCTTTTTCATATAGACACCAATTGAAAAAAAAACATTGATTTTGAAGGGTACATGGGTTTTATGCATACTAATATCAAAGCTTGAATCTCACAGGTTTGGAAACACAAGAATTAACCATCAGTACACGTAGACTTTCTCTACTCATTAAATATAAAGTGTAATGTAATTATACTTTCTTTAAGTACATGCTAATAATATGATACAAGTAGGCGTCCCTTTAATAACTTATCAGTAGTGAGCAACAGGCTTCAGGTCTTCATCGTGTCTAAATCTATTTGACAGAAGGCAACCAAATATGTAGACTTGTGCAAGTCCTTATATGAAATGGTAACTTCTTATTTATTGAGTGAAATTCCTATACGTTTTCATTTTTGTTTCGTGATATATCTTTGCTATCAACTGCTCACAGACTATACTTTTAAGTTTTTTACCTTGTTTGAATCAGTAGTTAAAATTCTCTTCACATAATTTCATTTTAGATAAGGACTTGAGCAAGTCTTATAAGTATGTTTCGTGTACGAAAATGAAAGAGTCGATTTAAGAATTTTTTCCTATTCTGAATTATTTTCAAAATCTTGAAATGGGACACTCTCGTAGTACGCAAGTTAAGAACTTGTTAGTTCGATTCAATACACTCTAAACAAAATACAGTGGCGAATGAATCCACAAGCCATCATGTAATATATCTCCTAAAACATAAAGTCTATCTGGCAAATATTTACCAGACACTTGATGAATGTTTATAAAATCAAGCATCACATATATCTTTTACACATTTACCATAGAATCGAAGATTGAGAATAGATTTCCATTCGGTTTTCTGACGAATCATTTTACTGATAAAGTTAACGACTGAAGTTGGCGTAATCTGTCATATGTCTACCTATATTACATGAAAAATATATATCTATAGACTCAGCTAAGTTGAGATGGACTTTTAGAGGCTTGAGTGATTTATAAGCCTCGATGAATATAAAATCGACTTTCGAATTTTCAGTCCCTAGAATTTCGTCCCAACAATGACAATGTGAAAGAGGTTGAACATGGTTTTGTTGTTGGTAAAGTTGGTAAGAGTTTGATAAAACATGACTTGTTGTTGGATAGGGATAGGTAGAACATGACTCTGTTGTTGACAATATCTAACTAAGACTTGGTTTTGTTGTTGGTAAGGCTGAGGGATGACTTGGTTTTGTTGTTAACAAGGACTTGATCAGTAAGACTTGGTTTTGTTGTTGGTAAGGACTTGGTAGGTCGGACTTGGTTTGTTGTCGGTAAGGACTTGGTAGGTCGGACTTGGGTTTTGTTGTTGGTAAGGACTTGGTATGTCGACTGTCGGCCTTGGTTTTGTTGTTGGTAAGGACTTGGTAGGTCGAACTTGGTTTTGTTGTCGGTAAGGACTTGGTAGGTCGGACTTGGGTTTTGTTGTTGGTAAGGACTTGGTATGTCGACCGTCGGACTTGGTTTTGTTGTTGGTAAGGACTTGGTAGGTCGGACTTGGGTTTTGTTGTTGGTAAGGACTTGGTATGTCGACCGTCGGACTTGGTTTAATTGTTGGTAAGGACTTGGTAGGTCGGACTTAGGTTTTGTTGTTGGTAAGGACTTGGTATGTCGACCGTCGGACTTGGTTTTGTTGTCGGTAAGGACTTGGTAGGTCGGACTTGGGTTTTGTTGTTGGTAAGGACTTGGTATGACGACCGTCGGACTTGGTTTTGTTGTCGGTAAGGACTTGGTAGGTCGGACTTGGGTTTTGTTGTTGGTAAGGACTTGGTATGTCGACCGTCGGACTTGGTTTTGTTGTTGGTAAGGACTTGGTAGGTCAGACTTGGTTTTGTTGTTGGTAAGGACTTGGTAGGTCGGACTTGGTTTTGCATGTTGTTGGTAAGGACTTGGTTTTGTTGTTGGTAAGGACTTGGTAGGTCGGACTTGGTTTTGCATGTTGTTGGTAAGGACTTGGTTTGTTGTTGGTAAGGTCTAGTTTTACTGTATATCACGTATAACAATTCATTGAAAAAATGTGACTACCAAACAGACTGACTGACGAACAGATATGGAATGCCGGATAAAATGATAACTGTCGACCTTGCGTTACATGCGACATATTTTTTAAATCGCTACTAAAATTTTACTTTGAACGTAAACAAATGCCCTTGGACGATCCAATAAGCAAGTACGTAATGAAACACTTCCTGGGCTGATGTTTGTATTGGTCTATTCATTAATTTCCTAATTATCTGAGATCACGCGATTCCATTTATATAGGTGTCTACTGTCCGCGCAGCTTACTTCAGAAATAGGAAAATTGAAGTTTTCTCTATTTTGTCGACAAATTTTGCAATTAAAACTCATCTCGAACTCTCGTTTCTAACGGTGTATATTATGTGTATCTACGACTAATACTATGCTCACTGTAAAAGAAATTGGTTTTCTATGTTAATTTTAGAGCGACGTCGCCGATGTTTACACCGAGTCTTCGGAGAACGTCGTCGACGTCACGCTAAAATTAACATGGAAATTTATTTTCTTTCACTGTGAGCATATAGTACTGGTCGTATAGACATTATGAGACATATATAATATCGTCAGTTATGAGAGTTCCAGATCTATCCGCCTATATAAATTTTAATAGGAAAAATATAAATTTTAATAGGAAAATATGCCGACAAAGTAGAGAAAAGTTCAATTTTCCAATTTCTGAAGTGAGCTGCACGGACAGTCCACCATATTGCATGCGCATTAAGCAAACTTACGTCATGACTGCAAGGAGTTCATATAGTCAAACTCCCTTTTTTCATTACTTTATAATACCATATAGTATGGATGACATTTAAAGAGAAGTGATTTTTCCATTAGACAAGATATTCTAATTGCTTTAAAGGGTAGACCAAAGATGACTTGCACATTTAAGTTATCATGCATTTAAGTTCAGAAATTGCAGGGAGCGTTACACGTACGTGGATGAATATGTTTAATCGGCTGGCATCAAAGGTTTCTTTTTTAAAATGTCACTTTGTCATTGAATTTTTTTTTAAGATTTTTATTTCATAATTTCTTATTCATGGTGGCCCTTGATCCGTTGATCTATAATACAAGTATCCCGTCAGTAACATAATACAACATAATATCCACCGTACTATACAAAATCCCCTGCACTAAATAATATCAATCGTACTATACAATATCCCCTACATTATCCCATGTACTAAATAATATCTACCGTATTATACAATTTCTCCCCTTAACTATCCCCTGTGATAAAAATAAACGGAAATATACACTGCTAAAAAAATTAAAGGTGCGATTTTCCCATTGTAATAAATGGTGCATCGCATGTAAAATCTTTTGGGATAAGCAAGGCTACATCATCTATTTTTATCATCTGTAAATGGTTAATATGTTCAATACAGACATTGGTAATAAAGAAATGACCATGACATATGTCATAATACATTTATGTTCATCGTATAGAATAAGCAGCTGCAAACGTGTGTGATATGAAAGTAGAATTCTTGCTCCCTTATTTTTTTTTAGCAGTGTACAATATCCCCTGCCCTAAATAATATCCCCAACATTGTCCCCTGTACTAAAAATGTCCACCGTACATCCAACGGAAATATACGATATCCCCTGCACTAAATAATATCCACCGTACTTTTCAATATCCCTACACTATCCCCTGCACTAAATAATATCCACGGTACTATACAATATCCCTACACTATCACCTGTACTAAATAATATCCACCGTACTATACAATATCCCCTACACTATCCCCTGTACTAAATAATATCCACCGTATTATACAATATCCCCTACACTATCCCCTGTACTAAATAATATCCACCGTATTATACAATATCCCCTGTACTAAATAATATCCACCGTATTATACAATATCCCTACACTATCACCTGTACTAAATAATATCCACCGTACTTTTCAATATCCCTACACTATCCCCTGCACTAAATAATATCCACCGTACTATACAATATCCCCTACACTATCACCTGTACTAAATAATATCCACCGTACTATACAATATCCCCTACACTATCCCCTGTACTAAATAATATCCACCGTATTATACAATATCCCCTACACTATCCCCTGTACTAAATAATATCCACCGTATTATACAATATCCAAAATTAAGACTTGAATCCTTCCTGATAACCCAAGACCAACTTCAGCGGAATGGAAAATATAAAAAGTATATGCCATCACAGGTTTATCCTCATGAAAATAATCGTTTCCTTATTGTTGTTTCTGATGCAGAGTCTTTAGAACCTGGTCACGTGACAGTATGCTATATAATCAAAACAATCACTCAAGATCGTATAAAACCAGATCCTTGACATTACGCAAAAATCATGACTAACAACCACTTTTCAAAGCAACCACTTTTCAAGATTGCACAGAACCTGATCACGTGACATTATGCAATAATCAAAGCAACCACTATTCAAGATTGCAAAGAACCTGATCACGTGACGTTATGCAATAATTAAAGCAACCACTTTTCAAGATTGCATAGATCCTGATCACGTGACATTATGCAATAATCAAAGCAACAACTTTTCAAGATTGCATAGAACCTGATCACGTGACATTACACTATCACCTGTACTAAATAATATCCACCGTATTATACAATATCCCCTACACTATCCCCTGTACTAAATAATATCCACCGTATTATACAATATCCCCTACACTATCCCCTGTACTAAATAATATCCACCGTACTATACAATATCCCCTACACTACCCCCTGTGCTATAAATAACACCGTACATCAAACGGAAATATACAATATCCCCTGTCCTAAATAATATCCCCTACACTATCCCCTGTCCTAAATAATATCCCCTACACTATCCCCTGTACTAAATAATCCCTGATCTTGAAAGTAACTAAGAACTCTTTCAAGTATTTTCTATATCAAGATTACTCTTTGAACTACTAGATGTATTTGAAAATCAGTACTGTCAGAATACTATCATTTTTGCATCAAACAATGATAATCAGTAGAATTTGTTTATCTTGCTTTAAAGTATTATTGACTATTGTGTCCATTTTCCCTGACCTTAGCTTGAAAATTGGTATGTATATTGTCACATATATCCTTTTGCTAACATGAGAAGGAAGGTATGGCTAAAACACAAAACTGCTGGAAGTATTTCAAAAATATGTCAAGAAGTTCACTATCTAGTTCACTATCTACTTTATTAAATTGTTAGTATGATTAAATTAATGTTTTTAAAATTACCAAGAAAATGTCAATATATGTAACAGGCTATCAACATGTAGACACTTATATAAGATGACTCTGTTTTTAAGTTTGAAATATGTGACATATATAAATGACAAGAGGCTGTCATTTTCTACTTAAAACAACAGAGCCGGGCTCTATTCTCCAATATAGGTCCTATAGCGATAAGCCACGCCTACCCATTTTCTGAAAGCAGATAAACCGGCAGGAACTGGTTTTTACCAAGAATCGATTCCATTAAAAGGTCTAAGTTTGGTCATCATTAGAATAGAAATATAAAATGATGAAATCTGACAAACTAGTCCATAGTAAGAGTATCTTTTTAAATAATCTTGACACAATTTTATATTCAGGACTTGGTAAGACAGATTAATTTCCTCATTACACTGAATTAGTAATAGAATTTGATGACGTCACAATAGGTTTACGTCATATACCGTCCCAAACGGGAAGTAACTCTGTATTACAAAAATCCCGAATAGCTACCAAGAAAGCCCTATCACTTACCATTCAAAAGTTATGCCCAATGTTAAAGTTTTTGAAATGTAGGTCAAAGGTCAAGGTCATGACGTCAAACATTTTGGTATCAATGGAAAAGTCTTGTCACAAGGAATACACATATGAAATATGAAAGCCCTATCATTTACCATTCAAAAGTTATGCCCAATGCTAAAGTTCTTGAAAAGTAGGTCAAAGGTCAAGGTCACGAAGCCAAACATTTTGGTATCAATGGAAAGATCTTGTCACAAGGAATACAAATGTGAAATATAAAAGCCCTATCACTTACCATTCAAAAGTTATGCCCAATGTTAAAGTTTTTGAAAAGTAGGTCAAAGGTCAAGGTCACGAGGTCAAAAATTTTGGTATCGTTGGAAAGGTCTTGTCACAAGGAATACATATGTGAAATATGAAAGCCCTATCACCTCCCATTCAAAAGTTATGTCCAATGTTAAAGTTTTTCGGACAGACAGACTAACAGACGGACAGGCCAAAAACAATATGCCCCCGAATCTTTGATTCCGGGGGCATAAAACTTTCCATCGAACATCCAAAGGAAAAATACAATATCCCCTAGCTGCACTAAATAATATCGTACTTTTCAATACCTGTACTGTATAATATCCCGACCCCTGTACTAGTATCAAGGTCTCTGTTGGTGATTCTGATGAAGTGAAGATTCTAACGAAAGATACCTCGACATATTGTAAGTGGAACTTTTCATTCAGTATGACGGCATAATTATTTGGACCCTATCCAAAGTATTTTCGATAAAATTCTTCAAAATAAATCAGACGAACATAATTAACATAAGAGTTCAATTTTTCTATCACCTTTCCCAATCTTACATCTCACATTAATAAGAACTGTAAGATTATAATTCCTCTTTTTTGCTCCCCTGTCGCGATTTGTCATTATTATCGAGCTCGCTCTGTGAAGAGAAATTATGAACGAACATCTTGGAATTTCGATCTCGTTACATTGAATATTTCTCACAGCAGGAATTCGTATTTTTTACTTTTCGAACACCATGTTTGTTCCCGCAACTGTCAACGGATCGGAGTCTAAACGTATCTTATCACGTGATCGAAAGCAACTTTATAACTAGTCAGGTACGCAGAAATTGAATTTTATCTCTTTTGCGATAAAATAATCGTAACAAATGTCAATAATGTATAAAAGTTAGAAAGAACTGATTATATAAGACAACTGACAGGGGAAAGATTTTTGGTACATCAGTTTATTTGATCTTCAAATCCGAAAAGTATTAAGATAAATCTGTATTCGTACGCATGCGCTCTCCAGCCCATGGTTCAATTTTCAAACAAAAAATCTCAACTTGAATTCCTCGTTTCCGTAAAAATGCTGTGATATTCAGATGCATACTTCTCAAGTAGTATCTACTGGATGATAAAAATGAATTTAACGAATTTTCAAAAATGAAATTTCTATCATCTATGGACAGCGATATTTTTCTCCCTTCAGATTTTTTCCCAAAAATTGAAACTTAAAAAAAAACCACCCATTTTATACTTAGCATAAACATGTACTAGCTGGTAAATTAGCTGGGTAGGAACATTCTATTTGCCAGTTGTTGTTTTTTTCTGCTTAAATACCAGGTTAACGATCTAATTTTGCAACCTATATTCAAATTCTGTTCCCAAATTGAGGAAATGAAAGAAAGTCAAAAATCCAACTCTATTGTAGATTAAGGATACCAAAAGTTCTTCTTCTAAAAGAAGGTCAAAATAAAAACTCAAGGTCAAAATACCAGCACAATGTCAAATTAAATCAAATGTTTTTCAGAAAAAAACAGATGTCTCCCCCCTCCCTCTAAGTTACTTTGACCTTGGGCCAAGATGATGTGAAACCTTTGAGTCATGGGCAACATCATACTAAAACATGAAAGTGATTCATTGTATTGTTTGAGGTAAAGCCCAAACATGATTAGCATATACAATTTCATATTTAGTGAAATTGACTTTGGTCACATGACCTTGGATATAGGTGATCTGAAAAATACATTGTATGGATCATGCGCAACAAAAAACTGAATTAGTGATTGGATACACGATTCAAAATATAAAGCCTAAACATGATAAGCATAACAATTTCAGCCTGGACATGATTAGCATATACAATTTCATTACCAAAGTAAGAAGCTACCTTAACCATGTGACCTTGGGACAATGTGATAAGAAACATTTAGTCCTGAGAAACAACTTATTAAAATATGAAAACAATTGTAAGAAGGGTTCAGCAGATATTTCAGCCTGGACATGATTAGCATATACAATTTCATTACCAAAGTAAGAAGTGACCTTAATCATGTGACCTTGGGACAATGTGATAAGAAACATTTAGTCCTGGGAAACAACTTATTAAAATATGAAAACAATTGTAAGAAGGGTTCAGAAGATATAGCCCAGACAAGATTAGTACGTAGAATTTCATTAAAAAGAACTAAATGATCTTGACCTTGGGCACATGACCTTGGGTCAATATGATAAGAAACCTTCCAATCCTGAGCAACAGCATTCTAAAGTATCAGAGCAATCCAGTATATGATTCCACAGATATAGTCTAGACTCCATAGTATTTACAATTTCATTAAAAAATGTAATATTTGACCTAGACCCTAGTAATATGACCTTTGATCAAGGTGGTGTGAAACCTTTGGGTCATCAGCACTATCATACTAAAATATCAAATGATCCGATTACAGTTCAAAAGATTAAGCCTGGACATAATACACATAACAAATACAATTTCATTTAAAATACATGACTTGTATACTAATTGACCTTGACCTTGGTCACATGATCTTGAGTCAACGTGATGTGAAACCTTCGGGTCATAAGCAACAACATACTAAAATATAAAGCGATCGTGCAAACGGTTCAAGAGATATAGCCCGAATAGGAATGCATGTACAATTTCATTAAAATTGTACTACATGACCTTGACCTTGGTCACATGACCTTGGGGCAAGGTGATGCAAACCTTCGGGTCATAAGCAACAAAATACTAAAATATGAAAGTGATCCGGCAAACGGTTCAAGAGATATAGCCCGGACAGGAATGTATTCATAATTTCTTTAAAAATGCACTAAGTGACCTTGACCTTGGTCACATGACCTTGGGTCAAGGTGATGTGAAGTCTTTGGGTCGTAAGCAACAACAAACTAAAATATGAAAGTGATCCGGCAAACGGTTCAAGAGATATAGCCCGGACAGGAATGTATTCATAATTTCTTTAAAAATGCACTAAGTGACCTTGACCTTGGTCACATGACCTTGGGTCAAGGTGATGTGAAACCTTCGGGTCATAAGCAACAACATACTAAAATATGAAAGTGATCGGGCAAACGGTTCAAGAGATATAGCCCGGACACGATGTGTGACAGACGGACAGACAGACAGACAGACAGACAGACAGACGGACGACGAAGGCAAAACCAATATGTCTCCTCCCCGTTGGGGGGGGGGAGACATAATGAAAAGGTCTTGCCATAAGGAATACATAGAGAAAGCCATAATTACTTACCCTTCAACAGATAAGGTCAAGACGATAGTTTTTATGCCTACGACCGACCGACCGATCGACCGACAGGCAGACAAACCAAAATATTTCATTCCAGGGCATGAAAATATAATCATACTTCACTTGGCCTTAATTGAATTCTTACTTTTTAGCAAAAACAAAAAATATCATAACTTGCCAAATAACATTGAAAGGTCTAAAAGCTATCAGCCTAACAAATGACCCAATTGAGATATCCTCGTACGTATTACCCCTCCCCACTCACCGAACGCTTTTTTTCAAAGACCATTTACTTTTTGTGTGCTTATAGCTTTAATCAACCACAAAATCAAGAAGTACAAACATATTATTACCACCTTTATAAATCCCAATTCCCCGATAGCCACTCCGTATTGCTTCGCTGAGACTGATAAACAAAAATCTGAATTCAGCAGCCCCTAAGATTATTCCCGAGAGCTGAGTGATCTCCCTTTATAAGCCAAATTATAATCAGCTAAGCTTGCATCGGTTTATAGAAAGATAAGAAACATATATATATATACAAAATGTTTCTTTGAACATTATGGGGACAGATAAGCTTTTACAAACGTTAATGAGATGACTTATAAGAACTTATCACCGAAGCGCCACCTGTCTTCTGCTGCCGCGTGCGTGTAAGTAGGTTACTATAGATACTACAGCAGACGATTAGACGGCGTGCCATCAGGTCGATTTTAATTTGATTTCAAGATTTCTGTCAGATTAGGATTTTTGTCGAATGCCACTAGGGGGTGATTTTGCGGTTTTTGATGCCAACAACGTCCTTGATAAGCCAAAAGTAAGACTTGAATCCTTCCAGATAACCCAAGACCAATTTCAGTGGTATGGAAAATATAAAAAGTATATAGATGTACCATCACAAGTTTATCCTCATGATAATATTCGTTTCCTTATTGTTCTTTCTGATGCAAAGTCTTTAAAACCTGATCACTTGACATTACGCTATAATCAAAACAACCACTTTTCAAGATCGTATCCATGACATTACGCAAAAATCATGAATAACAATGTCCATTCAAGATCGCATAGAACCTGATCATGTGACATTATGCAAAAATCATGAATAACAACCACTTTTCAAGATTGCATAGAACCTGATAACGAGACATTATGCAAAAATCATGAATAACAACCACTTTTCAAGATTGCACAGAACCTGAGGCTGATCATGTGACATTATGCAAAAATCATGAATAACAACCACTCTTCAAGATTGCACAGAACCTGATCACGTGACATTATGCAATAATCATGAATAACAACCACTTTTCTAGATTGCATAGAACTTAATAGTTATGCAATTATCATGAAAAACAACAAATTTTCAAGATTGCACAGAACCTGACATGTGACATTACGCAATAATTATGAATAACAACCACTTTTCAAGACTGTAAAGAACCTGACCACGTGACATTACACGCAATAATACAACCACTCACGGCAAAGGACAGCTTACAATCGTAGTGCTCAAAGCATCCAACCTTCGTTCGTAATAGAAATAGAATATTTAATCATACACAGATGAAAATATTGACAACATTGGATAGTCTTCAATATACTGATTGAAATTTTACGCAAATAGATTTAAATATCCCAAAATTTCAATACTCAGTAATTATCCACTATTTTGTTTGACAACAATCTCAAATCATGCGCAAGATGTTGCTACACAAGACTTTGTTTCAAAGCTAAAGCAAATTTTTCTTAGTGATTGAACTTTATCACAATGGCATAAGAATGTCTGCTAATTCTGGAAGATATTTGAGCTGAAACAGCATAAACAAGAGTTTATTTTGATCTCGCCGACCATAGTTACATTCAAACAGACTAAGTAACCACGAGGCATGCTTCCAAACAATTATCATGAATAGATATTTACGCTTAATGTAGTATCAAAAAGGTAACAAGAAGATAGCCCTAGATTTGTTAGGACCAAAAATAGTGTCTAGAAAAAAATAATTAGTTGGATAGATTAAAACAAGTAAGGGATCAGGTATATTTGAAGTCCCATAGATCCATGGCTAAAAGCATAATCTGTCTCGCAAGCATTTTAGTGATTTTACACATCTTTAATCGTTCAAAGATACCTCATCCCTATGGGAATATTTTACATAGCTCCATAATATCATGGAATGAGGAATTTCAAAGGGTAATCTTCCTTCATTGTTTCAGAATCCTGAAATTAATTAGTATAGCACACGTAGTCTATAAAATTAATGTAAAAACCTTTATTCGTCCTACTTTAAAGAACAGTCTCTATATTACAGTTCACAGATTGCACTTAGATGCAGTTATATAAAAACAAAGCAAGATTAGATATTTTTACCTTGGCGTACGTCACTGAAATGATTTACACTAAAAATACCGCATTTATCCATTTAGCGCAGGTGCCTTATATCAAGCTATGTTTCTCAGTTATGATGCCTTCATTTTTTTTGTAACAGAAACATTTATGATCGATTTTTTTTTCAAATAAAAAAAAATCTGAGAGATATCTTTAAAACATATTAATAACATGCCATAGACAATTTATTTAACATCCTTGATCTTGACCTTTTGATCTCTGACCTTTCCTTCGTAAAATTTGCGATGGTCAAATAACTTAAAAGATTTTTTGTCGGTTTTTTTTTTAATTCCTGACTGGCTGGTTTTTTTTTTTTTTAATTCCTGGCTGGCTAGTTTTTTGGTTTTTTTTTCAATATGGAAACAACACAGACCAGAATAAATACAAGAAATTAACAAAGCCAGAACACAAGTGCAACATGACACCTTAAGTTCTTGTCTTTGATTCATTCAATGTTACCGCAATGTAGACAATCCAAAAGTCACAAGACTCAACAAACAAATCTAGCGAATTTTGCTTCGGTCCGGTGAAAGTTTTCGATCATGGTTTATGCAAATTTCAATTAAAGTACAAAAGGTCTGTGAAATTGTAAAATACATTGGATACATTTTTTTATGCAAACGAGGTCACTACCGGTCAGTGACCAATGTAAATCATATATGATTGTTGTACAACACATTACAGAACTTGGGAGTATGTACTGGTGTAAATATATCATAGTCAATTATTGTGGTGTAAAAGATAAACCATCGTCTATATGACAGTTTTCAGTTATCTATTGTATACGATGAAGTCCTCACAGCTGTTACTTCCTACTTTATGGAGGGGAACATTGTACTATAGATTATCTTTTGTCTTCACCTAGAAGTACACATGCATGCAAGGCTTAAAGTGAAGATATCTTTCAAAACAAGAGATTACGATCTCTTGAAATATTCCCGAAAAATCGATCCTACAATGAGGCAGATTTAAGTCCCCATACATTATTAATTAAACTCAACCTTGCGAATTCGGAATATTTGTCAAATTTGACGGCTTTATAAATTGCTTCAATTTCTTTCAATATTTCATTCAATCCCGTTTTTCGTTCAAAATTCGACAAAACTGACATTTCTGTTCAATTTGACGGCTTTATAAACTACTTTTATTTATCTAAAATTTTTAATCCGCTGTCGTTCAAAATTATACAAAATTGACATTTTTATTCCAAATTTGCAATTTCTTATAATGATTAGAAGGGCTTCGTAAACTGCAGATTTCTGCAGTATTTACACATTTTCCTTTTTTTTTTTTTTAATTTACATTTGAAAGGTAATCGATACTCAATTGTAATCAGAAATTGATTGCTTATTATACAAACTGACTGGCAGGTGTTTTGTTTTTCATTTCAGATTATGAGATACTAGTATTCCATTTAGTCAAATTAGGATGGCAACATGATATCGTATTCATACAAGTAGTTGACTCGTTGAACGTCGCCAACAATCGATAATCCATTACTTAAAATCCAATACGATTTCGGTTCTATCTTTTTTTATAGACTAGAATATATATTTGCAACTTAAATGTATTAATTTCCCCTGTCATACTTAATTTTTTATTATAGCCTTTTCATCTTTTTTTTTTTAATTCAAATATTGCTTTCCGATTATAATCAATAATCGATAGGTTTTACCTTGACATTTTACCACAGATCGAATCTTCACTCGGGTTAAACTGTGTCTTTTAGTTGAAAAATAATTTCTCACAGCTAGATTTATCCAAAGTCACGATCGAATCTTAATATTGCACATTAAACATGTTATCTATAGAATGTCATGTCTAAATGCAGCTTACCTGTAACGCACCTGCCCATGATAACCAAATGACCATGCATATTGCATTTTGAAATTTCTTAATTCCGGGGGGTTTAACACAACCCCAACCACAAGTATCCGTGCACAGTGTATTACAACACGCCTTTTCCATGGCAGAGCTCAACTGAAAACGGTACTCACGGAAACCCGCATTGGAGAGCGTTTGAAAAGCTTCATCTAATATATCGAGATAAGAATTTTTTAGAGTGTGCAGGTGAATTGGTGAAATTAAACCTTGGGGTATCTGAAGCCGGCTCAAAAGAAGTTTACATATAAGTGTAATTTATAACTTTGTTGAGGTAACAATGTTTACATGATTGTGCGTGCACTTGCCCCAAATCTCACGTTAGATTATCCTTTTTAAAAGGTGTGCAATAATTTCTTTATAACAAATCTAAGGCAAATTTCCAAATTTTAACTTAAGATTTGATTTTCCGGGTCGCTGGATGGAATAATGAACTGTAATGTGAAGATTTTGAGGATTTACTCGCTGTCATTTTCTTATTTCAATTAGCTGTCATATATCCTTGTATGTTACTGACATACTCATTGTCACGGATACCCGTCCTGTCATCACGTCAACCGGTCCAGTACTCCGCCTAGTATACATGTATTCTCATGTATTCAATTCACGTACTTCTTAAAACATCAAAATATTTTAGATAAAGGACGTATCACCAACCATGCTTACAGGAATTCAGAAATGACATTTGGTGGAACATCAAAATTGACGTATATTTACGGTACAAAGCCCGTGGTTGGTGGAGTGCAACCAGAATTTAAAAACAGACGATAAACAAGCTCAATATACGCCAGACTTACATCTTTTTTTCCAGCGGTGACCTTGACCTTTTACCTTGACACCTTGTTACCATGTAACTTTGACCTCGATACTATTTACAATTTGACTTCTGACTCTAATAATTACAAATAGAGATGATAGGCCTCATGGTTTAGTCTTTTTGACAGCAACAAGATTGCTAAAAGGGCTACCAAAATAACCCCTTCATAATTCTTTGAGGACTTTTTTCAATGTATTTTCCAACCTCCATGTTAAAACAATCCTCAAAATCTTGAGTCATGGGCAACAATTGTGTGAAATGTTCTTTATTCAAATCCACCAGAATTATTGTGACCTTTGACCTTGCATATGACCTTCGCTCCACTATACATTACAGATTACACATCCTAGGGTATTCAAATTCATAATCCACTAAAAACGTTATAATACTATTTACAAGGACAACATTTCTTTTTACTGTATCCTTGAACTTTCACACCAGAACTATTGTTCAAGGTCAGGAGGAAATTTTCTGTGAATGATTAAAATTCCAATCTACACATATGACCATAATTTGATTTCATTTCACTGTGGTCTTGAACTTTCACGTATAGTTATTGTTCAATGTCATGACATATCCTTTGGTAAGGGGTAAAATTGTGAAATTATCATCCCAGTGACTGCCAGTCCATGCTATATAAACGTTTCATTTCACTGTGACCTTGAACTTGTAGATGGAGCTTTTGCCCAAGGTCATAGCATATACTTATATCCCCGACAATTATGTCCAAAACACATTCGCAAATTCATCTGTTCTTAAATATGCTATGAATTTGAGCACGCGTAACACATGTGATATAATTAAATTCATTAAGATTTGTTTAAAAAGTTAGGACTTAAACTTTGCTTGCGGGTATTATAAGGACAGGCAGGCGAACAGAGAGACGGATGGAAGAATTCATCCCCTTCGTAAAACTTCCGTAAAGTATGTCACCATTTTTTGGGGGGGGATTCAAGCGCAGAATGATACGGTCAAATCTTACAACGACCTTCTTGCTATTCGCTTCAGACACGATTTTTTTATGTTGATACAAATAAACAGCGATGACATCCGAATGCCTTCCCTCGCTGTGGCGATCGCACAGCGACTATATTTTGTCAAACTGTGTATACTCTAAGGCTTAAGGGTTTCTTCGGCAGTGAAACAAGAAGGCAAGCGAAAGTTCTAGGGACCCCATCCATTTAATTTCTAGTACTACAGAAAATGAATAATTTTACTGAATTTAATGAATGGCGTAGAGTAGACTCTACGCCCGCCTGGGCTGTGTATGTCCTTTTTTTTTTTTTTTTTTTTTTTTTTTTTTTTGTCTTCAAGGACAACATAGTGATACAGTATAACCTTAGTAACACCTGTATTATGATAGCAGTATAACACCTGTATAAAGATAAAGAATTCCTTCTGGCTATATACGTAACACGACTCTATGTAAACAATCCTACCCATCTAACTTTACCCTGTAATCTTCAGCAGCTCTATGTTCACGCCATCGATAATAAAATCAATCGTCGTAAAAGTTGACAGTATGTACATTTGGGTGACATAAAAAATTGACCGGATCTGGATTAGATGCTGAGGAAAATGTTCTGAAGCAGTCATCTAATTCTTATTTGTGTGTCTCAGTCCCCTCGTTGTACATCTCAGAGCCGGGCCGGTTTACCGTTATGACAAAAGGACCTAAATCCATTGGCGAATCGTCTTTTTCGGGAGGGGGGGGGGGGGGGTGTTCAAGTCTATAATTTTGAAAGAAGAAATTACGTGGAAAATTCGAGGTGGTCCTGGTTCCCCAACATTGCCCCTCTAGATCCCCGACCAAAGATTAGATTAAACATATTTTATTCAAGAAAACATTGAATTGGATCGGGCAACAAGTTATTTCAACATTATTAAAGCCCTCTCCTATTCTAGAAAGTCATAAGAGGCGTCAATACCAATACCCGACCAAAACCCAACCATATCAATGTTACGATGCAGTGAATCATATGAGAGGGGGTGGACGGGGTGAAAGGGGGGAGGGAGAGGGAATGATGAAAGGGAGGGGAGGGAGGAGGGAGGCAAGGGGGCAGGAGGGGAGGAAGGGGTGGGAAGGTGAGAGGTGTACCCCCCTTGTCCAACCGCCCATATGACGATTTGACGGCTTGTTGTTGGGGGGTTTTTTTTGTGACTTGAATGGATATAATTATTTCATCCTTTACCTTAGTATACACATTTGTATAGAGGAAAGAGACAACGTATATATGAAGTTCAAGAAATCGTTCATTACTCGAGTCAAGGTTACTATCATACTTGCAATATTTCACTGTACATTACTAGTAAAGTAAATCTATGTATGTGTACCTGATTATTATTCTTCAACATTCTAACTATCTATGTAGTTCCTCTTGTGGTTATTTATATATTTATTTACACATTATAATAAGATATATAGAAGTAATAAAAGATGTCACAGGTAGCTTACCTGTATGGCGCCTGCCAAGCACAGCCAAACCAGGACACAGCCCGGGCGCCGCAACTTCTGACATGTTTTAGGATGAAGTTTAAACCATCCACAAGGACCCCCGTCATCGTCTGAATCCTCCCGATCCCCCATTTCGTCAGATTTCTGAATCAAAACCGCCGCTGGGTCATCTTTTTGCAACGTAACTCCAGTGTGGTTTGGTTTTCCTTTACTCTCAACTGCAGTGTATTCGGCCCTGAGACCATTCGAGCGTGAATTTACTTTCGTCATCATTGGTTGATTCGAAAATCAATAACCCTGGAGATACAAGAAGTCAAGTGACATCTTTTAATTGACTGACCTCAATTATGGAATACGTAATCAAGCAGAAAATGATTGAAAAAGTTTTATAATGGCTGTTGTTGACATTTAAATTGTTTATCTTTTTTTTTTACTTCACGATTCAGACCTACGTACATATATCAAGTTATGGAGAATTTTTCTCATCATTATGAAAATTACAGAATATTGACATTTTATTTTTAATTTGCTTCAATTTTCCCATGTGTTCACTTCCATGAATGCTTAACACCTCCGGAAATATTCGTAGATTTTGTTCTCTATATTTCTTCCTCGATGATCATATTGCATGAATATCAGTTTCACTTTCTTAAAATATATATCGGAAACTACGCAAAAAATAGAATTTACTCTGTGTACCATTTTCATTCCGCCAATTATTAAATCAGAGATAAACATTATAATTAGTCTCTGTATATAAGATCAAACTATGTAAGTAAAACACGAGGAACCTTGCGTGACATGTACCAATACCACACAACGTTCTGATGCGTTATATACGAGTAAAGGCAAACTGATATCCCCGGACTTCAAGCATGGTCTACCATCACAAAAGTAATGCAAAAGCAAGATTTTGTTCTTTTAAGAAATGAAAATGTCCTCCTTCCAACGATTAAAGAATACGAATGAAATTTTTTTTTTTTTTTATCACATTTGTACTCCTCTGGTGAATGCGTTTATCGTCCGGCGATGTCCATTCGTCTCCGTTCTGTACGATGGAAAGTTTTTAGCATGTTCAAAACTTTTCACCGGATAAAACGGACTAAGGCGTCCTTTACGTTGGTATCCGCTCGGTCCGGTACATTTTCCGGCGGTTGTTCCGAAGGTGACCGCTGATATCCGATACAATGAACTCGAGTCACGAACGAGCATGTACCGAAAGTGAAACGTATAATGCGAAAAAAATGTAACCAGAAGCCAACGAACGAGTAACGGATGTCCGTTCGTCTAACCTTTTGTCCGGTTCTTGTACGTTGCATTTCCGATTAATCCATCACCGTTACTTGTACGACGATTTCTGTTACACGTCCGTTACTTATCCAGTACATCTCTGGCATCTCAGTAGTGGCATTGTCGATTCTTTACGAACGGACGACCAACGGACTTAGGATTTTGGCAGTTTTTGAGACATTTTCCTTTCAGGAAGTATCTTATTGTTACGGTAACTGCTAGAGATACTGACGCTTTGCGCCTGCCTCAAAATATTAGTTTGTCTAGTCCAGGAAGGAGCTGTAACGATAAGGGCTTGATTTAGCCCTGAAATCATTCGATTATTTCTCGTGCGCTTGCCTTCCTTTGAAGGTAAAGGATGTTCAGGATAAAAATATTATATATTAGAAGATTTCTCATGGGTATATTATTTTAAGAAAAATTGATGTAAAGATTTGATAATACAGCTTTAATAGGTAGGGGGTAACAATGTCTGAAAACATCAAATAGCGAACGAAAATATACAAAAAAATGCATTTTTAACATAAATTCTAAGTGTTTTATGTTTTAATCCCCTCTTATTTTAAAAATGAGAAAGAAAAAATAACGTCGAAACCGGTATGTCAATGTAGTCAGTAAAATACGCAATCCAGAAACTGAAAACCGTTATATTTTGTACTTAACAGCCACATTGTAAGCTTTCAGGCGCGAAATACACAATGTGTAGAAATAGACATCTTTATATCGTTTATTTCATTCGTGTATGTTGTATATTTCATCGGAATCCACTCAGAATAGATTGTTCCATTGTATAACAAGAAGAAATGGGCAATTTTTATCTATCAAATCGCTCTAAAGTCAGATTCTTTTAAAAAATGCATTCAGTTAGTTGATATTTCCACTGAAAAAAAATCTTCGAATTAATTTCGACTTTTCAGGGCAGATTTTACGTCTTATCGTTATAGCTCCTTTGCTGTCTGACACATGCAAAATGCAAGAACAAGAATATTCTCCTTCTTGAAAAAAGTTTCAATTTCATATAAATAAATGCATCACATAAAATCATCTATAATTCTTGTTTTCACTGCACATTGGTGGCGTAATATTTAATATATTACTTTTCAGTGCTGATTGTTTATGACAATGTTAGGAAAGATAACTCAAAAAGTTGCATAATAAGTATGGATAATGACCATATCCCAATAAACAGTACAAAATCGATAATTCAAATAATCACAACCCAAAGGGATACAAAATCAGGATAAAACAAGAACCAAAGCGAACAAAGAAAACCCTCTACTACATGAAAAGAAGCGAACTCCCAATATGGGAGTGAGAACAGGTGCCCAGGAAGAGTAAGCATCTCCTGCTTGCATGTAACACCCGTCACTTCAATTCGGTAGAATTGTCACATCCGGTTACTTCCATTTCGGAAGATACAAGTATATTCGGTGGTTGGATGGTTCAAATGGTCTAAGACAGAGTATCAGCCACCATTCTGGAGAGTGGGACATCATAATGTATGACGAGTCTCCCATTAAGAGATTAAAAAGTTAAAGAGCTGTCTTTCTTATATCAACACTGAGAAGCTAAGTCGTGAGAAAACAATATGTTTTAAAGTATACCTCTTGTAGTACAGATAAACAAAGTTTGTGTTGTTTAAAGAGCACATGGAAAAATATTATAAGCTTCACGTATACATCCTATGTTAAAAATTATCATCATAAAATTATTCAACATTATCTCCTGACAATAAATTTTGAATAGAACTTAGAAGTATCTCTCAGGACCTCCAGTCCTTTGATTTTATCCGTTAGACATGCATCCGTTCGTGTTATCGAATTCGGTGTGCACGACAGCACCGAAAAAGAAATTTCACCCTGATCAAAGTCATATTTTGTTCAATACTTGATGAATTTCCTAAATCAAGCTACATAAAAAAATCTCAATATCTCTATCTGCTGCAGAGAAAAGTCCGGAAAATAACATAAAGGTCATAGCTTCTCAAAAAGGACAACCATGACCAAACTCAAACTTCCTATTAAAGTTATTTTATCCATTGTATCGAAGCAGAAAAAAAAGTTCGAAAATCTTGAATTTTGAAAGTTAACCTACATAACTCCTCCTATAATATTCTTGATATGCATGCACAACATCAAATTACCCAGCTCAGATTCATTACGTCCGCTAAGTACTAAGTACAGTACTGAGTATTTTGTTTATTCTTTATAACCCTTTTCCGATCATTTATTTCTCAGTAGAAGTAGAGCACATTACTACCATTTCAGGTTAGAAAAGGGGCTCAAAATCTTGATCACAAAACAATTTTTAAATAGGAGCAGGAATTGTGTTAATTTTGTTGCTAATATCGCTTCACTTTTTCTATATTTATTCATTTAGGAGGTGTTTGATTTCGTTTCAATATATATCAACCTAAGGGAGGTCACTCTAAAATAATGGAGAGGTTTTTAAAAACAGGTGGGAAAAAAAAACCCGCCGTGGACTGCCGTGAACTGATCACTCTTTTGTCGAGGCTTTTGTTTTGTTTTTCTTATTCTTTTAATATTCTTTCATCACACAGTTTTTCTTTTCTTAATTTTTTTCTTTTTTTTTCTTTCTTTTTTATTTATTTTATTTATTTATTTATTTTGTTAGGTTTTATATTGGCCATGCTAGTTTTGGGAGTGTTTTTTATTTTCTTTTTTAAACTTACAAATAAGAACGGCAATTTTATATACTCAATACATGATCTAACAAAATGACCTACATTTGTCACATACTACTGGTATCAATTCACATAAGAAATAAACTTAGTTAAACTGGTTACAGCGAACAAACCGTACGTGTTATAATAAAAGGTAATATTTCATAAAAGATCCTATGTTAATCGGATCACCTATATATCATCTTGATCGACCTTGACTGCTTTTAAGACAAAAAAAAGAATAAAAAATTGGACACAACATCACACACCAAGACAGAAAAGCAAGGCATCTGAACACGTAAAACATCAGCCCACGAGAAAAACGGAACTAAAGCAAACGCTTAAACGAAAGCACAAACAAAATCAGTCACAGAAACACGAAAAAAAAAACCACTTCTTAAGTCGTGTTCAGAACATGCCTTTCGTGCAAGTACGTGCTGTCTACGTTCAAAAACGTAGGCAAACTTTGGGGATCCCTACCTTGTCTGTGCGTAATCAGTACGTGGTAGTACAACCTCCGTAAAGCGGTGGTCACAACCCGCCGTACATGCACGTATATACGTGCTGTCTGCGTGCAAAAACGTAGGCAAACCTTGGGTATCCGCACGGTGTCCGTGCGTTATCAGTACGTGTCCCGTACGGTCTCCTTGTGGATTTGGGAACACGCAAACAGGACGTATCATTTTAGTGCATACAGAACTTTCGCTGCGTCCTGTCTGCGTGCAGTATAAGAAGTACGACACACACGTTGCAAGTACGTGCAGCGCACCTTCGACACAAGGAAGTGAGGACTCCGTATGCTAGCAGTACGTGTCAGTTCGACAACCTTTACAATAACGTAGAAAGTACGTTGTAAGCAAGTTGCACGCAAGTCGTAAGTACGAAGAAGTCAAAAATATGAAAAGCGCACGGAAACTGGACAGGAGGCGCTTTCAGTACTTAGCATTCTTTGAACTTCGGTACTTAGCATACTTTTAACTTCGGTACTTAGTAGTCTTTGAACTTCCGTCAATACTTAGCATAATTTGGTGTAGGTGAGCTAAATAAAACACACACTTGGTATGAAACACTAAGTTGCAGAGCAGATGTAAGCATGATGTAATTTAGAGCAATTCAGGGCCATACAGAGCCATTTGGGGCCATACAGGGCAATGCAGAGCCATTTGGGGCCATACAGAGCGATTCGGGGCCATACATAGCCATTCAGGGCCATACAGAGCCATTCGGGGCCACACAGAGCCATTCGGGACCGTACAGAGCCATTCGGGACCATACAGAGCGATTCGGGGCCATACAGAGCCATTCGGGGCCATTCAGAGCCATTCGGGGCCATACAGAGCCATTCGGGGCCATACAGAGCGATTCGAGGCCATACAGAGCGATTCGGGGCCACACAGAGCCATTCGGGACAATACAGAGCCATTCGGTGCCATACAGAGCCATTCGGGGCCATACAGAGCCATTCGGGACCACACAGAGCCATTCGGGGCCATACAGAGCCATTCGGGACCACACAGAGCCATTCGGGACCATACAGAGCCATTCGGGGCCATACAGAGCCATTCGGGACCATACAGAGCCATTCGGACCATACAGAGCCATTCGGGACCATACAGAGCCATTCGGGGCCATACAGAGCCAGTCGGGGCCATACAGAGCCATTCGGGACCATACAGAGCCATTCGGGACCATACAGAGAGCCATTCGGGACCATACAGAGCCATTCAGGGCCATACAGAGCCATTCGGGACCATACAGAGCCATTCAGGGCCACACAGAGTCATTTAGGACCATACAGAGCCATTCAGGACCATACAGAGCCCTATGATGTAATCTTGATTTATTGTATGGTCTTATTACTCTAAAGAGAAAGGATTGTAAGTGAATGGAAGGGCAACAATCACACAGATTAACAAACATTCAGCACTCCGGCACAACAACCAACAGACAGACACCAAAACGGTAATACAGACGGTCTTATAATGATCAGTTTTGAAGTCAAAGTGCAAGTATGCAGAAAGATATTTAGATTGACCCATGGAAAATTCGAGTAAACAAAAAAGTAATTTCGAAATAGATGATGAATTCCACTTAAAATGATAAATTAACACTCAGAAATTATATTTACAAAAGCATTAAAGGCAAATGTTCTATTTACAAACTTATTCAACCTCTGCCCTCGTGTTTGTACGTCAAGCTTAAAAATCATGAAAAATTATCATGTCCCTCATATCTTTCGTTTATGTACATAGATACACTTAACGTTTTGTGTCTTCCTTCACGTAAGAAAAATGATTACTATTAGACATGCAAATAATAAATTAAAACATTTTCTGAATTATTTCACAGCAACGTATACATACCATCTTGACATAAGTATGAAATGTATTAATGTAAATACATAATTATGAAACGTATTCATGTTAATGACAATGATACAAAATAAAATCAATACATTTTCTATAAAATATTCAAAATAAATCTTACCATTCAGAAAATTAAGCTTTCCTTAGCAGAAATAGATATATGTTTCAAATTCATCCCACAGCATTTTAAGGTTTTCGCTCAGAGGCACAATTCTAGACTCAACTTTGCACTACTGTTCATATTTTAACATTCTCGTCAGAAAACTTACAACGAAGGAAATATATATGTATTGTCATTATTCCTGACATAAATTTTAAATGACTTTTTTTTCAGAACTAAATGGCGGAAATCATATAATTTCCAGTATATTCGCGTTTTATATCCATTTAACAGATAAATTTTTAAAGATCACACTTTTAACCATCGTTGCACATCCCATTGCACAAATCCTAACTAGATGCCATTTCATTCATAAATTTGCATTTGTATATACATTTATGAATGGCCTAGGGAGAAAGGAGTGCTGATCATTAAATTCTATACATCACCTTTCCTTGTTATCTGTCAGATTTTCAATATATTTTACAGGTGAATATTCGTTTCGACATTTTTCATAATGTACGTTTTGAACTTGTTCAAGGTCAAATCGTATCAAGCAATGTGTAAAGTTGCAACAGTCAATTTCGAAACTTTATATTCCTTATGTATGAATTAATTTTGTTGCAAATAGATTTTAATCCAAGGACTTTTATAAAACCTTGGATAATATACTTCATAAGTAGTTACCAGAGGTATAAAGTAGTCCCGTTGTAGTCTAGAAATAAAGTCCCCACCCGGAAAACTCTGTCGATATCTATTGGTAAAAAACAATTATGTTTTCAGCAGTCAAGCCGCACCCATGTATGGAGGGATACTTCACTTTTAACTATCTGCTATGATACGTTTTGCTGCAATTAAGTGTCCCACATAGCAACGAAAATTTGGGAATATGGCCGCCAGGGGCTCTGATTGGTTGATGCATTTTCGACATCTCCTCTGCTGCCCAGAATTTCACGAAGCAGTATTGAGAGTATCAATGTAGCGACTTCGGATACAATACTGATAGTCTGGTTCCCGAGACCTTTAGTAATAGAGAGGTTTCGGGTACTGATACCCTTTTTTTTTAAAAAAAGTATGCAAACAGGGACTTGAAACCTTCTTAAAATTTGTTACCCCCTTGTATAATATAATATAATATAATATAATATAATATAATATAATATAATATAATATAATATAATATAATATAATATAATATAATATAATATAATATAATATAATATAATATAATATAATATAATATAAGAGGAATTCAAGTCCCTATGGATAAAACGTCGTGTCATTTTTGAAAAGTAAAGGCTCAAGGTGATTGCCATATGGGAAAATCATTGCAAAACAATCATTTGCAAAAAATTAAGGTATGATATACATACTAGACAATTCCTATCCGATACAGAACTAGAACGCCAATCTCCTTAACTTCTTACATCTTCGCGTCTTATAACCAGACAGGTCTGTAAATAGAGAAAAGGATGGGTTAATACTATATTTCAAAGTAATTTGCCTGCAACGTACGTACGGAAGCCCGTTAGTGCCAAATATGAAAAATAAAAATAGAAGCATATGCGAAATATATTTAGGATAATTTCTCATTTTCCTAGATTTATTTCTCGCTTTTCCTAAATATGTTTCGCATTTCCTTCATTTTTAATTTTTCATATTTGGAACTAATGGGCTTCCGTACCTAATCATAAAACACCCTTATAAAATTACAAGAGTCCATCTGTCATGTTGTCCCAATAAAACAGAAAATGGCCTTAACATGATATCCTCTATATAGAATTTAAACAAACATTTGATCATTCTTTTCAGTTTAAATTGTTCTCTATATGTATACGAGAATGACTCTATATATCATCTTACCAATTTACTATCAAGTCCCTATAAATTATTTTGGAAACTGAGTTTGAAAAATGGACAAGTGAACTTCGCCGGTTACGACCTTTTGAGTTCAAAAAATACCAGTTAATGAGTACGACCTATATTCAGAACGAGAAGTTTAAGTTTATGACTCCTTCGTAAGTAAGATACAGAAGTAATTTTCATTCCAAACATGTATTAAACACACATGTCGGTCACAACAGCATAAAACTTAAATATAAACAAAAAACACAAACTCTCTACAATTATTATCATAACATCTCGGGCTATGTCATCGTATTGTAGATAAAATCCAAGGATTAAAATGAAAACATATCCAACATTTCTTTCTCAGGATTCACCGTAACACTGAAATCGTTGTTTTCAAAAATCGCAAAATTCGCAGCATATCATTCTTATAAAACAGTCACGTATTTAAACTCTTCCATCATAGATACAACCCACATCGTTCATACATACATAGCCATCATCGACCCAACCAACATATTACCATTATAGAAACAACCAACATCGTTACATATAAACATTGCAATCACCGCGATACAACCAACATCGTTACATATAAACATTGCAATCACCGATACAACCCAAATCGTTACATATACAAAATAACCCTCATCGAAACAGCCCACATCGTTACATATAAACATTTTCATCATAGAAACAACACGCATCGTTACATATAAACATTGCAATCATCGAAACAACCTACATCGTTACATATAAACATAACCATCAACGAAACAGCCCACATCGTTACATACAAACATTTTCATCATAGAAACAACCAACATCGTTACATATAAACATTGCCATCATCGATACAACCCACATCGTTACATATAAACATTGCAATCACCGATACAACCCACATCGTTACATATAAAAATTGTCATCATCGATACAACCCACATCGTTGCATAAAAATATTGCAATCACCGATACAACCCACATCGTAACAAAAACACATTGTGCCATCATCGATACAACCCACATCGTTACATATAACCATTGCAATCACCGATACAACCCACATCGTTACATATAAACATTGCAATCAAAGATACAACCCACATCGTTACATATAAACATTGATATCATCGATACAACCCACATCATTAAATATAAACAAAGCTATCATCGATACAACCCACATCGTTACATATTAACATGGCAATCATCGATACAACCAACACCGTTACATATACAAAATTACCCTCATCGAAACAACACACATCGTTACATATAATGATTCGAATCACCGATACAACCCACATCGTTACATATAAACATTGCAATCACCGATACAACCCACATCGTTACATATAAACATTGCAATCACCGATACAACCCACATCGTTACATATCAACATTGCTATCATCGATACAACCAACATCGTTACATATAAACATGGCAATCATCGATACAACCATCATCGTTACATATAAACATGGCAATCATCGATACAACCCACATCGTTACATATAAACATGGCAATCATCGATACAACCCACATCGTTACATATCAACATTGCAATCACCGATACAACCCAAATCGTTGCATATCAACATTGCAATCACCGATACAACACAAATCGTTACATATCAACATTGCAATCACCGATACAACCCAAATCGTTACATATAAACATCGTCGTCATCGAAACAGCACAAATCGTAACATATCAACATTGCTATCATCTGAACAACACATATCATTACGCATTAATTACACGAGTATAAGCTTCTGAAATATCGTCTACATGATTACCAAGTATTAACTAAACTAAGTATAGTCTCAAACCCCCCCCCCCCCCCTCCTCTCCCGCCCTGTTCTTTAAACTTCTCACCCACGGACTGCCTCTCTACAATGAATTCAGTATAAACCCTTATTATATAACCTACCTCCTCAATATTCCTCATAGCCTTAACTCGATCCTTTAATGTAACTTCAAGTCATAGTGTTATCAGACAGAGATGCAATAATTCCGTTTATGGAACATCAAGGATTCAGATACGCTGGTCTGCTATCAATTAACGCTGTGAAAATCCATTTCCATGGAAACTAGACGGATTGATTAAAGAACTTCTTGTCAAGTGACTTAACTGTGTTCCGATGTAAAGCTGAGAGAGCCTCATTTAAGGACCTTTTCCCTTCATTTCCTATTCTATGGAAATCATTTTACAAATCTATACGGCTGGCGCATATCCGGTAAGACGACATGACTACAAGGGGAAGACTTTCATGGCGGATTGGATTTGAATGAGTAGAAAGCCAACGATCGGTCAATTTTTTTTTCTTCTTACCGCGGAAGATAGAAGAAGGAAAAACCTCTTGAGAAATTCAGATAAAAACGGATCTGACTGGTATAAACACATAATAAAAAATGTCAGTATAGTAAAAGGGAAAAAAACGTTGAAAATGTGTATGTATCTCTGAAACCACTTGATTTTTATGGGCCATATAATTCAAAGGTTGCTCCTAGGGTTGAAAAAAAAATGGATAAAATTTACTATCGATTATAGAACACAAGCGGAAGAGCATTTTCGATTGATAATCGCGATAATCGAAGTATTTAAATTTTTCAAACTTTTAATCTTTTTTAAAGCTTAATTCAGAGGGACAGTGCCTTTATTTCCTCACGACTTTCTATACAATTTATTTATCTATTTATTTGGTGTGAACCCTCGGGGTAGATCGTACCTCACATTGAGGTAAGAGCTACAGACATTCATGTTTCTCTCCTACATATGATTTTCTGATACACTTCTATAGTTATTTTGCGCGATGAGAGAACTTTTTTTTCAAAGAAGTGTACTAACTTCGATTAATCGATTCTCACAAATTCATTCGATAGTCGGCGACTTGCATATCTAGCCACGATAGCGCCGATGTCGGCGACTATCGTTACAACACTAGAACTTTGCTCCCTAAACTCACAAAGTGGCTTAAGTTTTGTCCCGCATGTCTCTGGTGATCTTTCTTTTTCCAAGTGTAGCCACCTGTGTTGATGTATGAAATCCCCCTCCCTCCTTTACTATGAGCATGTCGACAGACCAGAATGAAGGTTGTTAAATGATTCATCAGAACTGGAGTCTGTTTCTTCAAGGATTCCCGGAGCTGTCGGGGACTACTTGGCTACAAATCAGCAGCAATTAATCATATTTAAGTAGTAAGAGTGGATCTAGAGAAGGTGTTTCCCATTTTTACGTACGTATCCTTTTTTTTATTAATCACAGGTTGCACCCAAATGATCGGCTGGATCCCTACCCCCTCCCTAGAAAAACGTTTGGATCCGCCCATAAACTTGTAAGCATGACTGGGGTCAAGATCTCATCTTGAACTCCACAACAAAATGATCGCACATTCAAGAGCAAGGTTCTAAAGTGGAAACGGCAGTAAAAACCAGGGTGCTTCTACGACCATCCTTCAGACCTTTGACTAATTAATTGACTTAGCGTTTTATTGGCATTAACAAATGAACAGATGCTGACCTAAACGCGTGTGGGCATTGGCAAAGACAAGCATAGGTAACTGTCTGTCTGTCTGTCATAACATGTTAATCATAACATCATTTCTCGTCACTGCCATTGATTCGCCTGTCAATACCACAGGCACCAGATTCCAAAACTCAATCTTCAACACTCGATTCTCTTCTCTTTACTCTCTCTAGAGAAAGGTAAAGAGAAGAGAAACGGGCGTTTAAGAAAGGGTTTTAATTTCAGGTGCCTGTGGTCAATACGTAAGCAGAAGCGTAGCATGCACGTTTTACGTTTCACTGACATTACAATCCACAATTATTATTTTTTTTTTGAGGGGGGGGGGGGGCGACAATGAGACATAATTTTCCGTTCCCATTCAAATAATTAAATCATACATTGTCTAGAAAGTTATAACCCATACAATCAACAAATGGAAATTAAGGGAAAAAAGTCGATTGTATTTCTTTTTGCATGTTGTCAAAAATTTTACTTCCTCATTTTCGTCCATAAAGTTATTAGTTCTAGACGCACCTCTTCAAATAATATAAATATAGACTCCATACTTTAATTAATTGAACTTTGAAAACCTTGAACGATGGTACTGCAAATCTCCACCCTACTTCGATTATGTTGAAATCCGACTACTTTCATATTAAATCATAATGACATGCGTTTACACCCCTTTAAAGTGTGATAAGAAAACGTCCATAAAAGATCGGGTTGAATTTCTACTAATTTTTACACCTTCTTCAAACTTGAAATTTAAGTATTTCATTACCACATAAAACAGAATCAGGACAAAGCGATGATAAGCGTAGAACGGTGCGGGAAAACTGATACAGCTCGAGTTACATCCCTTAGTTATTCTCCCTATCATTACACTAGGTGCACCTTTTTTTCTTTTTTCAATTCAATTTTTAAAATTTCGCTTTTGCAATGGAAAAATTAAAAAAAAAAAAAAAAAAAAAAGAAGGACAAAAGAAAAGGCTATAAGACTTTTGATAAGACAGACTGGGACCGGGACTATACACCCTCCCTCCATGACTTTGCTTCCTATTCCATCATCAACCTTTCCCATTTCTTGCTTCTTCCAGCTCGATCTTCCTCTTGTGGGTTTGAAAATTGGTCAAGTACCTTAGTTTTTATCTGATCTTGACGAGAGCATTAAAAGAACAGTTCGCCAAAAAAATTTACTGCATTCAATATCATTGACGATTGAAAATAGTCTGACTGATGTCCCTTCCCTCTTAATCCCTCTCTCCTTTTGACGCTTCCTGTATCCTGTTAGTATTTATGAAATTCATTTTGGTTTAACATCTATTTTATCCGATGCATGAACACTGGAGTCAATGATCGGAGAGGCAATAAAGTAGATTTATGAAATATCAATTTTGTAGTTTTCATAATTCATAATTTCATTGTCGATTTTAAGAGACAAGAAGCAATCTTGATTGCCTTTGAACTTTATGAAGTTCTAGTTAACAAGTGATATTAAAAAATCAAACAATCAACAATTGTCAAGTACAATGACTAAATGAGACCACACCAGAAGTTTGTAAAAAGTCATTTTGTACTGGAGTTTCAAACATCTTCTCGTGTTTGATAAAACTCTAATTTACGCAAGAAGAAAATGGAGCATGTATAAGAAGTCGTCAATTTTATGTTCAAGAAATTAAGCACATGAGTGCTATAAGAAACTAGATCAAAGTCGCCACACCACTACACATGCACCATTTAATACAACCCTACATTACTCCATGATGTTATTTTTTTCAATTTATCATGTAGAAGCTTGAAGACGTTGTAATCTGAGATTTCACGCTGTTGAACTTTATCAATGACCCAACTAATATGCCTCACAGAGCGGCGAAAGGGTCAACTCAAGTCGTAAGAAAGTCGGCTTTATCAGCAAACAGAACTTTTACAACGCTCCAAACATTAAAATCCCATTAATCAAAAGTATCTTTTATGTTTTGGCACATATTTTTGACACAAAATGTAAATTACATATTGACGAAATGAATGCCCGTGTTCATTCCTCGAGTAAAACCAACATTCTGTAGTCAGTCAAATGTTTGTTAACATAGGATTAGAGGGGATTTTGAACTGCGTGTTATAGGAACATAAAGGTCAGAAATGAACTCCTACCTGTTAGATTTTATCGTAATTAGCCCTCGTCTATCAACGTGGCAATAGACTAAAGCAGAATATACTCCAAGCAACCGATTTGTTTGAGCAAATTGTCTAATACTACAATTTTACACTACTTAGCTACGCAGGAACACAGTTTGTGGTCATTTCTTTGGAAACGCTTTAGTATTCATTTGTACATAAACACATGAACTGCCACATTTACTAAAACGACCAGCGTTATCAATGAAAAATGGTTCATAGAAGTCTCTGTATATCATAAAAGGGTGTAGGTGTCGCCACTTTCGCACCACTGACGGTTGTAGATGTCACCACCTTTGTAGCACTAACGGATGTAGATGGCGCCACCTTTTTTGATATATGTATATGTTGCCATCTCTGTAAACTGATGGTTGTAGATGTCACAACTTTTGCAACACTGACTGTTGTAGATGTCGCTACCTTTGTAGCACTTAAACGGGTATAGATGGCGACACCCTACACATGATAGATGTATATGTCACTATCTTTGTAAATTGATGTGTGTAGATTCAAACAAGTTACATAACTTATATTGATGTCTCACGTTGGTTCAGATGTTGGCGTGAAGGGGTCCAAAGAGTGTGTACACAGCCAATTGTGCCTCATATGAAATTCATGTGAAATTTACATGAAAGTTCACATGAAATTATTGTGAAACGAGCACGAACATGAAATTTACATGAAATTTTTCACATGAAAATCATGAAAAGATTTTTACATGGATGTTATGTGAATTCAGTTTCCTGTGAAGGTCACTTAGAAAAATTCATGTGAAATTCATGTGAAGGAAATTTATGTGAAATTCATGTGAAATATTTTTCACATGAATCTTATGTGAAATTTATATGAATTATACATGAAATTTCATGTGAAATTTATATGATGCTCATTTCATATGAATTTCATGTGAGGCACAATTGGCTGTGTAATGTGTGTAGATGTCGCTACTTTTGCACCACTGATAGCTGTAGACGTCTCCACCTTTCTGTCACTTGCGGGTATAGATGGCGACACCCTTCAACCAATGATAGGCAAAAATGTCGCCATCTTTGTATACTGATGTGCGTAGATGTCGCCATTTTTGCAGTTTGCACCACTGATAGTTGTAGATGTCACCACCTTTCCATTTGTGTAGCATTAACGGGTGTAGATATACGTGTATGACAACCTTTGTACGCCTGTTTGTTGATGATGTCTAGATCGACCTTAAATCCCTGTGTATTACTGATGAGTGATTAGAAAGCTTAAATTGACCGATTATAAAAATCATCGACACATCTCCATGTCCGCATTTTGTTTTCATATAATGCAAACTTGACGACAATCAATAACAATTGTTTGTTTAGAAGATTTATTTTTGAATGCTTTTCGGTGTCCGGCTCTAATGTGTTTTTTCTATCTGTATACTAAATATCAGTGAGCCATAATATCTAGAGTACGCGGATCTAGATGGGATAGGGTCGTGGTAAGACCCCCTAGAAAAAAAATGGGATTTTTTTTTTCATTTTATGCACATTCATTTTAAATCAATCACATCGGCTGGGGCAACATTCCTCGGCCAGTCTGAACCCCTATCCTTTCATTGACGCTTGTTTTGCCACCACCCATCCCGCCCCTTTCCCCTTTCTCAAGCTTAATACTGATAGATTTCCAGTGATAGGCCCGGGTAACTTGATATTTTGGTGGAGACATACCCACACCCTTTTCCTGCAACATTATTGGTTTAATAATAATTTAGCACCTTTTACTTACCTTACAATTCTACTATACTGAGCTTCAGGATTCAAATCTGTACCATATCATCCACATACAATAGTAAGTAATGTAAACATTTACATACGATATTATATATAAGCATTGTTCATTGTAGATATATATATATACTTACCTAGGTATGCACAATAAGCCACAGTGATGCTACGCCGTGTAACACCGGATCGTGTACTCACTATTAATGACAAAGGTGTTTAACAAGGAAAAATGATATGACAAGTGCATAGAGATTTGTAATTTATTGTCGAACTTAGTCACTTTTACTATAAAAATGTCCGTATTTTTGTATGGCCCAGGACCCATTATTTCGTCTCTCCAACAAAACTGAATGAAACAGAGAAGATACTGTAACTGGAACACACAAGGATTCGCATGAATTATGTAATTCTGTATGAAAAGTACTCATACAATGATAATAATTTGATAATGGACTATTAAATTACTAGTAAGTAAAAAAATCCAGAGTGAATAGAGTTTCAACACATGCGCGAATTTAGAATAATTTCCGATGATGGGAGGGGGACTGTCCAGAGTCTACCCCAACCCGACTTCGAAATTAATAAAGAAAAATATGATTTACAATGTAGATCAATTGGGGGTGGGGGTGTAGCATTTCTGATAATGAAAAAAAAAAATAGAAAAAAAATAGAGGGAAGTGGATTATGTTTCGGTGGATGGACGGACCGACTCAGGCGCGGATCATCTAGAGTCTAAAGAGGGTAACAAAATGATAGATCCCTGATCGGACATGAACTATATATGGTGTGGCCAGCAGGAAACCCTAAGAATTAAAACAAATTCAAATAATTATATTTTTCCAGAGGCTGCCTCCCCCCCCCCCCCCCGGGCAAAATAAGTGCATACCTCTGGACAATTTTGTCTAGACACATACATGTATTAGTTTTGGATCAAAAAATGAAAAAAAAATGTGAATGCCAATAACTGATCGTAAATGCATTTAGCTTATTATCATCATGATCAAATTCAATCAGTCAAAATCAAAAGAGAAAGTTAAAACTGAAAGAAAAATCCTTTCGAGCTCTCAGATAAATGTTGTAAAATAACATTTTTAATTTTGTCTGCAAGTTTTCGGAGTGAATTTTAACACGTTATGGCACTTCACAACTCAGTTCAAATCTATGTGCACAGCAGTTCTCGTCTGCATAAACACTTGATAAGATATTATGGCAAAAGTCATACTTTACTTTTATTATCTTAAAGTCGATAAATATAACAATCTGGGGGGTTTACGTACGTAAAGAAACTGTCATGTGTTTTACTTACATAACGCGCTGTTTTTCCTCCGGAGAATCTGCTGGTTATAACCATGCGCACACTGCTCAAATTTTGCAAAAAATCCTTTTATCAGAAGCAAAAATCGCACGTTCGAACTGAGAGTGAAAAACGAGCACCACTCGTTAACCAAGTGTCAAATGTGTTTCTAAAGTCAGTAACATGGCTAGATTACAGGCTTCATTACATGATTTACAAGTGCACGAATTTGAACTCGGTAAAAGGGGCCGACCAAAACTTCAAATCCAGGCGACAGAAGTATTTTTAAGAGCGATGCCCAGTGTTTATCATCTCGTTTCACCCAGATCATTTATAAACAATGCAAACAGTCTATTAGATCGTCTGGAATTGTTATTAAATATCAGAATTTGTATTCAGACTGATGTATCAGATAATACACAGATTCTATTGTTGTATGACAACGGGGTATCGCGGATGTTTTACACGGCGAGATGACCGCCTTTGAAATCTTATTCGTCCTCCAAACAATTCGCAAGAAAAGGAGCAATTACGGATGCGACACTCCCTTCGTCTACACCGCATTCACCATCTATTGTAAGCTATACAAGTGTATTATCATGCGGTATTTGGACAGTGTCGGCTTGCAATTTTTTTTCAACTTCAAAATCTTCTTACCTCTTCAGCTTTGTGTAGTCCCCTTTTCTATATGTAAATTACTGAGATCCCTGATACACAAGTTTATTTGACCATTCAAAATCTGAATATACCATATACCTCTTTAAAAACTGTATTGCAAATATTTCTATGCCCCTGAGATAAGTTAGAATGGTATTGATTAACTCCTACCTCCAACATTGATCATAAAACAGATCTAAATATGCAATTGTCAAAAATATGCAAGGTGCTTTGAATCTCTTTAAATCTGTAAACAATGTAAATTGCTAGTCGCATTTTAACTCTGAATTAAAAACTTAGCTTGCAGTATAATATGCACGACAAGAGCGGATCTAGATGGTGTTAGAAGGTCAGGATTCTTCCCATTTTAACGTACTTATTCTAAAATCATAGGCTAGAACCCCCCTCTCCCTCCCCCTTCTGGAAAATTCTCTATAGTTCCGCCAAATTTTGCTACAATTATAAATTTTCCACGGTGATCTTCCTTGTCGACCCCCCCCCCCCCGCCTTTTTTTTTTTTTTAACTTTCATACGATATTACTAACTGAAATATGACACTGTTAAAATATTCAAATATTAAAATCCTTTGTAGGTGATAACTGATATCATCAACTCGCTCTTAACATGCAGAAATCCAGAATACCAGGTGCAATTTTGTCCACAAAAAACGCACTTGACTTTAACAATCAAGTTTGCTCTTATTCAAAAAGGGTTTAAGGAACGCACCTACATGTGATTTTCATTTAAACTTTCAAATCGTTTTAAACATAAACATAAACTTTGCCCATGTAGTTTTACAAAGGGTCATTTCGTATTTCAATCTGTATAATGATAAAGTTCCCTTACCTCTCATTGAATAGAATCGTTATTAACTTGTCACACAGAAAACTTCATACGTACAACTGATGTGACATTTATTTGAGCTCAGAGAGAGATGGTACAAATGTAAGGCTATAAAGGTGCACCCTGCCCTGCATCCTCGGGGGATTTAATCCAACGTGTGGTCCGATATCAGTCCTAATTGGTCGGATTTTTGTATAAATTACAATGGTCGTTTGTACAAGTAATTTGGTAGGCAACAGATAGGTTTAAATTAGCTGGATTTATGAAAGGCATGGGGTGTCATCAAATTATCACTTTTTTTCTAAAACATACATTTTTACGAATATCAAAGAGAGAAACACTGAACCCTGTATAACCCCATTGTTAGTGAGAAAACAAAACATCCAATAATCAGATAATGAGAAAAAGGCACAAAAAATCATTTTGTAGAATAAAGTTTTTAAAAAAAGTAAAATGTTTCTATAAGTAGTCAATCATTCTCCGACTCGGTCAAATAATTGTAAATTACATGAGATAGGTCAGATAATGAATATATAATTGAAATAAAAATCCAGAAAATAATGATGGTGAATGTAAAATGTCATCTAATCATCCAAAGTATTGGTGAGTGAGAACAGAAACCCGGGAAGAGTATACATCTTCTGCTTGCAGGGAATATGTAGTTACTGTAAATTTGTCTGTAATACATCCATAAGTTTACACAGGTTTACGGACTGGGTAAAATACATGTATAAAGAGGACCAGGAGTACTTTAGTCAGAGAAACCCGGGAAAAGTATGCTGTAGTCATGTAGTTATTTGATTACGGAGTGGATATAGAATATTTATAAAGAGGACCAGGTGTCTGTTTTACAAAAACACTTACGAAAAATTTAAGGAATTTTCGATTTTTCGTAACTCTTGATTACCTAGTAATTTTTATACCTAAAAATCACGATGTTTTGTTTCTGAATTTGTATTTAGTGTGTAGAAATGCTATTAGAATGGACAACATAATCTTAAGTGAAAAAGATATTAAGATTTTATTTGATGATGAAAGTACGAAAATTTCTAAAATTTTCGTAACTATTTTTGTAAAACAGGCCCCATGAGAACTAAAGTTTACTGACATATATATACATACGGACCTAGTGGGATTTCTTATAGAAAAGCACCCCATCAAAAGCATCTTCATAGAGATCGCGGATTCGATTTCCATCATTCTCTTCGAGAAGTAGGACGGTTATAACACGTATCGAATCCTCAATTTATGAAACAAAGGAGGGGATCTCCAACAACACCCGGTTGTAGCACCCACAGCAAAACCCCAAAACACCCAATGCAAAAACACAAAGCAGACAAGCACGGAAAGAGACGCATAAGGGACAAGTAACGTCAACGCACAACACAGAAACATCAAACACAAAGGACTACACATAAACCAACGAGGCCAATGGGCATCCGGTGCCGACTTAGGGTGGCCATCTGCCACGGAAATAGCAGAAGGTGAAGATGCATCAAAAGAAATGTCAGATAGTTTTACTTTTCCACAATGCCTATGAATGTAGTTTCTTTAGCTTTTCTAACTCTCCCAATGATCCCTATATAAAACGCATTCGTATAAACCATCGAAATCTTCATGGTACGCAACACATTACAAAACCTCTAAGGTAATCAGCTATCAATGGTTTTTGCTCATACCGCTAAATTGTTTCTCCACAAGCAATTACAAGACAATGAAATAACAAGAGGCTGAGTGACAAAACATACGGACGTTGTTTACTTCTGCCGATATCTCGTTCATTCAGCATGATATATGGAGAATATGCCAAGATGAAAGTAATGTTCGAATATCTATTGAATATCATACTAGAAGGAGGCCCAAGTGGGCCTTGTCGCTCGAGTTCATGTAAAGTAAGGAAAATGGTCTTGACCAAAATGTCATTAACATGTCAGCAAGTTTTCTATAAAGCTTAGTCAAGATCTTGAAAATTACGGAAGAAAATTCGAAATGAAAGGAGGGGTCTCCAACGAGACTCGGTTGCAGCATCCAAAGATAAACAAGGAAACACGTACACAAAATGCGAAAACATAGAGTGGACAACCACAGCAAGAGACATCAAAATGACAAGAAAGAACGAAGACCAAAGACGTCATCAAAACACTGTCTAAACACAAAAGATTTTACATGTATTTTTAGTCTAGTTGCCAAATGGCAATTTTTGGGTGAACCCCAAAAAATGTTACGCACAAAATGTTTTTGCATGAAAGTGATGTTAATACCCTCTACTTTGATAATCCGGCTGATGCCACTCTGGCATCCTTGGGCATTTCGAAATTTTTGGGGAAAAAAGGTAATTTTTCAACGAAAACCGTTGAAAATTGGAAAAACTTAATTACTTTGTCCATGTTGTAGCTAGAACAACAAATCTGGTATCAAAAGAACAGCAATACCATTGCCTGTAAGTCCCAAGCTCAGTTTATCAATTTACTCGTCCATAAAATGGGGAAAACTATTGATTTTCGATGAAAAACCGTTGAAAATTGGGAATATGTCATATCTTTTTTCATACCGTAGAAAAAATAACAATTTTGGTACCAAACGCACAATAAATGTATTGCCTTTCAATTTAAATATCAGATCAGCAATTTGCAAGTACGAAAATGGGGGAAAGAATGAATTTTGAATGAAAAATCGCTGAAAATTGGGATATTGCAATGTTTTTTCCATCCTGTAGTTAGAGCAACAGCAAGAAAAATGATTTCATTGCTCTAAATTCAGAATTCCACTCAAGCAAATTGAATCTTCCTGTTTTGTTTTGTTTTGTTTTTGTTGAAAACGGGTTTTAAATTGTAAAAACAAATCGGTTTAAGGAAATTCTAAAACAACAATTTTCGTATCAAAATGATTGCATATTGATAGTTTTATATTTGCACTCTCTTATCACCCTTTATTCTACTCTAGATATATCATTCCAAACAGTATAAATGTCCTAGCATCATCTTACAATATCACGCATCATTTCACGAAAAGAATGTTCCATTTTAATTGCATAATTCATACATTGCTTATTTGGTGTTTGATGTCGTGTTTGCTGTTCCCTGCCCGTTTGGTTTCTCTTTCTGTGTTTGTCTTCTCTGTATTTTTACTTGAGATGTTTTGATGTGTTGATATTGGTGCTGCAACCCAGTTTTGTTGGATATCACCTCCTTTCTTATTGCCTTGGTTTTCATCAACATGCAATTGTAATTCTTGTGTGCAACTACTTCTAACAACAAAGAACCCATCTTACATGGTTGATCAAAATGCCTCCTTTGCATCGTACTCTGACAATTTTCTACTCCAAAACATTTACAGAATTAGAGAAAATTGAGCACAGAATTTGTCACATCTGTTTGTTACACAGCTCAGATTTCATGTGCGACTACAACAAATCAACAGGATAACAGATAGAGGTTCAGACGCAATTGGCAAAATATTATCACAATAGGTATCAACATTTATTTTAAATTTAGTTCTTTCAGCAGATCCAGGTTTGATTGAACTGCATCTTAAGAATGTTTCCTTATGCATGGCTAAAAATATTTCGTTTTTCTTGACATTTTATCGAAATTCTTCAATTAATAAAGTTGGTGGTAATTGTTATCCAAGAGTTTTGAACTCTGTGAGGAGGTTGTTTTACACCATAATTGTGCGTTCTTCGAGACCTCTGGGAAATCGGAATAGAGAAGAGTTTTGCGCACGTAATCCAAGATAACCACACCGTCTGCTATTTATGTGGCAGATGGCCGTCCTAAGTCGGCACCCGTTGTCCATTGGTCTCGTTGGTTAATGTTTAGTCTTTTTATGTTTCATGTTTCTATGATCTGGTGCTGCAATCTAGTGTTGTTGAAGATCCCCTCCTTTCTCTTATAGCCCATTTCATTCAATCGTACACTGGACCTGACATCAGATATACTGTCTAGATTCTTTTCAATATCTGAATTAAGGTATCCGTTGTACAAACAAATATCAAGTGTATTATATAGTTAGAATCATTGAATATTTTTACCTAAATATACCTCATACAAGGTAAAAAAATTGTTTCTATCACCAAAAGTCAACATGCCAACCTTCGCTCAATCCACGGAAACTATCGAGACATTGCCGAAGATTACCGAGATAATTTTAACACTGTTTAAATGGACGAGACGTCCACGAGATCCTCATTTGCACACTGGCTACGTTAACTTCTCTCAAATTTGACACGGAACACCACTTCAAATTATTTCCCACAGAACAACCTTTGTCTCTCCTATACCATCATATGTTGATGGTATCCATCATCATGATCTGTTCGCAATACCTACATCTGTAGAATAATGTGTAGAATGCGAGTTCTTAATCAATCGGATTGCTTTCTTGATAAAATGATTGCAAGTACATGTAATATCAATCAGTTGCACTTCATTTCATGAGATGTAGTTTTCTTGACTCTATCTTTTATGTCATTGTGATCGTAAGTAGGAGTCAATTGAATACCATTCAAATTTGCTCCCTGCAAAGTAATAGCAATTTCAAGTTCAGAAAATAGGGCCAGGGGAATTGCTAGAGAAGATTTTGGCTGTGTCATGAAGTCACTTTAATTGAAAGCATCACTGATGAGGATTTTTTATGTGTCTGGTGCAGTAAAATTGGTTTAAAACTTTCTTCAAGAAGGTAGATAGCTGGAACACTTATTATTGAACATCTGAAGTGTTTAGTTATTTTTAGAATTATATGACCAGAAACAATCAAGGTATTAATTCTGCCATTTAATGGTCAGTTGATACACCAGAGCCCTGCATACATCAATCGATCATCAGCTCCTTGGCATTCTTGTCGAATAGATAACCTGGAGCTTATTTTAAGAACATGTTTCGAAGTTGCAAAACTGAAGTAATCTTTTTTACATTGAACAATGTCACCACTAAGCAGGTCTTTAAGATCCACTTCAGTGATTGAAAACAACTTCACAACCCTGGCAGAAATCATCTATATTAAACATCTTCAAATTCATTATAATTATTTAAAAGCGATTAATTAACAGCGAGGACTAGACATGTACGTTTCGGATATTTAACCCTCGTCATTGATCCTCAATCCAAACAATGAAATATGACCAAAATGTGTGATAATTATGTCCAAAATATAAGACGTAGCAAGATGACTAGGATATGATGCTACAGGACCCATGTTTCAGAAATTTGTGACAATTTTGTAAACAGAAATTTCGAATGCGTTTGAGACAAAGGAGGGGATCTCAAACAACAGCAGCTTGCAGCACCCTTAGCAAAAACCCCAATGCAAAAACACAAAGCAGACATGCACAGAAAGAGACGCATAAGGGACAAGGAACGTCAACGCACAACACAGAAACATCAAACACAAAGGACTTACATAAACCAACGAGCAACCGGTGCCGACTTAGGACGGTCATCTGCCACGGAAAAGGCAGAAGGTGTGGTTATCCTGGATTACGATTTGAAGAAACGACAAACCGAAATTGATCAAACTTGGCTACATGTGCACTCGGGGACTCCTGGTCCACCAGCAGTGACGCTCACCAAGTGGTACAAATGTTAAACGTCTTCAAATTCATTAGCATCATTTAAAAGCAGATTAATTAACAGCGTGGACAAGACATGCACGTTATGTATCATAGACAGTAGCCGCTTCCTTTTGAACAATGTGTCTAATTTCACCCACATCTTTCAAAAGCTTGCTACAAGACTCCATGCACTAGTAAATTGTTTTTCTCTAAATGTTTTGCATTTTTCAAAGTCCCAACTTTGTATGGAAAAAACCTTCAAAAATCAAAGTTTTCTCCCTCATTGTTCTTCTCCCATTTTATTTATGAGCAAGTTGCTTAATATGTATCCAGAATAAAAGACAATAACAAAAACCTTTATTTTGGTACCATAATTGCAGAACCTCATACTACAGTTTGAAAAAGTCATTGCATTTTGCAAATTTTCAGCGATTTTTCATCAAAGAGTAGTTGTTTTTCCCCATTTTTCGTACCAGCTAATTGCAAATCTGACTTCTGTATCAATTAAAATGAAAGGCAATAAATTTATTGTGCGTTTGGTATCAAAATTGTTTATTTAGCTACAGAATAAAAAAAGATATGATGTTTTCCCAATTTTCAACGATTTTTCATCGAAAATCCATAGTTTTCCCCATTTTATTGACAAATAAATTGGTAAATTGAGCTTGAGACTTAAAGACAATAAAATTGTCGTTCTTTTGGTACCAATTTTGTTGATCTAGCTGAAGCATGGAAAAAGTAATTGAATTTTTTCTATTTTCAACGGTTTTTCTTCGAAAAATTCCATTTTAACCCAAAATTTCGAAATGCCCAAGGATGCCAGAGTGGCATCAGCCGGATTATCAAATAAGAGGGTATTGACAACACTTTCATGCAAAAACATTTTGTGCGTAACAAATTTTCGGGTTTCGTGAATGGCACCTAGACTATTTTATTTAAAACTAGTCTTGATCGAAGGTCAAGGACAATTTTAAAATTTACAATTTTGGATGTTCTAGATCCTGTAAGATTAATGTGTGCAACCTCAACGTCATCACACAGTACTTGTTTTCCAAAAGGTTTCACCAGATAACGAAAAAGACGAAATGTGTTCACGAGCCTGATGTGGTCTGCTGCTGTTAAACACAAATAAAGATTTTACATGTAGTTAACTAGTCTTGAACGAAGGATAAGGGCAATTTTGGAATTTACAATTTTGGAAGTTCTATAGGGCCTGTAAGATTAATGTGTGTAACCTCACGGTCATCACACAGTACTTGCTTTCCAAAAGGTTTCACCAGATAACGAAAAAGACGAAATGTGTTCACGAGCCTGATGTGGTCTGGTGCTGTTTAAACACAAATAAAGATTTTACATGTATTTTACTAGTCTTGACCGAAGGATAAGGACAATTTTAAAATTTGCAATTTTGGACGTTCTAGGGCCTGTACGATAAATGTGAGCAACCTCACGGTCGTCACACACATATACTTGCTTTATGAAAGGTTTCACCAAATAACGAAAAAGACGAAATGTGTTCACGAGCCTGATGTGGTCTGGTGCTGTTTAAACACAAATAAAGATTTTACATGTATCTTACTGGTCTTGACCGAAGGATAAGGGAAATTTTGGAATTTGCAATTTTGGACGTTCTAGATCCTGTAAGATTAATGTGTGCAACCTCACGGTCATCACACACATATACTTGCTTTCTGAAAGGTTTCACCAAATAACGAAAAAGACGAAATGTGTTCACGAGCCTGATGTGGTCTGCTGCGACATCTGGAGAGACTATCTTGGTGTAATGTGCAATGTCCCAACAAGGATTAGAACAGGTTTAGTTTGTGAACTTTTTTTTTTGGTATTCTACAAAGGTATACTATATTTAGTATGGCTATTTACAAGATTTGCAAAAGACACCAAAGTTCACAATCAATAGAGCAGGCATAAAAACTTTGAAAAATACAAGACAAATCAAAGATAAGGAGGCGCGAAACATTCTGTCACGTGATGAGTGTAAAAACGAGATTTTCATAGGTGACGCCACCCAAAACGAATGCAGAAAGATTGAAATAAATTCAAATATACAATTTTAAATGCTTTCGTAATATGGTTATATCGAAACACGTATATGTAAATATTCTGACTGCAAAGAATCAAGGAAGTTTGATAACAAAGAAATGTTTCCTTCTGGTCCAAAATTGTTATGCAATCCAAATGTTATTCTGCTCCGAATTAAGTGGGTTAATTGTCATTGGTCATTTCTAAATTGTTCTGCTATTTGACGCATGCGATTTTGTTGTTAGATTTTTACAGGAATTCACCTTATTTTCAAATTCGAGACTAAAATACAGGCAGGTATCAAAATACTATATATCTATTAAACTCCCAGGACCTGTACGTACATCTGCACAGGTGCAAAAACAAAATTCCTGCTGACAGCTTTTTCTCTCTTATTCCTATGTGTATGAGCTAATCCTTTCCAACTATCGTGAGAAATGTGTAGTTTTTGCCTATTTGTTACATTCATTATCTGTAATTCTCAGATTCGTGGTATACCCATATCCTTGGAGGAAAGTTTTTGTGGGCATGCAGGCAGAACTGATACTTCTGACGACTTTGGAGTCGGTACCCAGACTGACAATGCACATCAGCTGCTTTATATTTTGATTGGTGTTTTTATTCCAACAGAAATTCACAGATGTCCCCCATGCATTATGGTGCACTTTTATACTTACTTTCTTTTCAAGTTTTGTTTTTTCAATGCATTACAAAAAATATATTCCTTCTGCTTTTATCGGATTATCCGCTTCCGAGATACAAGCGCTTTTACCGTTCGTTCTTTCTGGTATATATTTTTCGGGGGTAGGTCTTGTTTTCGTGGTCTCATTTTTCTTTTTCTAATTTTTGTGTATTGAAATCCCTTCATTACAAACCGAAAGTATGAATTTTTTCCGTCTTTGATAAATTTTGTGTGCATGTTTCTTGCATTTGAACACAATCCAATTGTCAACATAACTTATCTTAATTTTGGCAGCTGCCAGATGTCTACATTGATTGAAAACGATTTTCTTGGCTACTGACACAAAACGAGCAAATGCAAGATAACAGAATCCAAACCAGTAATCCAATCAAAAATACTGAGACACAGAATCTAAACCAGTACTCCCATCAAAGATACTGACACAAAGAATCCAAACCAGAACTCCAATCAAAGATACTGAGACACAGAATCCAAACCAGAACTCCAATCAAAGATACTGAGACACAGAATCCAAACCAGTATTCCGATCAAAGATACTGAGACACAGAATCCAAACCAGTACTCCGATCAAAGATACTGAGACACAGAATCCAAACCAGTACTCCAATCAAAGATACTGAGACACAGAATATAAACCAGTACTCCAACCAAAGATACTGAGATACAGAATCCAAACCAGTACTCCCATCAAAGATACTGAGACACAGAATCCAAACCAGTGCTCCTATCAAAGATACTGAGACACAGAATCCAAACCAGTAATCCAATCAAAGATACTGAGACACAGAATATAAACCAGTACTCCAGTCAAACATACTGAGACTAAGAATCCAAACCAGTGCTCCAGTCAAAGATACTGAGACTTAGAATCCAAACCAGTACTCCAGTCAAAGATACTGAGACTAAGAATCCAAACCAGTGCTCCAATCAAAGATACTGAGACTTAGAATCCAAACCAGTACTCCAATCAAAGATACTGAGACTTAGAATCCAAACCAGTACTCCAGTCAAAGATACTGAGACACAGAAACCAAACCAGTACTCCAATCAAAGCTACTGAGACACAGAATATAAACCAGTACTCCATTCAAAGATACTGAGACACAGAATCCAAAAACCAGTACTCCATTCAAAGATACTGAGACACAGAATCCCAACCAGTGCTCCAGTCAAAGATACTGAGACACGGAATCCCAACCAGTACTCCAATCATAGATACTGAGACACAGAATCCAAACCAGTACTCCAATCAAAGATACTGAGACACAGAATCTAAACCGGTACTCCAATCAAAGATACTGAGACACAGAATATTAACAAGTACTCCAGTCAAAGATACTTAAACACAGAATCAAAACCGGTACTCCCATCAAAGATACTGAGGCACAGAATCCAAACCAGTACTCCCATCAAAGATACTGACACACAGAATCCAAACCAGTACTCCAATCAAAGATACTGAGACACAGAATATAAACCAGTACTCCAGTTGAAGATACTGAGACACAGAATCAAAACCAGTACTCCTTTCTAAGATACCGAGACACAGAGTCCAAACCAGTACTCCTTTCTAAGATACCGAGACACAGAGTCCAAACCGGTACTCCAATCAAAGATACTGAGACACAAAATCCAAACCAGTACTCCTTTCTAAGATACCGAGACACAGAGTCCAAACCAGTACTCCAGTCAAAGACACCGAGATACAGAATCCAAACCGGTACTCCAATCAAAGATACTGAGACACGGAATCCAAACCAGTACTCCAATCAAAGACACTGAGACACAGAATACAAACCAATACTCCAATCAAAGATACTGAGACACAGAATCCAAACCGGTACTCCAATCAAAGATACTGAGACACAGAATCAAAACCAGTTCTCCCATCAAAGATACTGACACAAAGAATCCAAACCAGAACTCGAATCAAAGATACTTAGACACAGAATCCAAACCAGTACTCTACTCAAAGATACTGAGACACAGAATATAAACCAGTACTCCAATCAAAGATACTGAGACACAGAATATAAACCAGTACTCCAATCAAAGATACTGACACAAAGAATCCAAACCAGAACTCCAATTAAAGATACTGAGACACAGAATCCAAACCAGTACTCCCATCAAAGATACTGAGACACAGAATCCAAACCAGTGCTCCTTTCAAAGATACTGAGACACAGAATCCAAACCGGTACTCCAATCAAAGATACTGAGACACAGAATCCAAACCAGTACTCCCATCAAAGATACTGACACAAAGAATCCAAACCAGAACTCCAATCAAAGATACTGAGACACAGAATCCAAACCAGTACTCCAATCAAAGATACTGAGACACAGAATATAAACCAGTACTCCCATCAAAGATACTGACACAAAGAATATAAACCAGTACTCCAATCAAAGATACTGACACAAAGAATCCAAACCAGAACTCCAATCAAAGATACTGGGACACAGAATCCAAACCAGAACTCCAATCAAAGATACTGAGACACAGAATATAAACCAGTACTCCAATCAAAGATACTGACACAAAGAATCCAAACCAGAACTCCAATCATAGATACTGAGACACAGAATCCAAACCAGTACTCCCATCAAAGATACTGAGACACAGAATCCAAACAAGAACTCCAATCAAAGATACTGAGACACAGAATCCAAACCAGTACTCCCATCAAAGATACTGAGACACATAATCCAAACCAGTGCTCCTATCAAAGATACTGAGACACAGAATCCAAACCAGTACTCCAATCAAAGATACCGAGACAAACCAGTACTCCAATCAAAGATACTGAGATACAGAATCCAAACCAGTACTCCCATCAAAGATACTGACACAAAGAATCCAAACCAGTACTCCGATCAAAGATACTGAGACACAGAATCCAAACCAGTACTCCAATCAAAGACACTGAGACACGGAATCCGAACTAGTACTCCAATCAAAGATACTGAGACACAGAATTCAAACCGGTACTCCAATCAAATATACTGAGACACAGAAGCCAAACCAGTAATCAAATCCGTGGCAAATTAAGATACACAAACACAGAGTTGCACCCAGATCACAAGAAAAACGTACTTAGACACAGAATCTAACGTTGTACACCATTCAAATATACTCAGACAGATACTCAGACTAAGATTATTCAATCCAGTTGGGCCTGTACACCGGACTATCTTACAATAATAAAACACAAAGTCTTCCCTGATCTACGCAGTGATAGCCGTTTGCTTGGAACCTGTCAATTATCTTGCAGTATGATGAATTACTGTTGTTTGCATCTTGTTGTTTTTCCATGAGAGATGTTGAGTTTTGCTACACACCATTTATCTTACGATAATTCAATAAACAGTGGCCTTAATGGAACGTTCAATTCATACTCTGGTATTTCCATCATGTGAATTCCAATTAGATCAGTATAAGGTTCCAATTTAGACAAATCAATGTTTGTCCTACCCCCACTTATATAATTTTAATAATTTTTGTCTTGAATTCTTTTTAACACCCCCCCCCCTCCCTTCTCTCTCTCTCTCTCTTTTCCTTGATACGAGGCTGAATAGAAAAAAAAATAGTCAGTGACAAGTCGTCACAGAAATATGCGGTTTAGACTGAAAGTTAACTAACTGAAAATAAAAAAAGTCTACCTAGATCGAATCATTAGAATTGAGCATTTCAAAAAATTAATAATAAAACTTACCTTTTGTACGCTTAAATTTTTGCAAACCTCTGGTCTTTAAAAGACACAAATCGAGATAAATACTTCTTATTTAATCATGTTAATAAGGTCGTGATATCCTGTCTGGTCGACGTCCTGTAAATATTGTTATACGATAATGGAGGTTGCCATGACAACTGATGTGAAATTCTGATGCCATCATAACAGTTTTCTTTTTTCAAATAACAACCTATGATTGTGTTTTCATGTACAAGTAAGTTAATGGCTAAAATCTCCAAAGAATAATATATGGCGCGTATTCACACAAAATAATACATTTATTCGCAAATGTCTGGCCTTTCCATCGCGCATTCGGAAAAATTGCTGCTCCAAACGAAAGGTCAGGTGATTTGCGATTGCTCCGCGGATTGAACTTGTCTGTCTCGGAATTGTTGATTGGGTCAATTAATTACTATGATCCTTGCAGCTAAAACCTTCGGAAGACCCCATCGAGTCAAAATTTAAACTACATTTATAAGAGAGTACGTATGACCTTTCCGGATAAGTCAACTCATTACAACGAAAAACATTCAAAATCAGTTAAGTTGCGCCAATTTCAACTTCAAAACGGCCGCAAACTATAAGATTAGGAATACTTCAAAACCATGTCGATTTTGAAGCTTGGTATATATGTGTTTTGGAAAAGGCTATAGAAAAAAATTTCACCAGCATTTTAGCCAGAAATTTAATTAGATGTAGACTGCTGTGTAATTGTATGTGAATTAAATTCCTGACAATGAAAAACGTCGTAAGTGTTCAATTGTTTGCTTTATTGGTAACTGAAGTCATTATGATGGTCAACAAATGCATTTAGTATAGATTTTCATATATTCGTGAAGGAGAGCAGCTAATTTATAATACCTCAAACCTATTCGTGCAAATTAATAACGAAGTTTAAGTTAATGATGTTTTGCAATTATGATAGTTTGATTTTAAGGGAGAACAGAGTAAAACAGATTCCCCAGATTTTGCTTTTAGTTGATAGTGAAAACATATAACTAACACCGGGTGAAGACGAGGGTGCGGTGTTACGCAGGGATGTGTCCTTATCCCTAAATAGAGTGGTACCCTAACTTGGTGCGGCGTGGTGCGCTGTTAGGTACCGTAGAAAAACGTTGAATATGAGGAGGCTTATGCGTGCTCCTAGGACGTAGTTGTCCGAACGATGATGTCAGGTGATGACGATAACAATGGCGTACATAAGAATGGACAGGAAAACGATGAATATGGATTTTACAACTTTAATATAATTCCGAAATGTAGATGGGTACTACTAGTTCAAGTGTCTAGTTCCAACTGCCGATAAAAGGCATCGAGAATAATAAAAATAACAAGTTACATGAAACGAGCAAATAACAATTCGATGAGGATCCATAAAGGTTAATTTACATTTTCTCAGTATTAAAGTAAATAATTCAATTGACAATAAACCTATTCTGGCCTCTACTGGCCGGTGACGTAAAATACCCGACCAGACAAAGACGGGCTCTTGAGGGATAATTACAATTAATTATCTTAATATATCTGTTTGAAATCAATAAACAAACCCTTTCGTGGGCCTCAATGTCAACATAAAGAACTTCTTTGGCCAGAGTCTTAAAAGAGTCCTAAAGGTGACCAGAGTAATCAAGTTGCGCAATGCGCGTAAACAGAGTACTGACACATAAAAGACCCGATTTCTTTACCTCAATTAAAGTGTCAGCTTACTTACAATTAGGGATAAACTGACCGCTCTCTGATAAAAGATAAAATTATTTACAACGATATAAAGAAATTTCGATTAGAAATTTGTCTTAAAATTTGTAATTAATCAAACTTGAATTTAAAATGAAATTTTGAAATAAAACAATTTCGCAAAAATCTAAATATCATGAAGATGAAAAATACTTCATGATAAATCCCTCCTTGGTCCGGGAATCTTCGTCCCCGAAGATTTAAATGAAAGTTATACAACATGTTTAAGAATAAAGTAAATTTTGCGATAAATAAACAGAATAAAAGTTAAACACAATAAGGAATTTGGTGTAAATGATATAAATGACAATTGAAAAGAATGTCAGAAATGCTTTCAAAAATTAAATGAAATATCAATGTCCAAACTATTAAAGATAAATGTTTCTAATGTTTATTTATTTCCCGGTTGTAGCTCAAATGCGTCCTCGCGTCTGGTTAATAGCGTCCGCGTCCTCTGTAATTTCTGCTAGATCGTGAGTGGTTACGAAACGGATTTGTATGTGATATGTGGCACTGATTAGTCTGATACATGTTAGATCCGTTCGGACGTCCTTGTGGTTCGTTTTGATTCATTCGGTGTTGTCTCAGAATTTCTATGTCTCTTTCAAGGGAGGCTTTCAGATCTTCATATTTCTTCACCATATTCTGTTCAACTTTAGCATGGCATTGTCTCTGTAATTCTGAAATCTCTTTTTCTTCCTTTAGCTTTCTCTCGTAGCTAGCCTCCGTGTCACAAAGATATTGTAGTACATAATCACAGTGCTTATGTTTGTCCTCAAGTTGTTTTCGTAAATCCGCGATTTCGGCGGTCAACTTTGAATTCTCTGTGATTTGGGTTTGGGCCTTTTCCTGTGAAATGCTTTGTAGACGCACTGATAATTCTGTATTCCGATTTTCGGATGCCGATAATTTCTGTTCGAGTATTCTTTCTCTTTCGAGCGCACATTGTAATTCTTGTTTTAATGCACTAGATTTCACTAATTTTTCTTTCACATTTAAGAGTTCTTCTTTTAAGATATTGTTGTTTTGTACAGCTTCTCTAAATGATCCAAAACGAAGTGAAGAAAATGGTAACTCTCGCATGATTTGCTTTCTTTCTAGGTACGAAGATAAACGTAAAGAGTCTCTTACTTTCTTTTTCGAAGATTTTTCCTTAGATGTCCTTATATTAATACTTTCCCGTGTTGGTGGTAAAGTTCTACACATTCTTCCGTAGTGTCCGTAATTGTGGCATTTGAAACACTGTCTGTTAACGGCATAACAATTATCGTATGCGTGGGAAAGTCCACAACGTCCACACGTTGGATGCTGACAGGTGGCGTAAGTCCACTGCCTCCACTGTGGTCGCAAGTTGTATTCCATGTTCTGTGAGTTACTCATCTGTCCATTGTGATTAGGGGAATTCTCGCTTGGCGGCTCAAGGTACGCAGGATCGGTATTACGCTAAAAAGGTAATACCCCGGATTCTATCACCAACTAACACCGGGTGAAGACGAGGGTGCGGTGTTACGCAGGGATGTGTCCTTATCCCTAAATAGAGTGGTACCCTAACTTGGTGCGGCGTGGTGCGCTGTTAGGTACCGTAGAAAAACGTTGAATATGAGGAGGCTTATGCGTGCTCCTAGGACGTAGTTGTCCGAACGATGATGTCAGGTGATGACGATAACAATGGCGTACATAAGAATGGACAGGAAAACGATGAATATGGATTTTACAACTTTAATATAATTCCGAAATGTAGATGGGTACTACTAGTTCAAGTGTCTAGTTCCAACTGCCGAAAAAAAGGCATCGAGAATAATAAAAATAACAAGTTACATGAAACGAGCAAATAACAATTCGATGAGGATCCATAAAGGTTAATTTACATTTTCTCAGTATTAAAGTAAATAATTCAATTGACAATAAACCTATTCTGGCCTCTACTGGCCGGTGACGTAAAATACCCGACCAGACAAAGACGGGCTCTTGAGGGATAATTACAATTAATTATCTTAATATATCTGTTTGAAATCAATAAACAAACCCTTTCGTGGGCCTCAATGTCAACATAAAGAACTTCTTTGGCCAGAGTCTTAAAAGAGTCCTAAAGGTGACCAGAGTAATCAAGTTGCGCAATGCGCGTAAACAGAGTACTGACACATAAAAGACCCGATTTCTTTACCTCAGTTAAAGTGTCAGCTTACTTACAATTAGGGATAAACTGACCGCTCTCTGATAAAAGATAAAATTATTTACAACGATATAAAGAAATTTCGATTAGAAATTTGTCTTAAAATTTGTAATTAATCAAACTTGAATTTAAAATGAAATTTTGAAATAAAACAATTTCGCAAAAATCTAAATATCATGAAGATGAAAAATACTTCATGATATAAACTTCAAAATCTACAATAACTAGGAGGAAATGGCTATAAGATAAAGACATACATTGAAAGTACCTCGTAACGTAATTCACGAAACGAGAAATTCCGTCACCTTTTAAGCAAGATTTCACATGTTTTATCTATGATAGCATTTTATATCAAGAGGACACGATCATAGAACAGTAAATCGTACTTGAAGAAATAAAAAATATTGCATATTACAGCTAAATGGCATCAAATATTGTCATGCAGTGATTTATGATTAAGAGTATTCACATGTATTTAGCTTTTCAAATTCGTTTTGCACAGACATATTTTGAGAACCACCGTCCCAAATCTTTTTTTAATTGATGATATGAATTGATATAATAGAAACTTTAACAGAAGACCCCAAAATTATCATGTCTAGTTTCCAATTTTCAGAGTTTTCATCTCCCAAAGTGCCGTAACGTAATTCACAAAAATTCTTTTAAAATTTAATTGTCCATGAAATAATTATGTTTAACTTAACAATTCCTTGCCGATCCATTGCTCTGTAGACCTTCAAATAGGATCTGAATCTATGCTAGATCAAAATATATCACAAACTAGAATCATCTGGCATGTTTTAGCATACTTGAAATAGAACATCTTATAAAGACAAGAAAAGCAACTTGTGTTTTTGTACATATAGCTACTTTATATTAGTGTATTTCTTTCTTATTTCTAAGCTGATTTCTATCTTCCATATCAGCCATATCATCTTTTGTATACATCTGTGTGATTCAGTATTACTCTGCGCAATCATTGTCCTCTGTAATCAATAAAGATACCCAAAAGTGAATTACGTTACACAGTGTGAATTACGTTATGGCAGGAATTCTCATCTGTTTTGGAAACTTCAGCATTATCTAATGGCTATTTTTCTCAATACACATACGTATGAGATACATTCAAATGTTTCAACTACAAACTTTATCAAATAGCCTGCAAAATGAAGAATATTGTGATTAAGAAGAATACCTACTAGCTAAAAAATTGTAAATTGTATATACATGTATTTGACATTTTAAATAGTGTTTCTGTTCACAGACTAAGTATTGTCACTAGCTAGCATGTCTGTAAGTAAAATAATTACGATAAATCCCATCTAGATACCTAAGGAATGGATATTTCTCTGAATTAAGTATCTACTACGTAACGTAATTCACCGTCACGTAATTCACGGTCATGTTTTTTCTCTGTGTTTATTATCTGCCTCTCCGTGCGTAAGGGAGCTTTAATCAAATTGTGATTGTCTTTATATAAAGGCATAAGCACCCGATTACGACATGACCATAGTAATGCACTCTGCTATTCTTATTACAGTAAAAGCAGCGTAACGTAATTCACAAATTAAGTGAATTTTTCAGAAAATAAGAAATGAAAGGATTTGTTTCCTAAAATGAAACGAAAGTAAACATTCAATGGAAAACTATTAAAGTTTGGTTTATTACAAGTTAGAAAAGTATTGTTATGATATTATATAGTTCTAATTCTAACTCATCCTAGGTCACCAAAGATGGTAACGTAATTCACCGTAAATCTTGTGACAATCAAGTTTAGTATAATTCAGAGTAAAATACTATGAAGCGTATGAACTGAGCTCGATTTTTTTAAATACTGATACTACTTTTATTAAAATATGTGCTAAATATTTTGAAATTAATTCATTTTCGCGTCACTGACAACCCATTTTATCATACACCTCAGTTTGTGACATGCACTTTTTGACAAATACAACCCTTATATGATAGGACAATCCACACATATCAAGTTCAAAGGTAACCATAAGGCATATGGAGGAATAGAAACTAATGCAAGTAAAAAGTAAAAGCAAAAAAATCTCTCCATGATTCAATGTTTCTTTCAAAAATGTATTGTAGCACAGTTTTTGCGTATTGGCGCAACTTAACTGGTTTTGAATGAAAAATGGAGATGGGGGATGTAGGTCAAGGTCAAAATGTCAAAAGTCATACACAATAAAGTATTGATTATTGAATTTTACTAGTTGACAGTTGTGATCACAAGGAAACATTATCTGCATGGGTATGCTTCACAGGAGCTCGATGCCAACGATCCACAATAATATCCGCCTCTACCTTCCATATATGAACTTTGACTATAGAAAGATGTGAAGGGGCGGGTGTCATTGAGGGTTGTTGGCATCGAGCTCCTATGGTTTGCTTATAGATACAATACTAAAACAATGTAGCACTTTCGACCTGTGCCCAGAATCTGAATCATTTACAGATCAGATAGAATGTAATATAGTAGTCTGTTTCAGAATGAAAATAAAAATAAAGCCTGTGTTTGTGAAACACGATCGAATGCCCCCGGTGGCATCTTTGTTAGTATAAACACTATTTTCTGTTAAGTAGTACATGTATTTGAAAGGTCAAGGTCAGGGTCACTTGGTTGTGTCAAGGAATACACATTTGAAATATCAAAGCCCTATCACTTACCATTCAAAAGTTATACACAATGTTAAAGTTTTTGAGAAGTAGGTCAAAGGTCAAGGTCATGAGGTAAAAAATGTTGGTAACATTGGAAAGGTCTTGACACAAGAAATACACATGTGAAATATCAAAGCCCTATCACTTACCATTCAAAAGTTATGTCCAATGTTAAAGTTTTTGAAAACAAGGTCAAAGGTCAAGGTAAAAGTCACGATGTCAAAAGTTTTGGTATCATTGGACAGGTCTTGTCACAAGGAATACACATGTGAAATATGAAAGCCCTATCACTTACCATTCAAAGGTTATGCCCAATGTTAAAGATTTTGAAAAGTAGGTCAAAGGTCAAGGTCATGAGGTCAAAAATTTTGGTATCAAAAGAAAGGTCGTGCCACAAGGAATACACATGTGGAATATCAAAACCCTATCACTTACCATTCAAAAGTTATGCCCAATGTTAAAGTTTTTGAAAAGTAGGTCAAAGGTCAAGGTCAAGGTCACGATGTCAAAAATTTTGGTATCATTGGAAAGGTCATGTCATAGGGAATACACATGTGAAATATGAAAGCCCTATCACCTCCAATTCAAAAGTTATGCCCAATGTTAAAGTTTTTCGGACAAACAGACAGACAAACAGACGGACAGGCCAAAAACTATATGCCCCCGAATCTTTGATTCCGGGGGCATAAAAATGGACAAGTCCAAAGTACGTCAGGATTATGACGTATACATGCTCCTGAATGAGAGTTCTGGTCACGGAGCATATTTATCTTATGCACAGGCGATCGTTGCCATATTTTTTCTTATTTCATGAAATCATACTGGGATCAAAACTCCAGCCCCAACCCCTCTGTCCATCTACATCGAATTCCCGCGGCTTCTATACACTTTACACAGAGAAACTCATATTACTACATAGAGAGGTACGAGTATATAGAATCCGCGGAAACTCGTAGCTTACCAAAAGGGGACTGAAATTTTGATTGCAGTATGATTTCATTGAAATAAAACAATATCTGGCAACGACCCCCTGTGTTCTCGCTGTCCAATAGGTACTTTGTAACATTATAGATTTTGAACTTAGTTCTAGTCCAAATAATCGCCAATGGCTTGGTTTTCGGTCTATACCATCACTCATTACTGTAATCATTAGGCAAAGCTGTTCACTCTGTGATCCTCTGTAAGATAAATTACATCTAATAACTCATCTCATAACTCATCTTACACTGAGGTTAATATTGTGCGATATTCGAGACCTTTGGGTAACCGGAAAGGCCGGAGGGTTTAGCGCACGTAATCCGGATAATCACACCATTTGCTACTGGTATGGCAAAAGGCCGTCCATAGTCGGTACCGTTTGCCTATTTGTCTCGTTGGTTTATTTACTATTGTCTTTTGTGTTTATCACGCCTCGTACTAATTCCAGCCAATGACGTCGCAGTATTACGGTCACGTGGTGTCCTACCTTGACGCCGAGGTAGGTCACTAAATTTTCAAACGTCAAAAATTACAAAGAAAACGTTGCGAAGTGGTTCTCGGCATGATAAATTCGTTATAGGGTTTATTCCTGTCATACTACCTACTCAAAGTAGATGTGTAAATATGTAGGGGGATCAGCCATCGGCCTCATCCCCCCTCCCAATTTACACACCTACTTTGAGTAGGAAGAATGACAGGAACAAACCCTATAACTAATAAAATGTCTCTTGCTGTACTTTTTACTCTGTGTGGAATGTTTTGTTGCTTTGTTGTCGGTGTTGCAACCGAGTCTGGTTGGAGATCCCATTGATCCTTTCTTTTGCGATTCCATTGACGTCTCAGGCCCTTACAATACATAGAAAAATGTCTTTGTGTCACAAACAAAATATCAAAAAGATGGGAGAAACCATCAAATATTTCAAAATAATGATACACAGAATACCAGTCCGATTACCCCCCCCCCCCCTTTTTTTTTTCCTTCGACGACGACTGGTTTAATTTTAATCAGACAGTGACTGCACAGAATACATGAAGATGAGCGTGTCAGAACGATAATAAAGCAGACAAGTTCAAAAATCAAGACACCTAAAAATGATTCTTGTTACCTAAGCTCACCTGGATATGGCGCGTACTATGTAATTAATGAGATTATGGGAGTCGGTGTGACACGACCGTCGGGGATTTCAGTAACCATTTATCACTGCGTGAAACTTACGGTCGCCACTGTCCGCCATTCACACTAATGATGATGCGTCAGCGGTGATACAGCAAAATAAGGACAATGAAATAGACTGAGGATTAAAACAAGCACACAGCAAGAAGGGGGAAAGAGAAAAAATACAGTGCATATTACATACATTAAGGGGATCTCCAACAAGACTCGGTGGCAGCTTCCGTGGGGGTTGTGCACACGAAATCCGAATGACCACACCATTTGCCACTAGCATATAAGATGGCCGTCCTACTTTTATTAAAAGTTGGCACCGATTGCCTAGTGGTCTCGCTGGTTAGCGTGTCGTATTTTGTGTTTGGTGTTTTGATGTCGCATGTGTTTGGTGTTCCTTGTCCCTTTTGCATTTCTTGTCGTGTATGTCTTCTCTGTGTTTCCACTTCCATTTTGGGTGCAAACTCCCCGGTCGAGCTCCCGCCTAGCTTTATTGGTTTTTCGGTAACCAATCGCTGGTAGAAGTTTGCTTGGGGTGTTTTGATGTTTTGCTGTCCTAATTCTTAAAATTAGTTAGAATAATAGTGCAGCAACTTAATGGGGCATCAAATCCTTTTAAACATTCAAGCAACACTCAAAGACTTTAGTATACATGTATGCCCAAGTTTCTACCAGCGATCGGTTATCAAAAACCAATTCCTTTCAGAAGGGAGCTTGACTGGGGAGTTTCAATGGACTAAGCCACCAAAACAAAACTAAAATATCTAGCTTTGTTTAGTTTTGATCCTGAATTTAAAACAAAACTAAAAAATAAGAAAAATATACTCCCACTATTGCATTGTATTAACGGGATTCGCTGTAACGAACAAGTTGTCTATTTTCCATTGTATAGTATTTCAGAAGTTAAACTTGTGATCGAGCACTATCTACACTAATGACTAATTCTCTGTTAATTTCAAAATTTTCCTTCACCCCTACCCGCCCAATCGCAGTTAAGTAAATTGACTATTGCCCCCCCCCCCCCTTCAACTCCGCTTTTCAGAAAATTTGTATTTTGAAAATACATCTTAGATAGAAGTGGTTTGTGTTTCAAGGGTGGAACGTTATTTTATAAAAACTTATCCGATTTTCATGTATTTCTATACAATTAAAATAAGCACATTTAAAATACTCAAATATCTCTCTATAGAACACTTTTATGAAAATATTTCCCCAGATTTTGAAGGGGTTTTATCTTTAAAATATTTCACCAGCTTCATTAAAGAAATGAAGTACTTTGATGAAAATTTCATTATTTTCGGGCATATTTTACGCCTTATCGTTACAGGTCCTTCGCCTATGGAGCGGATAGAAACGTTAACGTTTCATTTTATAGGGACGTTTATATACTAGTACGTCCCTGAATTTTATTTGAATATAAATGAGGGGTGGAAAGTGTGAAAGGGAGGGGGATTGGGAGGGAAGAGGGGGGAGGGGAGGGAAGAGGGGGAGGGAAGAAAGGGGAGGAGGGAGTAGAGGGGGTGGGAAGAGGGAGGAAGGGTGAAAAGGAGGGAGAAGAAGGAGGCGCGGGAGCGGAGAGGCAAGGTGATGGGAGGGGGAGACAGGTACCCCCCTGCCCCCCATAAATATGGTCAAACAGGGAGCTATAGGCTTGTAAACATTTTGTTAAAGGAATACCCTTTATCACGTTTATATAGGCCTTTTGTATCAGGCCATTTGACTTACTAATGCTGCAATTTTCCATCTCACAAAAGAATACAGATAGACATACTGTACTCTTTCAGATTCATATTACTTTATTTTCATTATTTCTTTCTTTTCACAAGGACTTACAAACAGAAGTCCTTGTTTCACAGAAATGAAAATGACATCCTAGGATTGACTCCCGGGAAGGGGCATCCGTCTTGGTTTTCATTGTAGAATGTTATCTTGAATTCCGGAAAAATTAAACTGCATTTTGTTAAATTTCATCATTTAATTCTGGTATAAAAGACAAAAAACTTGATGTACTGAGTTAAGGATTACTTCCTAAAAGATACTGAATAGGTATATAGTGTAGAACCGATTGTTCAGAACGTCTGTTGCATCATACTTTAGATCGAATTTCCTCTGTATGATACAATGAAAAAGGTACGATTCCGAGACATACTGTGCGGTACTGATGCCTTTATTTGTGCTGAGGTTTGTTTTCAGGATCATTTATACTTGATGCTTTCTGTTTAAAAAAGAAGATTATTGTTTCTATTGAATCTGTAATGTGTGGAGAAGAAAACATGACTACTGCACAGGCGCCAGATTCCTAAAAAAAATTAATACCACATCTTAAACTCCCGTTTCTCTTCTCTTTACTCTTTCCTTAAGGCATGACAGCTTCCATATTTAAACACCATCCCCCCTCTTTACCCCCTCAATATCTTAAGTTTCAACAAGATTTCAGCATTAAGCTATATATCATTATTTTCTACAGATATTTTTCTTCACGATCGTAACCTACTTGTCATTGATTATACTTGTATTTAGCCGCAATTAATCCAAAAACATGAAACGGAGTCGAAACCTACACTTTACGTTATTCTTAGCATGCGCAGGTTGTTAGTTGGAGTTGTCATCCTTGCCGCTAACGGAAAAGTGTAGGTTTCGACTCGATTTAAAACATGGGAGCTGTCATGCCTTGTAAAAGGATAAAGAGAAGAGAAAGGGCGTTTTAGATGGGTTATAGTTTTATCTCTAGGAATCTGGTGCCTGTGGACTACTGTCCACGCAGCTCGCTTTGAAAATCAGAAAATTGAAGTTTCGTCTCATTGTCGGGTAGTATTTTTCTATTACAATTCATATTGGAGGTAGATCTCAAACTAACAATGCAAGTTGTATGTCTGTGCGATCAATCCTACACATACCGGTAGCAGTGATTTTTTTTGGCCCAATTTACCGCCGAATATTGGTTGCTTCCCCTCGTAAAAATTAGCTTTATTCTTCTAAGAATCGGCCCATATTTTCCCAATACATGGAGATCAAAATTATTTTCAAGATTGAATTGAATTTGACACGAAACGTGCACAAAAGTAATCAAAATCTCTTAAGCGTTTGGTGGCTCCAATGCAATAAAATCAAGCATTTCCTTCACGTTGATTACTTGTTGATCATTAAGCTACGGGGACGGGATGTCTCATAACTCTAAGTACTATGTAAAAAAGACCAAATAAAAAAGATACATTTTTAAAAAAGGATTGCAATAAGAAAGGTACTGGTAACACTCCAGTAATATCCGATGAAAATGAGGTCATTGACAGCGTCAATTTTCAATCCAAATAGGCCACTGTTTTTTGATAAGGAAGTCAAGGACATCTCAAATGAGGACAACAGTTACATGTCCAACTCAGATTCTGATGGCAGTCTTGTCCCAGTTCCCGACAATCGTTAATTCGTTCCCCAAAAGTACATGTATGAAGCATCGTACAAATGGCTTTACTTCTCAACAGTCAAAGGGGGTACCTAAATGTAAAATTTGCGAAATCTTTCACTTTCCTAGTAGTAATACTGATAAGGCATTTGTGAACAGAGGTGTACATCTAGCGACTCACTTAAACATGTTAAAGAAATTTTGTTTCTACATGTAGATATTCCCAATTTGTTCCAAAATGTCGCATATTTTCCCAAATGAAAAGGTACAGGTGGCTTTTAAAAAAGGTAAAAAAAAAATTCACTGCATAGGTGCTCGTGGACGTGAATGCTGTTTTTGTGCGAATAGCACATAGTGATTGCCTGATATCTTCACTCATGGGTGCCCCGTCTACTGAGTATGTATAAAGGATGTTACTCTGTTTACATGTAACTTGGGACTGCTTCAGCGTCATGATTGGTTTAAAATCTGATAACTGTCTGAATCAATGAATTATCTATATGAATCGAGCTGTCGTGTTATGTACATGCATGGCCTAATGAAAATTGCATCTGTATGTACTGAGTTGAACACAGGCTGTGTGTTGGAAACCCCTTTCCACTACCCATTTTAATGGACAATATATAAATGAAACGGTGCTATCGATAAAGATATCAAGTTGAATCATTGAAACATAAGATTAACTTCAAGTACATGTAGGCTTATTTTGCCCTGCTTCACAAAATAAAATCTGTATACGAAAAAGTTAGGAACTTCCATCATGAAATATGAAATTAATAATTATGAAAAATAATAGATCAAAACATTCCAGTTTAGATGTTTTTATATACTAAAAAAGAAGTGAATTTTCCTTCAAATTCTTAGCACACACCTAACATTGAACATGAAACGTTAAAGAGAGAGTGGGTATCAAATTAGAAAATAAGAATCTTCATCTTCTGATGTTATTTAATTTTCATGTTCAATGTCAGACATCATGTTTCAATTCATTACGACAACATTATGGATTTGCATTTTAGTTCTGTCTTTATACGTCCATAAACTGGCCTACGAAGGTGTTCAGGAACAAATATAACTTTGAAAACACAATATTGTGTCATACATTATAAGTGATACATATTCTGGCTATTCGCACTCAGTACCTTCAGTGCTTTGATTTTTGTTTTGTTTTGTTTTGTTTTTTGTTTTCATGGTTTTTGGGCCTAAAATAAAATTTTGTTTGTTTGCCGTTAACCGACCGACCCACGAAAATTGCCGCGACTCGGAGAATTTTATTGCCATTTTCATTCTGATATTTTTTTTTTTATTGATTATTTCTTCCCGAGATTTTGGAATGTCCAGTTTGGATATAAGATTATTCAAAATGAAAAAAAAAACCTTTAGATTTAACAGGACGCAATTTCAGTGAAGAAACAGTTTAGTACTATGTCCATGTAAATTATGTTTGATAGTCGTATTTTTTGTACATGTACGACCGCGAAAAATCAATAACTACTTACTACATTTCAATGACAAGAAATTAAATGCCCACAAGACAGATGGTCCTATTTAAATCATATTTGATTTTTACATGTGAAAAAGTTGATTTATGTACCCGGTTCCGATCAACAATGGCAACGTATTATCTGTAGCCCCCCCTTCCCCATTACTAGCTCGCGTAACTGAAGTGGTGGTAACAAATGCAAAATGAAACTTCTTTCGGGAGATGCTAACACTGGACACTTCGATTGTGCTTAAAATAATATTTACTGCGTGCTTTTGTATAAGTTTTGGTAAAATGAGCAAGGAATTTCCGTGAGACTTCAGCGCAAGAGTGCACGGTTTGCTTCAATGATCCGTATTTTTTTTTGGGGGGGGGGGGGGAGGGGGGGGGGGGGTCTCCAAACTCCCCCACTTCATACTCCCAGAATAGCAGTTGAAATAGCTAGGTTTTCAGGATCTGTTCCTGAACGAATACATATATTGAAATATTAGATATCGTGTGTTGAACCAAATTGACAATAATAATAATGGCAACTCTCCCCTCGTTCAACTTCTAGTGGGTTTGTGCAATCCACGTGGACACCTCTAGACAGTGGCGAGAGGATTTAACCTATTGATTTTCAAGGTCAGGAGTCAAAAGTCGGGATCACTATTGGTAATGATAAAACTCTGTGGACACTCTAAAGATCACAATTAACTTTGGAAATCATGTTCAGAGTCAGAGGACGATACCTATTGGGTCTCAAGGTCAGGGGTCAAAGTTCACATTAGGCAATAATAGATCAACTCTAGAGATTGTAATTTAACAAGTTAAAAGTCATGTTTGTGAAACATTAATGCCCCCTACCCCTTCTGTGATTAAAGTTCGTCACAACTTTATACTTGCATTGATACAACCTATGGGGGTATAAAGTAACAGTGTAATGAAAAAAGTCAAAGAAGTATACTGTCAGGAGGACCTGTATGTACAGCATTTATGCTTTGTTAAAGCTCTTCTTCTATTTATGTCAGAAAATGTAATAAAAAAAAAAGCTCTTCTTCTAATAAACTTCTACAAGGTAATTGATAGTATTCTATTAAATAATCATATTCAACAAACCTGATACTGAACAGAATGTTGGTAAATTTTCCAACCAAAATTCAAGGGGCATAACTCTGTCAAATTTTTTTTGATCGGATTCGAAGTGCAAGGGGCATAACTCTGTCAAATTTTTTTTGATCGGACCCAAATATAAACTTGACCTAGATTTTCATTTGATGTGTCTGTACACAAGATTCATTTCAGTATGTGAATACACTCCAGAGATATTGAATGAAAACCCTGAAATTTTGGTGCTTTTCGAAAAGCAAGGGGCTAAACTTTGTCAATTTTTTTTTCATTGGACCAAAATATGAACTTGACCTAGATTTTCATTTGATGTGTCTGTACACAAAATTTCTCATTTCAATATGTAAATCCTCTCCAGAGGTACTGAAGGGAAACAGATGTCGTGGACCGACCGACCGACCAACAGACAGAAAGTCAGACAGCGGCAAAGCAATATGTCCCCTCTTCGTCAAAGGGGGGCATACAAATTTTTGATTGAACCAAAATATAAACTTGACCTAGATTTTTATTTGATTTGTCTGAAAACAAAATTTCATTTCAATATGTAACTCCACTCAAGAGATATTGAACGGAAACTAGGGCTGGGACGATACGGGTCTCGAGCGTATCGATACGTATCACGATATAGTGCCTACGATACGATATGTATCACGATATTTCTTATGTATATTGCTATAATGAGGATTCATGAATTTATGTAATCCCCCTCTCCCTTTTTCAATACATGGAATTACATTTTATATCTCTCTTTTCAGTTCCCCTTCCTATTTGAATAATCCTAGACTGAATTTTTTTCCCATGAGGAAATCTTATTTAAAAGTATAACAATCATAACACACGCTCCTTTCTCTATAATATTGAAAGGATTACAGCATAATTGTTCTTTAAATGTTTTTGATTTTATTCGATGGATACATCCTGCACTTTGATTTTTTTTTAGGATAAACGGTTTTCCGTCTCTGTACGTTTTATTCTATGTACATGTATAAACAAAATTTTGAGAGAGAGAGAGATATAGAGAGAGAGAAAGAGCATATGTATTAACCACGTGGAGGTAATCTACTAATCTTTGATGATTTTATCCTCGAGTGAAAGTTGTCGCTGACGTGAATAGAAAATATAATAGATATATAAAGATCGTAGTAGACAGACGTTTTTCCCTTCTTCATCAAAAGGCTGTTTCCGACGTTCAATCAAGGATTGACACGAGTCGATTTTATATTAAAAATTTACAAAGTTAAGTAAGTACGATTTCAGAACTCTTTTATGAAATCATCTTAAATTGAAAAGATTTAGGTCGAACACCAGTATCTCAAAATGAATGGATCATGCACGCATGAATAGCTACAGGACATAAGTTATTTCATGCCGCTTTCACGTCGGCCTCACTCTCATCCACTCTATGATCCATGCAGACATCAGGTACTTTCCCTGGACAATAGTATATTACAAAATTGTAAATATCAAGATCGCGTTTGATACGGATTCTGAAAACTTTACTTTCGCCGCTTTAAACTTTTAAACGAACATGAGTTTGAGTAGACAAATACCTGTAGGATTCCCGCTAGCCGCGGAAACGGACAACGACACGGACCAACAAAATATCCAAGTGTCGTTGGCTGTTTCTGCGGCTAGATTCCCGCAAACCACAGGCTGGATAAATGCATTTCTAAAAAAAATTTAGAAGCGCATACGCATATCAAGGCGATCTTTCCGCCTGTACTGCGAACAAAACTGACAATTATACTGTAATGCATTGTGCGAATTGCATACTATCTGGAGCAAACATAGGAAGATTAGTAAAGAAAAACATCTTTACCCTTTTAAGTCAATAAGTCACATGTTTTAGTTAGCCCGAAGCTTTCAATCGACGAAGTTGCCCAGCGTTTTCGTGCCTTTGAATGGAGTTAAAAATGGGTCCGGATATCGCGATATAGCTCCAACGAATCGATACGCGTATCGTGGAACACCGTATCGCGATTTATCGAAATATCGATGTATCGTCCCAGCCCTAACGGAAACCCTGAAATCTTGGTATTTTTCGAAGTGCAAGGGGCATAACTCTGTCCAAATTTTGTTCATCGGACCTAAATATGAACTTGACCTAGTAGATTTTCATTTGATGTGTCTGTATACAAAATTTCATTTCAATATGGAACTCCACTCAAGAGATATATTAAAAAGAAACCCTGAAGTTTTGGTATTTTTCAAATTGCAAGGGGCATAACTCTGTCCAAATTTTTTTGATCGGACCTAAATATGAACTTGACCTAGATTTTCATTTGATGTGTCTGTATACAAAATTTCATTTCTATATGTAACTCCACTCAAGAGATATTGAACGGAAACCCTGAAATTTTGGTATTTTTCGAAGTGCAAGGGGTATTTCTCTGTCAAAATTTTGTTGATTGGACCCAAATAAGAACTTGACCTAGATTGTCATTTGATGTATCCGTATACAAAATTTCATTTCAATATGTAACTCCACTCAAGAGATATTGAACGGAAACCCTGAAATTTTGGTTTTTTTGAAGTGCAAGGGGCATAACTCTGTCAAAATTTTGTTGATCGGACCCAAATATACACTTGACCTAGATTTTCATTTGATTTGTCTGTATACAAAATTTCATTTCAATATGTACATGTAACTCCACTCAAGAGATATTGAACAGAAACCCTGAAATTTTGGTATTTTTCGAAGTGCAAGGGGCATAACTCTGTCAAAATTTTGTTGATCGGACCTTAATACGAACTTGACCTGGATTTTCATTTGATGTGTCTGTATACAAAATTTCATTTCAATATGTAACTCCATTCAAGAGATATAGAACGGAAACCCTGAAATTTTGGTATTTTTCGAAATGCAAGGGGCATAACTCTGTCAAAATTTTTTTGATCGGACCAAATATGAAGTTGACCTAGATTTTTGTTTGATATGTCTGTATACAAAATTTCATTTCAATGTGTGAATCCATTCCAGAGATATTGAACGGAAACTGATGTCGCGGACCGACCGACAGACCGACCGACCGACAGCGGCAAACCTATATGTCCCCTCTTCTTCGAAGGGGGGCATAATAAGGTGTTCATCAAACTTTGCATGCGAGTTGCCAATGGTGCAAGGGGAGGGGACGCCGATTGGTTTTAAGGTTCACAAAAGGCAATAATGCAGAACTATATGGTGTACTTTTGATGCTCTTCAAAATTCCGTGTGAATTGTCCATGGGTCAAGGACTACCGTATGTATGAGTACACCGTGTGATTTTCAAGGTCAGGGCTCAAAGGTCAAGGTCACAATGTACAGAAATAGATTAACCTTATCGACAGCCTTTAGATAACAAATGAAATTTAAAAAAAAAAGATCAAATAAAAATCTTTGATTACGGGGGCATAATAAGAGCTTTCATTGACCATCAGTCTGTTGGATTCAGTAAGTTTAAATTCTTCCAGCATGCAGACTGAAACAATGATACATGTATAGATTATGTAATGAAACTGATTTTAAAAACGTCTCAACGCAATACATACAATGATGAATTTAAGGTCATGTCTACTCATATACCATAATTAAGTTTCTAGACTTCACAATGCCATGCTTCAGTATGCTATAATAAGCTTCCTTTAATTTTACTTCAAAGAACATTAAAAATAAGCAATATGCTTATATGTTGAATGTAGGAAGTCTTGTGTGGCTAAGTATTTATAAAGTTATTTTCAAATAAAATAAAATATTTTCCCTACCTACCTACCCATAGGTAGAAGGGTAGAGTCGGTTAACAGCAAACATAAAATATTTTATGTCTGGCCTTGTAAAAAAAAGAATGTCGTTTTTTTTTCTTCTAATGGTTACATCTCGAGATGTCCCCCCCCATAAATCCTTATGAATAGCATAGACATGATAGAAGACATAGCAATCATCATAAAAACATCAAACATTCTACAAATGTTCCCCATGTGACATTAGTCTGATACATGTACTCTTAAGGACCAATGGTTAAATATTAAAGGGATCGTTCTATTGATATTCAAGGTCAAAGGGCACGGATAGGATGAGGAAAGATGAAAGGTCATAGCTAAGCAAATACCTTAAGTGTATTGATTAATTCATGCATCGGTATGTATGAACATGATTAATAAAGAGTGCTATGGATTTCTTTGTCTTATAGATAAGACAATTTTAAGAGTCAAGTGTCAAAGGTGAAGGTCAAACAGTTACAGTACAGTTAGAATGGATATTAAAAATCACATATTGCCAGTTTTTGAGCATGAATTGCATATTGAGTAATTTGGTCATTTTCCTTAGTTAAGATGACACACTACCATTACATGTACCAATACTTACTGTATAACACGCTTATTTTCTTTTATAGGTTATAATTAGGTACATGTGTATAGCCATGGCTGATGCAAAATCTCCGGAGTGTGAGAAACTGGACAGAGTGACTGACGGGAAGACAAAACCTGTGGAAGGTCAAGGCGGTGGAAAGAAAAAAGAAAAGAAAGAGAAAAAAGCAAAGACAAAAGAAGGTCAAAGTGCCAGTCAGGATAAAGGTCAAGGTCAAAATGCCAGTCAGGATAAAGGTCAAGGTGAACAAAATGACTCGGTAGGAGAAGTAAAAAGTAAACCCAAACTGACCAAAGCAGAAAGGCGAGAAATTCAGGTACATGAAGAGAAAATTGAAGAGTGCTCCTCTGCTACATTTGTAGGTGAAAATAGAAGAGTGCCATGTCCTTGATGCCTTCCCCTGCTTCCTTTATACTCTCTCTTATACCTGTGTTAAAAATACAATATGATGTATCACCCTCTTATGAGCACCTCTATATAAAGAAATTATAATAAAAGTTGATTGAATTGTTCGTGCAATCAATTAATCATTTATTTAATGGTACATGTATTTATCAATAGTATATACATGTAGTACAAAAATGTACATGTAGAAATAAGTTATTTATAGTATCAGTAGAAAACAATGCAAGCATATCATATCATTATTGATATTGGTGATGGGTAAGGAAGGCGCGGTGTGGAGGGGGGCCTTATAGGATGTTTCAATAGAGATACTGATCTGCACCTCATTTACCTCCCTGGACTGCTGCATGTAAAAATGCCCTTGTTGTTTTTATATTGATGCTACCGGTACATATAACACATGCATGAACTTTACCAATTATTATCGATAAGATGTCTTAATGATAATTTTGATATTGATGCCTTAAACTTTTACTAGGAGAGACAGCGAGCGGAGAAAGAAGCCAGGAAAGCTGCTGCTGCTGCAGGTGGTAGTAAAGACGCTCCACAAGCCGCAGCTCCTGGTACGTTACAATAACAAAATCAGGTTTTATTTAAAGCCGTAGCGGCAGCTCCTGGTACGTTACAATTACAAAATCAGGTTTTATTTAAAGCCATAGCGGCAGCTCCTGGTACGTTACAATGTACAAAATCAGGATTGATTTTACCATAGTACAGCTGCTGTTGCCGGTGGTAGTAAAGACGCCCCACAAGCCGCAGCTCTTGGTACTTTACAATAACAAAATCAGGTTTTATTTAAAGCCATAGCGGCAGTTTCGCCAGCAACGCAGTAGCGACTTATAGGGATCACTTTGTGGCGTCTGTCTCATATTTGGCTGTAAATTCCTTGATATACATCAGATATCTTTCAAACTTGCAGGGACGGTAAAGCATGTTGAGACTTAGAACCTAATAGTTGGTAAGTCAAGGTCACTTCCAAGGTCAAGGTCACATGCATGTATTAGGGTCAAACATGTGACAGGCGTCATACCTGTTTTTGAAAATTACTTATTTTTTAGTACTACACATGTACATACTATGTGTTCATCCATTTTGGCAATTCATGTCACCTCATTGATGCTGTAGGGATGAAATAATAGAAAATCAAAAGTTTTATTTGCTTTGCTACTGTCTGCGCAGCTCACGTCGGAACCTGGATAAACGCGATTTTGACTATTTCATCATGTAGAACTTTGAATAAAATTGGTACCATTCAGTAGATCTCGCTTAGTCGTAAATTTTGGTATAAGTTATATGATAGTCAGTGCATGCAATCAAAATTAATAGACAAAACAAATTTTAGATGGGCCATTTCCCATGCTAATTTTTCCGGTGATGTCGTGACGCTCTCCATAGGCTCAATGTTAAGCTCGGCAACGCCATGCTGAAATTTAATATTTTAAACGCCCCATCTAAAATTCATATTGTCTGTATAATTTGATCGCATAAACCCTCGACAATGTAACATACATGTATACCAAAATTTACGACTAAGCAAGATCTATTCAATGATATAGATTTTATCTTATTTTTTGCATGACAAAGTTTATCCAGTTTCCGAAGTGAGCCGCGCAGACAGTAAATTCCAGACACATTCTAAATGTATACCACAGAATCTTCAGAGTTATGTGATTCGCGAGCGTTTGAGTTACACATAGGTAATCTCAACTTTTCTAATTGTAAATTTAATCTTACCCGGGACCAAAACTTATCAATGCTTATTTATTTGTCAAGTATCTTATAAAATTATTGCTCAATAACCATTAATTCATCAGACAATTAACCAAGATCATGGGTCAATTTTTGCATACCTTGCATGAACTTAAATACAGCATAAGTTATTACAGATTTTGAAATAAGATTTTTTCTGTATTGATATTTGATAAAAACAAGATGCTGTTCGATTTCCAAAGCATTTTGTGGCATTACGCTGAAGTACTCGAATGCTAAGACATGAATTTTAACCCTGATTGAGAGTATTCAGTCTGAACAATTATATGTCCAGTTAGAAACAGGTCTGTTGGAAAAATTAAGATAGGGGGTATACTGTAAGCCGTTTTTTATTCACGCACGATTTTTTTTCGCAAAATTCGCAAGGTTCTTTGATCTGCAAATATAAAAACATGTCCTAACACGCGTAGTAAGTTATGTATATACGATGGTTTGAAAATAAAACACTGCAAACCAGTCACTTCACTCGTGTTCGCGAACTAAAGACACGTGAATAAAAGATGGTTTACAGTATTCGTTCCTTTTGGGTAGTTCTACTTTGGATTGATTACATAGGATTAGGAATTTGAAAAACGTTAACATTTCTGTCAATAGCAAACAGGTTCACCTTTAACATCTGTAATAATTTCAGCTGCCAAGAAAAACGAGCCTAAACGTGTACCAGACAGCATCAAAGCTGATGATGCAGAAACTCAAAAACGTGTAGCAAAAAAGTTAGAGAAACAACATATACCTCAGAGAACCTCAGCACAAAGAAAAGTCAGACTATTTAATCATCTACACCAATACGAGCGGGAAGTATCTCTCACACAGTCTTTACCGTAAGTACACGTATAGCTCACTAGATTCCGAGTCCCCAGATTGAAGGGAACTAGTCCACTTTATTTGTAGTCTGTACATGTACGTCATGATTTTGTATCACAGAAATCATTTTTCTGGGATGCTCTCTCTCTCATAGAAACAAAAAATTCTGGGAAGGGGGGGGGGGGGGGGGGGGGGGGCATGCAGAGGGTTTGATTTTACACACAAAAGTTTTCAACATTATATTTTCAAAGGGGTAGAGAATAGAGCACTTGCCGAAATTCATAATGGTTGACAAAATTACGTAAAATGTTTGAGGGAAGAACTGCTTGCGCTCTTTTTAACTGTTACATCACAACGGTATTTGGTTATTTAACAGTGACGTCACTATGAAAAACAATGCCAAAAGATGTTGACTCAGACATGTTGAGCTCTCTAATAAGATCGGAAAATGGTCTATTGAGGGATTGCCATATGTCGGACATGGCACTTGTTAGCAGACTTATACACTACGTCATAAACAAATGGCACGTCGAAGCATTGTTTGACTGGCCATGCCACCATTGATTATGACATCATAATGTCAAACTCCGCCAGCTGAAACATGGGCGGACATTTGAAGACCCCTCATTAAGGAAGGAGGGAGCAGTAAGCTTAGTACTCCTCCCAACCTAAACCATCCCTACTATAATGGGCCATGCTATCAATGATTTTCTTACACTCCAAAATGTTACTTGGTTGTCATGTGGGTAATAGAGGCTCTGAATGAATGAAAAAATCTCACCTAAATACTTTAGTATTAATTTTTCAAATTTCTATTATACATGTATGCAGATGAATATCTAAAAATTTTGTGTTTACAAATTGATCTTACAATTTCAGTTTTCCTGATTTAATTGATATTACAATTACACATTTGTTGCTGACAAATAGTTTATAACTGTTACAGATTTTCCTCTATGGGCATTCACCCTGTGATAGTCAGGTTAGGTTTACAGTATGCTGAGGGAGTAATCAGCGGATCTAATGCCAGGTGCTTAGCCATGCTCGCTGCTTTCAAACAGGTATTTTAGTAAAGGCTTAATTAGATATTTTATGGGGCATTTCTAAAATACATTCATGCTAAGTACATGTACTGACCTACATGTACAATGTAGATCAAAACTTGATTACTTTTAATTTATCATTAATTATTACTTTTAAGAAATGCATTTTTTGCATCTCCATGTCATATTACATAATATGCAAATCCTCATGTTTTGTTAAGTAATACATCTACATATCATTAGAACTCAAACTTAATGTTAATGTAATTTCTGAGACTCTATACATGTAGTAGGTAATTTATGTACAAGTACATGTATATTACTCCAAAAATGTCAAAATAATTGCTACACACAATATGATATACATGTACAAATGTATGTTATCTGATTTATATTTTATATAGGTTATAAGGGACTATGTCACTCCACCTCAGAAAGAACTTTCCAGGGATCTCGAAGCAAAAATCAAACCTTACATCACGTACGTATTAAATAAAGGATCTTACAAGTTATTTTGAGTTTTTTTCCTGTATTTTATTTTGAATGTTTCTAATGAAAACCAACTATGAAATTTCCATATTTCATAAATACCTAGACCTTTAAAAATCTGAGAAATAATGGAACAGGAATGAATCAACATTTTCATAGAAATTTCACAATGTTCATAAATAGTATGACCTTATAACAAGTAAATCCGATGGTCATTAAATTGAGATACATATAAGATGTAAAATAAAAATGAATAATTATGGAGGGTTGACCCTTCCGATTGAGGGAAAAAAAATGCAAAATTTCGTGACGTCACAATGCTTTTACCTTGGACAAACAAGCTTCGAACCTCTGTCAAACATCAAAATTGCATTGTAACGTCACGGAATTTCTCAAATTTTTCCCTTGTTCGGAAGGGTCAATTAACCCTTATTCGAACCTATTCAAACAAAACTGAAGTATATTCTTTTTCGCCTAATTTGAGATTTTTGTTATACAGAGTTACCTCCTGTTTGGGACGGTATATGACGTAAACCTATTGTGAAGTCACCTGTTGAATTCAGGGAAAGTACGCTACAAAACCAATGTTCCTACAGAAATTTTATTACGTCATAATGCTTTAACGTCAGATACCGTCCCAAATCAAACACAAACGTACACTAACGAAAAGACGGAATAAGCGTATCATGTTAAAGAATGATATTCTTACTAGAACAATTTCTATTCATTAAAGACTGTGGTTGTTTAAAAATGAATTATTATTGTGCATGCATTTGCATTTTACACTTACATGTAACTATGTAATTTATTTCAGATTTCTCAATCAGTGTAGACTATTATCAGTCAGTATGGGAAATGCCATCAAATATTTAAAGTACCACATAACACGGACACCAAACGATATAGGAGATATAGAGGTATAGTTTCACACTCTTTTTCACACTCTTTGGCAACTTTACATCGTTTAGATTGAGGATCACTGACGAGGGTTTAGTACCCAAAATGTGCATGTCTGGTCCATGCTGTAAATTTGTCTGCTTTTATATGATGCTATTGAATTTGAAGACGTTTAACATTACTTAGTATTAGCTCATGGCATATATGAAAAATATCTAGGTTATAATAATGAATTTCGGACAGATTCTTTTCCTTTTAGTAATTTTACCATTGATGAGTAGATAACTAGAAATACTCAATTGGTTGAAGTTCTCAACAGATAACTGAAATTTGTTCTTTCTTAATATGATTTTCAAGTCAGACTTGCATGTATGTTGTCATAAAAACGTACTTGACTGCTTAGCCACGTAATCTTAATCACAAAACATAGCTCATGTTCACATACATGTACATGGTAACCTGATGTTTATCTTGTTGATAATAGAACTTGTATTTAAATCTTTAAGCTTTAATAATTGAGTGCTGAGGTCAAGATTTTTTTAGTAAACTGTCAGTTATAAAAAAAAACCAATAGACAATTTTCATATTACCGCAGTTGACTTGTATTTTACACCTCCTAAGACCCGACATGACAACATTTGACGTAACTTTTAACTGTGATGTCGTATCTGAATTATGACGTCACAATTAGAAATAACATCAAAAGCATTGATGTCTCTTGGAGTGTCTAAAATGCAAGTCTAACGGTAATATGAAGAAGGTCTATTACAGTGTTGAAAATCCAGTTACAGGCTAGCGGCTACGTAATACATCGTATCAGAAAATTTTGTGTATTTTCAGGCCAAGCAGCAGTTATTAAACCATATAGACAGTTTTATTAAGGAGAGAATCTTGTTGGCAGCGGATGCCATCTCAAAATATGTCAAAGATGAGAAGAAAATAGTAGATGGAGATGTAATTGTTGTGTTCTCATGGTAAGGCATTAATCCAGTCTAGGGTCTACAAACTTTCCGATGAATCCATAAACTAGTCAATAAATCTGTGCCCAGTTTATGAAAAATTTCAGGAATTTTTTAACTTTCATCATCAAATAAAAGCTTAGAATGCTTACCGATGTAGACTATATTGTGCTTTCTACTTTCTAATATCATTTCTGCATACTAAATATAAAATGTAAATTCAGAAACAAAATACAGTAAACTTCACTATAACGAACAGGCTTATAGTGAAATTCTGCTTGTAACGAAGTGAAAAGAAAGTCCCTGCAGAAGTCCTATTACCCTCCATTGATTTTTGTACGCCTGTAACGAATTTGTATATAACGAATTATCGGCATTTACGAAGCCATCTCATGGTCCAGTGGTCATAATTTCTTCACTATTTTCACCTGATGTAACGAAATGATCTCCAGGTATTCCCAATTAACACACCTGGCGGACAGACAATTACTAATTATCAAATAATTGTTCTCCCCGTCTGTTGTCCCTGCGCTAATTACCTATTAGGAGACGTGTTATACATGTATACACATGAGGTAATAATTGCCCATTATTTCAAAATACTCTGTCGGCATGTCAACTGTTCAGAATGCTTACTTAATAAATCACAACATAACTATTGAATACTGGTCTTAACTTTTCATTCATTCAGAACGGCAACACCAAGGAAACATTTAGCATCAAAATGCATGTACTAACGAAATATGGCTGTAACGAATTTGGACCAATGGTCCCCTGGGCTTCGTTATAAACGAAGTTTACTGTATTGCGATCTTTAGCTTATAAGAAGTACAAAGCCATCAAAACTTACTTGTCATTGACAACAAGAATGAAAGACTTAAAAATCACAAGTTTGCCAAAATTACCCGCATATGATGTAATGTTTCAGTGGTCATTTTGCAAAAATTTCAGCGAAAGTAACCACATCACAGTATATTTACACAATTTCAAGTACATGTATATTCACACACTAGTCAGTATGCTAGCAAGTACAAGTACATGTATCCCGTCTTTTCGGTATACAGAGTTACTTCCCACTTGGGATGGTATCTGGCATAAAAGCTTTGTGATGTAATGAAATTCCTATAAAAACGTCGTATTTGAAGCATGTTTTCCCTGAATTTTATACTTGTTCCCATAGAATTTGATGACGTCACAATCAATTTACGTCATATACCAAATGAGAAGGGAACTAAAAGACTAATTAAACATAGAGACAATAGATGTAAAGCAATGTTGTAACAATTTATGCTGACAGAGGCATAGGTGTTACACAAACTCTTTATCTCGTCATAAAACAACTGTGTGTTTATATGAATATCTATTTTTGTTTTGTAGTTCGTCCATTGTAAAGAGAGTTATTTGTGATGCTCATAATCAGGGTAGAAAGTTTCGTGTCATTGTTGTCGATGCAAGACCTAAAATGGAAGGTAAGTAAAGCCTGTAGGAGATACAAACTTAACGTTTTTATTAAGATACTCCTTTTGAAGGAGTATCTTACTGTATTTGCGATTCTCATGTCGTCTCGAGGTACTGTCTTCCGGTGCGTGCGAGAAATAGTTCCAGATTGTGTCAGCAGTTTCTCGACATTAAAACTTGTGTGTGGAAAATTTATATTAGAATCGATTGTTTTGATAGAATGATAGAATTAAAATAAGATGAGTTGAGATTTTCAAGATGAAATTTGATATTTTTTGAATTGTTATCGACTTGGGACTACTTTACATCTGCGCTCTATCGATCGAACATGCTCCGCCCATCGTTTGACATTCATGCGCGCGCGTTCTGTGATTAGCTTGCAAGGTAAATACATGTATTTATTGATACGCAACAATTCTGAATTTTTCAATACGTATTATATTGTAATGCCGACACAGTACTGCTATGTTCTCATCAGATACTAAAACAACATCTGACTCAACAACTAACTTTTTTTTCTTAAGTATAAAAAGGCCCAACTCTATAAGCCCCGCCTTTTACCGATTCGGGTCAGCTGTCAGCTGTCATTATCTCACGGACTTCAGAAGTATGGATATTTCATAGCTATTTGAATTTGATGAGTATTATCACTATTTTGTAAAAGCTGTGTTTTTTTTTCAATTTAGTAAAATTATATGTTTATCAATACGTTACTGTTTACAAGGTAGAAAGTAGATCAGAGAAAAGCTTCAGTTTGAAATTTATTATGAGAAAAGATTTTTGGCCCCAACGAATAACTTCAATCAACATCGGAATTATGCATTTTCACCGTCAAAACAAACCGGCCTTTATCGAAAAATAAAATGAATTTTGTTCTCTCTCTCTCTATACATATAGGCAAGGACTTATAAACAGTTTATAAGTCCTTGATTTAGGCAAACGATTTTTAATGTCCCGCGAGAGCGAGAAGACGAATATAACGACATCATATAGTCTCAAGTAAAGAGTCAACATTTCAATAAAAATATACAACTCCTTTCCGTAGCTCTTAAAACTATAAATATGGCTTCTTGTATAGTACATTTCCTATGAAGTCATGTGATCGGAAAAATAATAGTCATTTACGATTAGATTTTCAGATAAACAAAGACATCCGATATAATGCCAAAAAATGCAAGCGCCTTGTTCTGGTATTTCAAACGGTTCTAAACAGGTTCGCAAAAAAAAATCGATTTATCAAGGACGCGTATCCAGACAAAGATGTATCATGTAAAAAAATAATAATTAGGCATATAAAGTTCATGGGCGGATCCAGAATTTTTTTCAGGGGTGGTCCTAAAGTCCGAGTTTTTTTTTAAGAACAAAAATGAAATACATGTACGTAAATTCATAAAAAAAATTAATCCAGGGGTGGTCTGGACCCCCCCTTTCTGGATCCAAACTTACACATCAAATCGCATAAAGAGCAAAGCCATTTTGATTTTTTCGCTGACGAGACTTTTTTTCTGATAAAAATACCCGCCGCGCCTCGCTGAAGATAATGTATCTGTTTATCAATCTAAAGGAAAAAAAATTCTTTAAAAACTTAAATATTTCAGTAATCTCACCTGGGTCCAGTATTGAAAGCGTGACGTTACGCATAATTTTACGATAACGGCTAATCAGCGGGTATACATTAGGGTCTACAGAGATTTGTCGGGTTGATCAAGCCCAAAGAAGTTTTTAGCTCACCTCGACGAAGTTGAGTGAGCTTATGCTATAACCCTACGCGTCCGCGTCCGCGTCCGCGTCCGTGTCCGCGTCCGCGTCCGGTTAAGAAGTTTGGGGTAGCTCAGTATCTGACAAAGTACTAATGCTACAGTAACCAAACTTGCACAAGTGATTCATCTTTGGATGCTGAGGTGAACCCATGCATCGTATGCAGCATCTGACCTACATTTTCCGCTTGAGTGACTTGGTTAAGAAGTTTGGGGTAGCTCAGTATCTGACAAAGTACTAATGCTACAGTAACCAAACTGGCACAAGTGATTCATCTTTGGATGCTGAGGTGAACCCATGCATCATATGCAGCATCTGACCTACATTTTCCGCTTGAGTGACTTGGTTAAGAAGTTTGGGGTAGCTCAGTATCTGACAAAGTACTGATGCTACAGTAACCAAACTTGCACAAGTGATTCATCTTTGGATGCTGAGGTGAACCCATGCATCGTATGCAGCATCTGACCTACATTTTCCGCTTGAGTGACTTGGTTAAGAAGTTTGGGGTAGCTCAGTATCTGACAAAGTACTGATGCTACAGTAACCAAACTTGCACAAGTGATTCATCTTTGGATGCTGAGGTGAACCCATGCATCGGTTGCAGCATCTGACCTACATTTTCCGCTTGAGTGATTTGGATAAGAAGTTTGGGGTAGCTCAGTATCTAACAAAGTACTAATGCTACAGTAACCAAACTTGCACAAGTGATTCATCTTTGGATGCCGAGATGGACCCATGCATCGGATGCAGCATCTGACCTACTTTTTCCACTTGAGTGATTTCGCTTTTAAAAGCCAATATTGAGCAAAGTATAAGTGCTACATGTACCAAACTTGCATATTGGATGTATCTTTGATCAAACTTTCATAAAATGACCTTGACCTACTTTTTCCGCTTGAGTGATTTTGCCTTTAAAAGCCAATATTGAGCAAAGTATAAGTGATACATGTACCAAACTTGCATATTGGATGTATCTTTGATCAGTCTTTCATAAAATGACCTTGACCTACTTTTTCCGCTTGAGTGATTTTGCTCTATAAAGCCAATATTGAGCAAAGTATAACTGCTACATGTACCAAACTTGCATATTGGATGTATCTTTGATCAAACTTTCATAAAATGACCTCGACCTACTTTTTCCGATTGAGTGATTTTGCCTTTAAAAGCTGATATTGAGCAAAGTATAAGTGATACATGTACCAAACTTGCATATTGGATGTATCTTTGATCAATCTTTCATAAAATGACCTTGACCTACTTTTTCCGCTTGAGTGATTTTGCTCTATAAAGCCAATATTGAGCAAAGTATAACTGCTACATGTACCAAACTTGCATATTGGATGTATCTTTGATCAAACTTTCATAAAATGACCTTGACCTACTTTTTCTGCTTGAGTGGTTTTGCCTTTAAAAGCCAATATACATGTACTAAGAAATATGTTTGAAGTGAATTTTGCTGTCACGAGGTGAGCTTTGTAATCTGTGATTACCTACATGTATGTTTTCATGTATAGATGCAAACTTTTCTCTGCTTGCGGAATGTAATCATAAATCAATCTTATCCTTTGTTTTGGGATTTCTCATGCAATGTGATGATATTAAATAAGGTTGTTTGAATGTTTGCAGGAAAAGAAATGTTACGGCGGTTAGTGAGGAGAGGAATCACATGCTCTTATGTTCTTATGAATGCTGCTTCCTATGCCATGCAGGAGGTGAGACTTAACTTTGTTGTTTTAGAATAGAGATGATACCACTTTATCTTGTTATCAGTCCCCTACCGGCAACGCCGAAGGGGACTCTTAGTTTCCTCTCGGTCTGTCTGTCCGTCCATCCGTCTGTCCCTCCGTCTGTCCGAATATTAGTTTTCCGGACTTTTTTCTGCAACGGATGGAGATATCAAGATGAAATTTGATACATAGCTTGGTCTTGGATAGTTACAGAGCAAGTTTGACTTTCGTCACGCTTGACCCATTTTTCGAGGAGTTATGCCCCTTGTTGACTTGGAAAATTCAGTTTTTGTCAGTTTTCCGGACTTTTTTCTGCAACAGATGGAGATATTCAGATGAAACTTGATACACAGCTTGGTATTGGATAGTTACAGAGCAAGTTTGACTTTCGTTACGCTTGACCCATTTTTTGAGGAGTAATGCCCCATGATGACTTGGAAAATTCACTTTTTGTCAGTTTTCCGGACTTTTTTCTGCAACGGATGGAGATGTTCAGATGAAATTTGATACACAGCTAAGTCTTGGATAGTTACAGAGCCAGTTTGACTTTCGTTACGCTTGACCTATTTTTCGAGGAGTTATGCCCCTTGATGACTTGGAAAATTCAGTTTTTGTCAGTTTTCCGGACTTTTTTCTGCAACGGATGTAGATATTTAGATGAAATTTGATATACAGCTTGATCTTAGATAGTTTCAGAGCAAGTTTGACTTTTGTCACGCTTGACCTATTTTTCGAGGAGTTATGCCCTTTGATGGCTTGAAAAATTAAGATTTTGTCAGTTTTCTGAACTTTTTTCTGCAACAAATAGAGATATTCAAGTGAAATTTGATACACAGCTTGGTCTTGTATAGTTACAGAGCAAGTTTTGTTTTCGTCACGCTTGACCCATTTTTCGAGGAGTTATGCCCCTTGATGACTTGCACAATTCAGTTTTTGTCACTTTTCCACACTTCTTTCTGCAACAAATAGATATACTGTATTCAGGAAAAATGTGATACTCAGCTTAGTCTTGGATAGTTACAGAGCAAGTTCGAATTTTGTCATACTTGACCTATTTTTCAAGGAGTTATGCCCCTTGATGACTTGCACAATTCAGTTTTTGTCAGTTTTCCAGACTTTTTTCTGCAACAAATAGAGATATGCAGGTGAAATTTGATACTCAGCTTAGTCTTGGATAGTTACAGAGCAAGTTCAACTTTCGTCACGCTTGACCTCTTTTTCGAATCGATAAAGCTAAAGCAGATAAAACCTCAGAACTGAGCTGCACAGACAGTAAGTTTAATTAAAACCTATACATGTTTAATTGATGAGTAATTCATAGGCAGAGTTGCAGGACATAAATATATGCCGCCGGTAGGGGACTATATCGCTCAGCGATCATAACATTTTTTTATAATTGAGACGATACAACTTTATCTTGTCAATTTAGAATTATGATGACACAACTTTATCTTGTCATTTTAGAATTTAGACAATTCTTCTTTTCATTTTAGAAGTGTGATGGCATAAGCTTGTCATCTATTTGTCTAAATGTATAATTCCTCATTTCTCCTCTGCTCAAGATTTCTAAGCCTTGCATCTTCTTGTCTCATATTTTCAGAAACCCCCTTATAAGTTACTCTATCAATACTCTAAGGGTTTAATCAAACTGGTTCATCATTATGCATGTACATGTAGCTGTGTTTGGATGTCTTAGATATATTTTTGCAGAACATGATAATAATTATACGCTTTATTACCTGTATATAGGCTAGAGAATGTAAGCATTCATGTACATGTACATGTATCACATGATACACCCTTTATTTAGTTACATAAAGCCATTTCATAAATAAATGTTATGATAACACGTTACATATCACTTTGGGAGCGTTGTCATTGGATGAATTGCTCCAGATCCTTTGTGACGTCACAATGGAAATGGCGACGTTGGCGTGTATTTGCAAGAATTGAAGTCGGAATTATAATATTTTGACGTTATTTGATCAATTACGTCATATTTCATGTGATAAAAAGAATCTCAAATGATGTTTCTATTCCATACAGTATTTATGAAACTCGTTGTGTGATTTTAATCCCCTTGCCAAGGCTCAGGGATGTAAAATTCACACAACTCGTTTCCTAAATACCGTATGAAATAGAAAACCATTTGAGATCCTATATACATGTATATATGTACATGTACCAATACTTTGTTTTGTACATTATTGTCTGAAGAGGCTATTGATACAGCCGAAACACGTGTAGCAATAAAAATGTGAATATAATATATCGTTTCTGTGGTACTTTAACATTTTTTGATTATTATTATTCTTTACGTTGGATTCTTTTGAATCATTTTTTGGATATTATTTTCAACGCAAAGATGCCACAAAGCGATAAACAAATGTTAGTGGAAATAAGGGATCTACAACTAACAATCAGTCAAAAGCAAGATAGATTTGAAGAGGAAATTTTACGACTAAATGAAAAAGTTGACAAACTTCTTCGATTTATTGGTTCCACACCTGGAGAGGAAAATGACACAGGGAATTCTGAATCATTGGTGGACTATTTTGAACAGCAATATGGTCACCTCAAGGAAATGGGCAAATGCTACATTCAAGATGAATGTTACAGATTGAAGAGAACAAAACTGAGAATGTGGAAAAACCTCCTGAATAAACGCAAAATAGCTTACTATAATGCCATAAAGTCCCAGGGAACTGCGTAAGTTTACAGTGAATTTTTCAAAAGAGAGGATATGTACGTTCCAAAGAAATTAAGGGAAAAGACAACACACCAGGATACTGATACCCAAATCAAAATAAAGAAAGACTTGAATGCTTCCAAACTAAATGCACAAATTCAAATTTTGGAGGATAAAGTTGTCCACTACACCACCATGTACTTAGAAATCGACCAGGAACTTCGTGCAGAAATAACTAATCAATGTCCTCCAGATACGCATGATTTTCTCGAGGATCTTTGGCTCCAAAATATAAAAGTGGAGGAGGAAAAGTCAAAAAAGATATGGCAGAAAAAGGAGAGTTGGCTGCGAAAATTACCACAGCAAGAAAAAGAGGACGAGAAGAAAAGAGAAATCGAAAGAAAAAAGAGAATTGATAGAAGACGCAATAAGATTGGAAGACTTAACAACCTCGAGAAATCAAAATCAACTGAAGAAAAAATCAACCTAGCTCAGCATGAAATTCAGACTTTCAACTCAAATCGCGAGAGAAGCGGAGAAAATGATGGCTACCAGTCATCAAGGCACCAACAACCATCTAGGAAAAGAATAGTCGACAGTTCACGAAACATTTCTTATGCGGACATGGTTGCTAATAAGTACGAACATGATCATTTTCCAAGAAATGAACATTTTGGCAAATATAATAGTGACAGAAGACGGATAACAGAACGAAACTTTGACAATAGAAATGGAACTCTTTATATTGGACAGAGATTTCGAAATAGACCTTTAAGAAGAGAAAATAGACATGAAAATGTGTATCAAAACCAATATTTTTTAGAGGAAGAAACGGGATTAAAACTACCCCCTTAGAAATTACAGATCTGAAACCTAAAGTTATAAATTTGTCATCTCATAAGCTTTCAAAAGATCAAATTAATGTTCTAAAATTAGGATTGAAATTTTGTCCAACTCCGAACTCTAACATCCCCGAATTAAAAAGAGATTTGAAAGAATTCGAAAGAAAATTTCGACTGAAAGAATTTTTCCATGAAACCCATTTTCAAGATGAATCGGTTGTTCGAAATAAATCAAAATTCCATCCAGAAAAAGGTAGGGACAAAATTTTGGATAAATATTTTGAAAATTTGTGGAATTCAAATTTCACTGAAAATTCACATGTACCTAAAAACTTATCTTTTAAACAGAGAAAAGCTCTAAAAGAAATTCAAAATATAAAAGACATCATTATAAAAGAGGCAGATAAAGGAAGTGCTGTAGTTATAATGAACAAAAGCTATTATAAAGATAAAATTGATGAAATGATTAATGATCAAAAAAATTATAGAGCGCTTGATTCAAATAAAGACAAAATTATTATTTCAAATATCAATAAACTCTGTAATAAATATGATGAAATTCTAACCAAAAAAGAAATAGACTACTTGATCAATTTTGATTATAAAACCAGCAATTTCTATGGACTTCCAAAAATTCACAAATCCGAAAAAATTAAAGAAGCAATTAAATTACAAAAGTCTGAATATATAGAAATCCCCAATCCCGAAGACTTAAAATTCAGACCAATAATTGCAGGTCCATCCTGTCCTACACATAGACTTAGTAATCTTGTCGATATATTACTTCAACCATTTCTTAAACACCTGGATAGTTATGTTAGAGATGATATTGATTACTTAAACCATATTCCGTCCTCAATATCTAAAGGTACTATACTAACAACATTTGACGTAACAAGTTTATATAGTAATATTCCACATGATCTTGGAAAGGAAGCCATCGAATTTTGGCTCGATAATTTCCCAAACGAGTTACATCATCGATTTAATAAGTCATTTATATTAGACAGTGTAGATTTAATCTTAAATAACAATACATTTCAATTCGACAATAAACATTTCATACAAATCCTTGGGACAGCCATGGGAACTAAAATGGCCCCAGTTTATGCAAATCTCACGCTTGGATATTTAGAACGGTCTCTTTACCAAATTGTAGATACTAGTTTTCCTAAAATGGATGCTAACGTTTTTAGAAATTCTTGGAAAAGATATATTGATGATTGCATCATTTTATGGGACCCAAATTGGGGAGACATTAATGATTTATATCAAATTTTACAAAATATCCACCCTAACATAAAATATACGATGGAATACAGTGAAAAAGAAATTCCTTTCCTTGACATTCTCATTAAAATAAACAATGAAACAATATCAACAGATATATATAGAAAACCAACAGACACACAACAATACCTCCACTTTAAAAGTCAACATCCCAAAACTTGCCTTAAGTCTATACCATATAATTTGGCACGAAGAATTTGCACGATTGTCAGTGATACTGAGATTAAAAACATACGTTTAAATGAACTAAGAAAAGCACTTTTGCAGCGCGCATTTCCCATTTCCCTCATAAATAAAGGAATTGATTTAGCTAAAAATATCCCTTTAGCCGAATTAAGAAAAACTAAAGAAAAGAAATCAGAAGATGTATTACCTTTTGTTACAACTTTTAATAAATGTAATCCCGAGATTTTTCACGAAGCATACAAAAATCTAAACCAATTAAAAATGAGTGAAAAACTAGAAAATATACTAAATGAGACAAAACTTATTAAAAGCAAAAGGCAACCAAAAAATCTAAAGCAGTTACTCACAAGTGCCAAATTTGAAAGAGAAAACAATTCAATCACTCAAGGTGTTTCTACGTGTAAAAACAAAAGATGTAAGATATGTGATATCTTAATTGAAGGAAAGTATTTTAAGTTTAAACATTCAGGTATTTCTTTTGAAATTAAAAGAAATTTAACATGTACATCTAAAAATGTTGTTTATGTCTTGCAATGTGATAAATGCAAGGAAGAATACATAGGTTCCACCAAACAATTAAATCAACGCATTTCCCTTCATAAAAGTAATATTAAACTTCCTCAAAATAGGATTCTTTTTGTATCAAAACATATGTTTGAATGTAGTAAAGGAAATTTTAAAGTAATGCCAATTTATCAAACAGATGATTATTCCATGATCACTATTAAAGAACAAATCTTTATTGATAAATTTAAACCTATGTTAAACAGAACATGATAATTTACGCCCACAATCCTTAAAACATGCTCGCTTGACCAATTTATCTGATTCAGCACTTCCTATAGTTAGAACCGATAGTATCATTTATTTACTTTTCCCTTGAAGTAAGCATACGCTACCTAGGAGTGCACAGTACTTAATCTTACATACATATCATGATTTACCATCAATATATAGCATGTACCAATACTTTGTTTTGTACATTATTGTCTGAAGAGGCTATTGATACAGCCGAAACACGTGTAGCAATAAAAATGTGAATATAATATATCGTTTCTGTGGTACTTTAACATTTTTTGATTATTATTATTCTTTACGTTGGATTCTTTTGAATCATTTTTTGGACATGTATATGTACTATATGCTATGTGTCATATATCACACATTATGAGTAAATAAAATTATTTTCCATCATACATGTTTGACCCATGGGTAAATAGCAAACATAATCAGGTGTGCTTTCTCTCCCCCCTGACTTTCTGCAGTTCTGTAAGATACACGGGACATTGTATTTGCTCTACTGATTTTGGAAGAATTGTGGAGGTCAAAGAAAATCCAGTTTCTTGTTAATTAAACAAACTTTTAAGTTTTTTTTTGAATTTCAGTGAACAGAAATTCATTATGTGAAATATTTTCACTGAAATGAATTATGTGATATATTTAACATTTTACATTTTCAATAAGTACATATTTGAAATGATGTTACCAGGCAACCAAGGTGTTTCTAGGTGCCCATGCCATGCTGGCCAATGGTTGTCTGATGTCACGTGTGGGTACCTCCCTTATTGCTATGATAGCCAAGTCGTGTAATGTACCAGTCATGGTGTGTTGTGAAACTTACAAATTCTCAGAGAGAGGACAAACCGACTCCTTTGTGTTCAATGAGCTGGGTAAGAATTCATAACCTTCTCTTTGTAATTTTTATGTGATTGCTTGAAAGCTCAGGGTATACTGAAAACGTTGAAATTTTTGTGTGGGGATAATTTTTGTGTATTTCATGATTCTAGGGACTTCACGGAAATACATGTAACCCTGCTGCATTCTTACAAAGGCAGAGTTGACTACATATACTGTAAACATGGAAGTTTTCGCGCGGGGTAATTTTTGCGTTTTTCGCGAACCAAGGGAATTCGCGAAAGTTTTCCCCACGCGAAAATATCCCCGCTGCTTTCTTACAATGGGAAAGACATTTTTATCGCGAATATTTCCCCCACGTGCAATGTCTTGATGTTATAATTGCGAAATTTCCCCCCAGCAAAAATAACCACGTTTACAGTATGTTGCAAATATTTCCCCCACGCGTAACGTCTTGATGTTATGATCGGAAAAAATTTTCCCAGGGAGAATAACCACGTTTACAGAATTGCTTTTGTCCTGAATGTTTGTCTAATCTGCAAATTACTTTTAATGTTATGAGATACATGTATGAAATAGGATTTTAAAGCTTATACATGCTTTCTTTTGTCACTATCTTTTTGTCAAAACTTTTGACCAAAGTGACCTTGGTAAATGTCAAAACCTACATACATACAAATGTTGTGCACTGGTAGATTTTACAAATCCTACCTTTAATGGTGTCTGCCGCATGACTGTTCTCGGTTTAACTTTTATGTTATATGAGTGTTTCATCATACAATTTGAACACCAAGCAAAATAATTCTAATACACAATTATTATTTGTCAAAATAAGATGTATTTATTAAAAATGCAGATCAAATGTTCAGTCAAGGTCCTGTCACATCTTTAGGTCATGGACCTCGATACTGAAAAATCAATTTACATAGATTCCCTGTTACTGTGTTTGTTGTATGTGTGATATAAGGAATATATTTTTTGAGGGGCTATGATTTGTATTTGTTTACTGTGGATTGTAGAATCTTTCGCTGTGTATAAACTTTCGCTACTTTTGTGATCGGCCTCTTACTGCAAAAGTTTGTCTCAGTGAATGTAAATACCAGAGGCATAACTCAAAGGAACTTGAGCTAAATCTGCAAGATTTACTTTTATAAAACTGCAAAAGAAAGTACCAGCGAATGACTCTGCTTAAGCAGTATTACCTATTCTAACTTTACTCTTTCTCCTAACTACACTATGCTCTCTATATTTTCTCCTGTAGGTGATCCAGATGATCTTGTCCACATAGGAAACAAAGAATCATATTTGTCCGACTGGCGTGACCATAGCTCTCTGACGTTACTTAACCTCGTTTATGATGTGACCCCCCCTGAGTTCATCTCCTTGGTGATAACAGAGCTAGGACTTATACCCTGTACGTCTGTACCGGTAGTGTTACGTATGAAACAGGCAGAGATAAGCGACACTTAGTACCGGCTGACCTTATAGATAATGTGATATCTCGAATGCAGCAAGTACCGCTATGTTAATCTGGTCGTCATCAATAAAAGTACTGTATGTGTACTTATTGTAGCGCAATCCAAACGGGGTAAAATAGGACAAATTGACATATTAGCGGAATCATGAATTAGCGCATCTGACTTTTTTTCAACATCAATCTATAAAGTTCAATAATTTAGCACAGTCTTGAATTAGCGCAGTCTTCATAGCGCTAACTCCGCTAAAATATGAATCGCGCTTAAATAAGTACTCATACAGAATACAGTACTGAACCAGGAGGAATGGTGTCGTCATTTTTGTTTCAGTGACTTACTTGTACAACTAGTGCTAAGATATAAAGTCGTATGTGTATTATTTATGCCTCAATGTGTAAAGAATGTGTAAAGGACTAAATTGAAATTCTGGTGCCTGTTTTACAAAAATACTTACGAAAAATGGAAGGAATTTTCGTAACTTTCATCATCAAATAAAAGATTAAAATCTTTTTCACTTTAGATTATTTTGTCCTTTCTATTAGCATTTCTACATACTTAATACAAATTAAGAAACAAAACATTGCGATTTTTAGGTTATAAGAAGTACTAGGCGATCAAGAGTTACGAAAATTCCTTAAATTTTTCGTAAGTATTGTTGTAAAACAGGCACCTTCTCTCAAAGTACATTTTGTATATCCTGTAATCTCTGATGTGAAAAAAATCATTTGTACTCAAATATTAGCCCGCAGGGATTATTCTGTCTGTTTCCTTTGAGAGAATTTTATGTTTTTAACCAATGGCATTATCTATGAGAGAATCTGTCTAAATCAAGAATTTCATTTAGAGAATTGTAAGATTATGAGAGATTCTCTCAATTTCGCAGCCAAATGATTATCCCTATCAAGCCCTAGTGTAAGGTAGATCATGTCAAAAAGCAATTTTGGATGTGAATTTTTTTGGAAGCATCAACAGAAGTGACAAATAGATATTTCATTTCAAAAGCTGTGCATTGCTAAATCACCCATAAGACCTCAAATCAAGAAGATGCAAATGTAAACCTTTCCATTGACTAAGTAAAAAGCATTAATACTCCAAGTCTTACCCCGTTATGAAAACGCATTGTTGCCATTTTGAATTACTGTTTACGGTTGCTAGGTTGTTACGTCATGCAAGTCTCCTTTATCCACAAGACGTCACATGCTCTCCTAGTAACATCACATCATTGGTTGTGTCTTTTAGGTTTAGGCCCCAATAGAGATGAATTTATGAATCTCAATTTGAAAGAGTGGTTTTGACTACATCTAGGCAAATTTTACTCTTTTTAGAATGCTCCTTGGTGCACATTACAATACTTCATATCCGTTTTGTAAAAGAATTTGTGAATACATGTATTATTAATTTTAGGATTGAGAAATGTAACATGCAGTTTCATTCTTCAAGAATTATCATACATTGAGAACTTGTTGTCAATATTATATGGTTGAGCAAGACTCGAACAGTAATTATGTGGACAGTCAGCGTCCATCTACATGAGCATACATGTATATGGGTGAATCCGTCTATGGTCTTGTACATTGTACGTGTATAAATTCATAGTAACTATAACATGGTTTCACCTAGCATACAAAGTTCATCACTTAGAAAAAGTCCATTCACTAGTCAATTAATAAGGAAAAATTTATTACATAGGAAAAATCACTCACTGTTACTGCGTATGTTAATAACTCAGCAATTTGTTTTTCTATTAGCTGTAAAAGAAAGCTTATAAAGTACATGTACTTGTTTGTTTGAAATCATGATTGTGAATTACATTGTGTTGCTGATAAGCTGCCATGATTTTCCTATAGCACATGTACATGTATTATTATTTGAAGTCTTTCAGTGTCAGATCATGTTCCAATTTATGGAATTAAAAGACAAATCCACAGACTTTATGACTGCCTTCTTCCTTTACAACACTTTCATATTGTACTATGAATGTGTAGTACTTCACCACACCTTGATGTACATCTAGATATCATTTTAAATTGCCTTCATTCATATGACAAAACAGAAAAAAGGGTCGAAATGGCACTAAACACCAATGTTAGTGCCAAGAAACACCATCTATGCAGGTCAGTGTTTGTGTCAAAGATAGCCTTGTGGACATTCTAGTAGTGGCAGATTACTTCTAATTTGCAGAATTGTCCATAGTGAGTAGATTAAACTTACTGGTTTTCTGGGTCAAAGGTCCAGGTCATAACAGTCGATTCTGCAGACTTTCAACATGTGATTGTCACAGACTACCTCAGAGACTCATGGCATGTCAGTTCCCCATAGGAAGTGGACTGCACCTATTGATTTTCAAGGTCAGGTCTAGTTTGAGTAATACCAGAACATTCTGTTAACACTCTAGAAGTAACAGATTACATCTTCAAATTCATTGTTTATGACCAGCGGTTTTCAAGGTCATAAGTCAAAGGCCAAGGTGACCGTCACAGATTGGAAAAGTTTAAAATCTTTGTATACAGCCTAGATGGCAAAGTGCTGATTGGATCTTGACCAAACTTCATACACTTATTGCTAATGACAAGAGGAATTTAACTGTGTGATACAATCTGGTAAAAGGACAACACCTAATTTTCACAGTCAGAGGTCAAAGGTCACGGTCACAACTGGCAACACAAAGTTCAAGCATTAACATTATGGTACTTCTCAGCTTGCTTAACTTGAAAAAGTTCAAGTCTTAAGTCAACTAGACCAGCAAAACTCCTATATATTCCTTTCATTCAAGTCTTCCTTGTGAGAAGACCTTTCTGTTGATACCAACTTTTTTTAACATGACCTACTTTTGTGACAACACTGCAAAGCAGGGGGCCACAGTTTTCTGAAATTCATTGTTTGTTTTTTAAGTAGTTGGTGATTTTCTGTTGTTCTAAACTTGTGTCTCGCTCTTCCCTTTACCATTCAAAAGATATGCCCAAGTTTTAAAGCTTTTCACAAGTAGGTGAAACTCTCAGTGAAGGGCACATGGTCAACATTTGGCACGAACAGAAAGGTCTTGTCGCAAGGAATATACATATAAAATATGAAAGCCCTTTCACAATTCAATTTTGAATGGTGTGTGATAGTGCTTTCTTATTTCACATGTTTATTTGTTGTGGCAAAACTTTTCTATTGCTACCAAATTTCATGAGATTTTGACCTTGGAATTTGACCTACATGTAATTTAAAGATCTTTTTCCTGCACCATACTGTATCTTTTCAAAAGCAAGCTATAGGCATGGATATGTATTTGTGAATAGTCCTTGCTAACGATAACAACATTTCTAACCTTGACCTTGGACTTTGACCAACTTGTAATAAACAATATCCTTGGCCATATCTTTTGAATGGTGAGTAATAGGGCTTTCATATCAACAAGTGTATTTCTTGTGTCAAGACCTTTCAATTCGTACTAAATGTTTACCTTGTGACCTTGACTTTTGATTCTTATCTACTTTTCATCATGAGAAAGTTGCTAACAGGCATTTGTATTTCAGAAACACAGCTTTGTTTTCCAATTTTCATTGTTTTGGATTCGTAGGATAGCTACTGTCTCAAGTCTACCTCAGAGTGAGTTAACATTTAGACTCAAAACAGAGCTGACCAAAAATTTTGTTCTTCAGATACTTCTTTATATTTCAGTAAGGATTGATAAAGTTTCACTGAATTACAGTATGTTGATCGAGATTGCAGTGGCATGGATATCTTGACAGACAGACGGACGGACAGACAGACAAACAGTGAGGAAACCTGGTATCTACAATCTGGGGCTAACAATTATCCTGTGTTAACATGTAATACAAACCCATTACAATTTAACTGCCTGTTTGCAAAGATACTTTACCTTGTAAGAAGTAGGTAAGCTGTGACCAAAAACAAATTTTAAACTGTACAACTTTCAGTAATGAATCATTGTGGTATGGTGTACTTTCACTTTGGTATGGTGGTATCATTGTGGTTTGATGTACTTTCACTTTGGTATGGTGGTATCATTGTGGTATGGTGTACTTTCACTTTGGTATGGAGGTATCATTGTGGTATGGTGTACTTTCACTTTGGTAAGGTGGTATCATTGTGGTATGGTGTACTTTAATTTTTTTTGCAGAGAATTGTCAGATCATATAATATGATCTTTAGTGCTAACATTCTTAACTTCATAAAAGATAATCTCATGTAATTATTCAAAAATAATTTATTTCATTCCTATGACAACAGGTAACATTACACTTATGGTATTAAAACCCCTGAAGCTACCAAATGGTAGCCATACAGCATACTGGAGCAGGAATGTAACATACTTTCAATATTTGTAAAGGTGGTCAAAGTCCCTGAACAAATCAAATATTGTTTGTACATACTGAACAGCCTTTACTCCTTGCCATTGTGACATACATACATGATTTAGTTCGGCTTTTCATTAGAATCAGACATTTTGGAAAAAAACTGATACAAGCACGCACAAAACCCACGGAAATTCATGCAAGAGTCACCTTATAGTCACTTGCTTAATAAATAGAATTCACGTTACTAAAAATACTTGAACTAGATATATATGTAGGTGCATACGTGTATTTGTCAACAATGAACTAGATGTAGGTACAAGATGTATATGTCGACAATAATCTAACTTCAGAAATAAAATTATCACATCTAAAGGTATAATTTGAAAATAAACCTTTATACAGTAAGACACAAAAAATGACGAATGCTAACAATTGAGTAATTACAATACAATTGGTGAAGTACATGTAGGAGACAGTTTGATAAAAATATTGAGGTCAAAATCAGTTTTAATTGGGATTGAAATGTCATGATCACTTGGTTTATTTTCTAAAGGGATTGAATATCATAAACTCTCTAATGATTGCAAAATTATTGCAAAAGAAGTTTTCTGCCTTCAACAGTATAAATTCATTAATTTTTAATATGAAATCAGAAAAAAGCAAGAATCAATCTTGCGTAGCGGTACATGTACATACCGGTACATATGTACTGAACATACTTTATAGTACCAAACTTTAATTGTCTAGAAAAAAAGTACATCAAATTAAGGTGCAAATCATAACCTAACAGATTTATCTCTATTGTTATTGGTGCATATATATGTTTGGTATAACAGATTTGTAAACAAAATAGTAAATAGCTGCCTTTAATTCATGAACATGACTTTATCTTTCCTGCTAGCTGTAAATATGGCTTGTATAGCGGCAAACACTACGCTGGGTTTCTGTTTGGCATCGACTGCAGTGTGAAGACCCTGTTTGCTATAATAATCTACCAGCGGCTTTGTCTGTTTGTGGTATGAATCTAATCGTTTACGTAGAGCTTCCTCGTTATCGTCTGACCTCCGAATTAACGGCTCTCCAGTCACCTAAAACAGGGATAAATGAAACGGTAAAATAAATTCTCTGTGAATGCTGGTCAGTAAAAGAACATACATGTAGTAAATATTGATAACAAAGTTAAAATTAAAGTACTTAAAATAAAAGTAGGCATACCCCATTACAAGTTTGGTTGAAATTCTTCCGATCTTTTATCAAATACTGGTAAATCTTATAACACTAAACTGACAAATGAATCAAATGATCCCTTAAATACATGATGTATAATTAGTAACGGTCATTTTAGCAATTTTGAGTCAATTTTCTGTTCCAAATAAAAATCTTATTCTAATATCTGGGGATGAGAAATACAACTTGACAGTTGTACCTTCCAAATCACTTTTCTCTAGATGGATATGAAATTTCGAAAATGTACTTAATATTTTCATATATCTTCTCTAACATGTTTTGTTATCTTCAAAGCTACACATACATGTATTTCACATATCTACAACTTATCTATAGATACAATAATCCTGAAAACTTTAATTAGGATTTCATTCAGAGCCCCGGCCGACACCATCACCCCCCCCCCCCCCCTCCCCCCCCCCACCGATACACGCTACCCAGTATCCTTGTCTTATTCCAAGCTTAACATCTTTGTCTAAACTTACATCATCAGTCATCTCTTTCTTTGGGGGGTTGAATTCTACATGATATGACCTTCCACTTGGTGTGTGTATAAGACGTCCAGTAATTCTCCTGACCAATAGGGAATCATCGATAGCGAATTCTACACAGGCATCTAACTTCTGTTTTCTCCCTGCCAGCAGTGTATCTAACTGTTTTAAAGAAAAATAAATTAGAGTTAAACCGTTAGAAATATCAAATATACATGAACAAACATGATATAACATGTTGCATTTGTAACTGACAATGTATAAGTATATAAATGCACAACCAATTTTATTCCCTGAGATGAAACTTTTGAAAGGAATGTGCTTGCATTTCACATGAAAACGCTTGTGACGTCACAATGCATTAGATCTAAAGAAACATGCCGTGACGGCTGTTCCAACCTGCAAACCATACCCGCAGTGACATGAATATTAACGTCACCTTGTTACCTAGAAAAACGTTATTTCAGAAAACAAGAATGAAACAGACATCTGTAGTGCATATACATGTATACAGAATAAATGTCATAATTTGTGTTTTGTTACAGGTATGCAACACACAGCAAGTGCATCTATCGCATGAACTGCGCTAACACGCATTACATGTACGATAAATGCACTTGCTGTGTGTTGCATACCCGCTTAACAAAACACAAATTAAGACACTTATTCTCTATTTGAAACAACTCTCAACTAAAACAAGAGGCCAAAGTAGATCTAATTGCTGCATTCCTAAAATATCCGACATCACAACGTTTTAATTACATTTGTATGACATCAAATTCAATGGCCCGTTAATGCTGTGACAGGCCAAGAGTTTATGACCTCATAATGTAAAAGTTCGGAATCGGGTCACTGGTGTGATGTTGGACATTTGGCGATCCCTCACTTGCTCCCTTGAATATCAAATCATTATCAAATGAATGAAGCAATTGTGCTATCATTAACCTGAACCTTGTTAGAGAACCATCCTCCTGCTGTGAGGTTTGGTTAGTGTGTCAAAAGGCTGACAAATAAAAATAAGCCGATAAGGTCTCAGTCAGTTAGAATGATATATTTATTATTATTATCAAGATTTATTATACATGGATTATTCCATTTTTTTGATTTTACAGTCCTTCGATTTGTGCAGGTATCTGACATAAAAGCATTGTGACGACACGTCATTCAGTTCCTTTGAAAACGTCATATACAATGTATATATAACCCTCTTTCCCTGAATTTGATACTTGTTTCCATAGAAGATGATGTCACAATGCGTTGACGCCAGATACCTGCACAAATGGGAAGTAACTCTCTATTTCCAAAAAAACGAACTGTTACCAGTAGTTTTGCTTTTGTGTTAATTCTGACCTGCCGTGATGTAGGCAATGATTAAATACAAATACCAGAAGTGTTTGTTTTAAACTTACAGCCTCTGCTTGTTTGACTGTTCGTGGGAATCCATCCAATAGAAAGCCATTTTTACATGCCGGTTTGTCCAGATTCTGATCGATCATCTTAATGACCAGCTCATCGGTCACTAACTGACCAGCGTCCATCACAGATTTGACCTGTTTACCTAACTCTGACCCAGATGCCACCACCGCTCGCAGCATGTCACCTTCAAACAGAAACATTTACTCATTGATATACACGTACATGATAGTGCACAGAGACAAGTTTGGCTACACAGTTTGTCTTAAGGTATTTGATGGGTAATGAGAAGTAATTGGGCCAACCATTTATGGAATCCCGACGCCTTAAATCACTACATGTAGATAGTTATAATGTAAAAATTAATCGAAAATTTTTGACCAATTTAGATATTGAAAAAATAGGTTACATAAAGAGTTATGCACCCTTAGAGTTAACATTGAACTCTATAGGAAAATGTTATTTTTTCTTAAATTTCTCAAAAGAATGATGGGACATGAAATATCGATTGGTAAAAAAATTCTAAAAATTATATATTATCAAATTTCGCAGAAAAATCAAAAGTTCACCAATAATTTTTTCTGCAATAATTTTTTTTCAATATTTTTCATCATGAGGAGATAACTCCTAAACATGAACTTGTTCAAAATATTTCTTTTTTCAATATCTGGGATTGTATAAAAGCTTTTAAAATATCATATAAAACAGAAAAATATATATTAAATGATGAATACACTGTAACACCTAATGTCAATGTTTTTGGCATAATTTCTTTCATTACCCATTGAATACCTTAAAAGACCTAATACAGTCCAGGAATGGACATTTAAATGTCAACAATTTTCACACAAATAATGAAAAAAAATTATTGATTGAAAGATCAATGATATCCCAAGCCAGCATATTTCACAAGTAAGAATATACATTTTCAATATATTTGAGAAAAATCATACATTATAGTGCTCTTACCTGTTGACAGATGACAGACATTATATCTGTCCACCAACTTTGGGGCCTGCAAAATGAAAAAAAAAAAATTAAAATAAAGCAAAAGACAAAGAGTACATGAATTATTTAATCTAATTTGGTACATGTACTTTCTAATCATTGGTAACACGGAAAATCTGTCTTGATATTGTTTCAAACATGTACACAAGTGTACTTTGTAAATTTTAATAGCCAGAGGTATTCAATGTTTGGCAGGCATCTGACATACATGTAGACTAATTTTGATGTCATAAAATTCTGCATGCGTATTTGAGTTGGGAATGCACAAGAGCTCTGTACATGTATATGTATAGGGGCGGGTATTGCTTTGACTCGGTTTGAGTTGTTGATGGACTGCCCTGATATTCCTCTTCTGAACTGCTAACGATTCAGTTACCATATCTAATTCATAAAATTATTGTCAAAATAATCTGATATTGTTTTATGGGTAGAATTGCCGGGTGGATATGGCGTTCAACTCTTAATCTGATGACCAAGGTTTGATTCCCGACGTGGTCATGATAGGATTGAGTGCTGCAAGTCAGATCCATTCATTCTTCCCTTCCTAGTCTCCTGACCAGAGGGACTATAAAGGGTGCAGTTGGGTACACATGTTCAATGTGCTGTGACAAAGGTAATCTTATTTTAGATTCTTACCGTACTGGTGTCAGAACAGTTTCTCGACAGTAACAGTTTCCGGATAGTCGTCCTTTTCAATTACTTTAAAGGAACTTTTTTTCAAAATATTTCGACAATTTTTTAGATTTTTAAATGGAGAATTTAAATCATGAATCGTCTTAACAAAATTTTGCATCTTAGTTGCTTTGTCATCCCACCTCTTCACTCCTTTCTGTCTCATTTAATATCGTGCACCGTGGGAAGTCATGGCGACAACCATCCCTTTTTAATCTACATGTTTTGATAAGTTTTAGTACTATTGCCAAGATTATTTTTACACAGTCATTTGTAGGAAAGATTGAAGAAAACAATATCCAAAAATCATCCAGTTTGTGTTGAAATTGATCAAGATTGACAGCTTTAAAAAATGGTGTCCACAATCTGTTCCAGTAATTTGCGAAAAATGGCCAAAGCAAAGATTTAAAACAAAACAACTGGTAAAATAAACGTTTACGACCCTTCTACAATTCCATAGGGAACGTAAATTACACAAAGTAAATTACTTTTGTACTCATATTCAACCATAACTTAAAGAAAAGACTGATTACTTGAACGATGACTGTATTTATCTTGACTATAGAGTGTCGGCAATGATCGTAACACGTCATTTCTTTATCCTTTCTCCTTTATTTTGAGAAAAAGCGATAATGTAAATTACATGCTTAAAACGAACCCCGCATTCTGACAAATAAACCATCTATACTGAAAAGTTAAGTGATAATACACCAAAAGGAGTTTCCTTTTAGTTTTAATAATATCTTGAATAAACATGCAAAGAGATATAATCAAAGATTTTGACAGTTATTATTATTTTTTGTCCGGCAAGTAATCATGGTAACGTAAATTACGTAATAAAAAGAGCGACAATACGAAAAGCTGTAAATTATTTTACCTCTACTAATTTTCTCTATTTTAACCTTCAAATTTCAATCATTTCACATTTTTCCTTACATTTTTATCCATTTGATATATTTTTCTCTCTACTTAAGGCATTTTACTATAGTTTAAAAGTTGTATACTGCATCAGTGCATGTTTGTGCGACAGGCAAAAAACAAGAAAAATGAGGGGTATATCGGGGCCTGTCATAAATCTCAAAGAATCAGGTAAAATAATTTTGTTGTTTTCTAATAGAGCATTATTTGAGAGAGAGAAATTTGAATGTTTTCCATTAAAGGAAAGAGGAGTTATCCCCAAAAATTATAAACCTTCAAAATTGTCCAGAAACTGTTCCGACACCAGTACACATGTCCATTTACTATTCTGTTTTTACTACTGCGCTAGCACTTGTACATTCTCGCTAGTGTAGGAGTAAAAAACCAGCATAGTAAATAGAGGCAAAAAAGAATCTCAAACGAGATTGCTGGGTGCCTAAACAGGTTGGGGAAAACTTCAGATCGAGCTATAATAGTTCGATCTGGCTATAATAGCTCCATGTAGCTATCGTAAAACTATTTTTTTCCTATGAAAAAATAAAAAATTGATGATAATTAAATTTTGTTTACAAGTCGCACTAGTACTGATAAAATACTACAACTTTTGTATAGAAACCCCTATTGAAATACCAACAGATGAGGAGATAAGGAACCTCAAAGTTTTCATTTTTTCAAAATCTTGTTGCTCATCATCGGTATATATTTGAATATGTATGTCTTGTTAAACAAGGGCGGATTTAGGGGGGTTTGGGGGGGTTCGGGAAAACCCCCCCCGGTTTCCCAATTTTTTTTTTTTTTTTTTTTTTGTAACATTAGCACTCGGAAAAAAACCCTGCAAACTGAGTAATAAAAAAAATTGCTTAATGTCCACCAGAATTCACTATTTTGAAACAAAATTTACAAAAATTTTCTGATACATTCTATCGCATACATGTATCGATTCGATATCGTATCAATCGGCGTATTTGTGGATTCGTACAGACAATCGCGAAGTCTTTGTTATGTACGTCGCAGACGTCTGCCCTCATATACCCGGTTTGAGTATTTTTGTCATCTACAAATTTTGTTAAAAACATACTTTGAAATAACCGGAAAAATGGGCAAATATTTAATATTGTATATAGCTCGAATATGCTCCGGGGGCCTATAATTATGCATTCAATTTTTCAAAGCCAAAACCCAATGATATATATATATATACTCATAATTTTTTACTCGATATCGTACAATATTCTTAGTACATGTTACAGCAAGGACAAATCAACAAGCCAGAAGCGAAGCCAGGCGTACATTTGTACGCAAAAACGTCCAAATCGTCTCGCGAAAAAAAAAAGGAGAGCGCCTCCCCCAGTAGCCAAAAGAAGGTGGAGGTTCTTTTGAAACTCCACTTTAATTTAAAGCAAACTACTGTTCAGAAATATATCAGAGACACTCCAGAAACAACTGATTTGAATGCATTTTTCGTAATTTTCTCGTGTTTCATTAGAACTCAATACAACCATGCGCGGATCCAGAGGGGGGACCGGGGGTCTGGAACCCCCCCCCCCCTGAGATTTTCGGAGGTGGGGTCCAGCTTTGGCCCATTTCTAATTGAAATAGGTCTAAAATGCATGAAAGGGCTTTGAAACCTAAAATTTCGGCTCGCTTCGCTCGCCAAACTATTTTTTCTGCAAAATTCCTTAATCATTATCAATTATTCATACTAAGTAATTTTATAGAATTGTCTTGGGTCTTAGGAACTCATATTTTGAACAGTCCCTTACTTCATAGGTTGTAACCTCCTTCATCTTTTTCAAGGTTTTGTCACTTTAAGATGTCTGAATATTTGGAAAATGACACATCTCTTATCTATTTATTCTCATGAAATTCGCTCCACTCGCCGATATAAGGAGTGAAATATTCAATGTTATAAATAATCATCTCGATCGAATCAAGACAAATTAATATTTCATATCTAAAAAAATTTCTGGCTCGCTACGCTCGTCAATTCTTCATGAACATAAACGTGAAAGGAAAGCTAACAAAATTGCCCCCTCCCCATCATGTGCACCGATATATATGTACCTACATGATAGGTAGACTTCCTTAAATTTTGGATCCCCTCTGACCAAGAATGCTGTATCCGCGCATGATACAACGATCGCTAACAAAGTGCGAGCGGTCGATTGGAAAGACTTTATGTGGACGTACATATGTAAGTATTTAGGGAATGTCATGTTCACATCTCAAGTTTTCTTCATCTTAGATACGGTTCATCGTCTGTTGACATCGAATCATATGCGTTATCCCATCTAAATTCAGCTCAAATACGCTCCAGAGGTCAGCAATTTGCTTCATTTTTTCCAAATTTTCACAGGGGACCCCCTTCAAATGGATGGGTAACATATTTCCATACTGTCCCCACTTGACCCTTCGGGCCTCGCAAGTCATCCCCCCAAAAAGTGTCTGTGCCCCCGGACAGCTGAAGTTCTTGGTCCAACCCTTCTTTATAGACGTCCACATCGACAACACCCTGGCTACGTCCCTGCCAGCAGTAAAGGAGAAATTATTTTAGTTAGAAATCTTTATTAACCACATAAATTGAGTGGAAAAAATGGTCTGAATATTCGAGAAGTTAAGGAGAAAATGTGCTCCAGAATGCACCATTTTATTCCATTTTTTCAAAAATTTTCCGGGGGAGGCCCCCCGGACCCCCACCTACAGGAGGGGGCAACCCCCTCCCGTACCCTCCCCCACTCGGCACTTTGTGCCTCGAATCGACCCTTTGGGTCGATACAAAACCCCCCCGCTTGCCACTCTGGATCCGCCACTGTTAAAAATTTTGATATATATATGGAGTACAAATGGAATCAGTAAATATTTTTCAAAAATTTTGATTTTAGTTTAATTTTGTATTGAAAAATGTTATTAGGCAATAGCTTGTTCTAGCTATTATAGCCTGATCAAGCTATTATAGCTCGATCTGAAGTTTTCCCCAACCTGCTAAACGGAAAGAAAAAAAAATGTCAGAAATTAATGATTCTGCAGACTCGACATTAGTTCCATTTGCAGTGGATGCTTTCATTCATCATAGTGAAAAGTTGAAATCTTCCATTTTCTGGACATAGGTCCACACAAAACTTGTCAAATGTGGGACAGTCAAAAGTCGAAAGGTCAAAGCCAAAGGAAGAAAAGAAAGATAAACAGTGTTCAAATGTGCAAAGATAAAAAGGACCTGTGTTCCTTTGCCAGACCCTGGGGGTCCTAATAAAATGGCATTCACGCCATCAGAAGCACTTGATGATGGAACATTTGGCATCTTATCGAGTTTGTCTAGCTTCGATCAACGTGTTACAGACCGGTGGAAGTTTATTCGCAACTCTAATAGTGAAAACCCAAATCGAGTAATGTACAATATCCGCACTAGAAATGAATTTCCGATCATTTGAAAAATCAATAAATCTTATTAAGGAAAAAATAAAGGAATGTTTAAAGTTCCATTTAGGAATCAGAATATCCCAATCAGGATAAAACCTCTGTAAGAACCATAGAATGTCAATGACATGTTGGCACGATATGTCATGGATTTTAGAGATTTTTGGTATGGAAGTTCAATATGTAGTACTAGTATGTAAATCAACCGCAGTTTTTTTTTCAGAAAAAGGTTGTCGTTGCCATGGTAACCGTGTCTGAAGTTTCAAAAATTGGGAGAATTTGTAGGACGAGGCATATTTGTAGGCTTCGTTACCTACTTTTTAAATCTGAAATCTCTTTGATTAATTTCTTTCAATCCTTATTATTATGCAAATTTGTAAAGTTTTTAACATTCATCTCGGATGCCCTAGCTTTGTATACAAGATGAAAAATTGGGTATCAAAAGGCCCTGTTTTGGGCTTTTTGCATGTTTTTACTGTTTTACAAGGTTTAATTGGAAATTTAATTGGGCTAATTTGTCCTTTTATATGCAAAGCAGCATCAAATTTAGTTGCTATGGCAACAATCGACTGAAAGGTTTCATTACGATGAATTTAAACACAACCTCTATATATCAAATTATCTACGCATGATATTGGAACAGAAGTCGTTGTCTACATCTATCTGAGTCGTTTTAATATAGAGATGACCTTGAACATATTTCAAGGTCATCCACTGCATTTCCAATGTCATTTAACTTTTAGTGACCAGATTTAACGAAAAAATCTGATTTTTAATAAAATGAAAGTGCCAATATTTTAGAAACCTTGAAATATTGAACTTAACAGTATGTCATAAAATGATAAATCTATCACTTTCCTAGACTGCTGATAACGTTCCTGTACATCTTTGAATATCTAAATTCTTGGTGAGTATAGTTTGATAAAACAAGAGCCCCAGGGGGCACAACGCTCACCTGATACCCATGCACGCTCTAATTGACATACTGACATTGAATACCGATAGTGCCAGTACCAGGATTTTAGCCAACAACCTTTCTAAAAAGATTTTGCCGGATGCAGAGAAGTGCCTTTTTTCAGACAACCTTTAAAAGTACAAAAAAGAAAAAAATAGTCACATTTCAAAACAATAACTTTTTTACTGATTTGAAAAAAAACGGATAAAGTGGTCCAACGTCATATGCCCAGCTAGTATAGTTCATTACAATATGATTTTATTTTTGATGTTGCATAATTATTATGCAACATCAAAAATAAAATCATATTGTAAAATTCCACATTAATGTGCAGCAGAAAAAGAATAAAACAATGAAATGATTTCATAAATTAAGTTTATTTAAAATTGAACACAAAACCTTTCATTATTGATAGCTAGCATGCCAGAAATTATAAAGCCTGTGTTTGTGAAACGAGAATGCCCCCGGCGGCATCTTTGTTAGTATAAAGGCCATTTTCTGTTAAGTATGTGAGAGGTCAGGGTCAGCGTAATATTGGTATCAATGGAAAGATCTTGTCACAAGGAATACACATGTACAATATGAAAGCTATATATATATCACTAACCATTAAAAAGTTATGCCCAATGTTAAAGTTTTTGAGAAGTACGTGAAAGGTCAAGGTTATGGTCATGAGGTCAAAAATTTTGGTAAATACACATGTGAAATATGAAACCTCTATCACCAGCTTCCATTAAAAAGTTATGCCCAATGTTAAAGTTTTTCGGAAAACAGACAGACAAACAGACAGACGGACAGGCCAAAAACTATATGCTCCCGAATCTTTTATTCCAGGGGCATAAAAAACAAAGATTTTTCGGTTTTGCCTTTATTCACTGAAATCTATGAATTATGCTTTTGAATAGTATTGATTTCATCTCAAATACATGAAACGTACAAGTAAAATCGTTTTGATCCAATATTCATCAATTCAAGTGAGTTGTGCAGAAATTGTGCCAGTTTGTTTCCAAAAAAGCAGTGTATGTTGTATCATACCTCATGACCCAGTGAAGCCACTTGAACAAATAATTTTCAGTAAATATGCTGAAATGCGACGCTTCTTGCCTATGCATATTTCAACAGGCGAGAAGGAGCGTCGCATTTCAGCATATGCTGTTCAACAACTCAAGTGGTTTCTCTAAGGTTTCGCAGTTTGAAACAAATTAAAAGGCCCATGAAATTGTTAAGCTTGTCCAACTAGCAGACCTACGACATTGTTATTTACTGTAAACTAATTGTTTTACCTCATCATAGGTCTGTTACACGGACAAGTTGTTAGCGGAGAGAGTTCATGAAATGTATCGGTTGCATTGGATTTGCCGACAAGAAGTTATTTGGTCCGATAAAAACTCATCATGTATCTATTATTTGATCTGATAAAAATTCCCAAATGTCTTAACACAGGATCCTGTCGTTTTATGAGAGAAAATGTTTTATTATTCACAACCTCAGGCCTCTGTGTTCCTCTTAGAAATATTATACATACAAGACGACGAACACAGTGGCTTAAGGTTGTGAATAATAATTTATTTTCTCTATTAAAACAACAGCTTCTGTGGTCCAACATTTCATTGGAAGATTTCAGGAACTCTGAACGGAATTATTTATTTTCAAGAATTTCATATATTAAATGTCCTATGCATTCTCAAAATTCAGAGGAAGAGATTACTCATTAGACGTTTCTTCAAGAAATCAGTCCGTAAATTACTTCATCTAAGAGAGTCTAAGACAGAGGAAATTCGAGCAAACTTTATACATGATAACAAGTATATGCAAGTGTTCCAAGTACATGAATGATAACCATTACGAAAGTGTTCCAAGTATAAAAATCTATTCCGTTTGCACTGTATCTCCTGAAATAGCAACAACCACGCTCGCAAGAGGGCGCTACGTGACATTGATTCAGTATGTCCGCCAAAAACGTCTCGACTCGCCTCGGTATCTTTTACGGGCCGTTATGGATAAATCTAGCAGTTTTTGTTCCGAAAAACCTATGACATCAAAGCTTGATACTTTGACCCTTTGGTATATGAATAAATAAGGGGATTTCCAAGTCATTTACATATCGCGGGAAGGAATTGAAATATTCAGAGCTGTCAAAATTCGTGATAACGATCGTATACCGGGTACTGAGTGGGATTAAATGATTGTATATTTATCCATAATAATAATTCATAAAGATGTTCCATGGTATATGCCCGTATTCACATCAAACTTCGCCGATTTCCATCAAAAGTCAGTATCAAGAACGATAACTCTATTTTGTTTACAACAATATACGTTTCAATTTACGCATGTACAATCAAGCGAAAACAGTTTCTACTTCGAGTAATTTATTTCTGAATAAAGTTAAAAAAATGTATAACATATAAAAGCGTGGATCTAGTGGGATCTGATGAAGGGGAAGTCGAGAAATGTGCAAAAAAAAATTATGATTTTCCCATTTTTTTTTTACTCAAAACCATACCGGTATACTGGACCCCCCCCCCCCCCCCAGTCCCATCTGACTGGATCCACATTCTACATCAAATATGAATTGATAATTAAAGCTCCAAATATTAAGTTTTGCAACATTCTTGGAGTTTATTTATTTCTTATTAGTTATGATATAAATACCATGTATACTTCATTTCTTACATTAAAACTACCCTATTTTCAGGATGTAGCTAAGTAAAAATGTTTCTGTCAGTCTGTGCAAAAATTAACACAGGTCTTACAACAATATTAGTGTACTATATACCTGTAGTACTAAATTTAATACAGATAAATCTGAACTAGATAGGGAATGGGATAAATGGTCCTGTAATAATAGTACCACATGTAATTGTAAATGCTGGCTTTTCCACTTCTCATTTTATCAAAGACTTTGTACATCTGGATTTTTATCTTAGATCTATCTGTTCATGGCATTAGTTATCCTCCTTGGATTAACTATACATGCATTAATGGTCTGTGGGGTTAGCCTTGGAAATGGGGGTATGGTAGAGGAGGGGTTGGACAGTGATTACTAGGAGTTTTATTTACAGATAAATTTAGCAAGTTTTGTACCATGATATAACAATTCTTAAAATATTCGGAGTGATTAATCTGAAGTTTTTTTAAGGGAAAGGGCTGAAGGCTAATGATAGATCTAAATACATTCATCACATCAAATTAAAACATCTCCTTTTGTCGGTTTTGGATATTAGGTAAATGCATCTATCTCTCACTGTTATTTTTTTTACATTAAACACAATAACATCTTTGTGTGTGAGAAGAGGAGCCCAGAGCTCAGTTCAAGCAATGTCTTAGATATAATATTGAAACAATAGGGAATATTTCCTTGTAGGATATGTACCAATATTCAGCATGTGAAAGTTGTTCAAATTAAAACCATACATTATATATGTGTAGAATTTTCTTTCTTTTTTTCTCAAAATTCTCACAATTAATATATATAAGGTTCATGTTCAAGATTGACAATTCACATATTATCTAATAGACATTAAGAACAATTCTTGGTTTTATTTTCTAATATTCACTGGGTGGGCTGAGAAATTAAGTATGGTTATATGCATTGGGTAGCTAGATCTACATGTTTGACAGCTTATTTCAACATGGTAATATTAATGACGCCAATGGTTCTCCTGTATATCTGTCCGACTGTTGATTTGACCATGTGGATAGCTTTGATTTGTAAATATAACTTGTCTATTATCTTCAAATGTTTTCCTTTTGTTATAATGGTAAATACATGTGATAAATGTATTTTTAACAAAGTATTATGACAAATCAAGTCATAATTTGCAAGTTTTCGCAATGCAAATATAGGGGGTAACCATCTTTAAGTCTTAATTACAGCTATTTTGTCAATGATAGAAAAAAAACTCTTGTCATTTTTGAAATCAGCATACCTGAAATAGGTTAAAATGAACAAAATATAGTCCATAATCAGCATCCCTGTAAAGAAAATGAGTTGTGACGTTTTTTCTATAATAGTTGTGCATTTTCGTTTTAAATTAGGTTGCGGGGTGGGTATGTTAAATGTCAAATAACTTTTTACATATAAGTGATACAATAAAACATATTACAGATTTGAACTCAGCATACTTTTTTCATACAAGAAAAGTAATATTGATGAAAAAATTTATTTATTTATAAAACCCGTGGTTGTTGCTACCTGAAATGTATCGCAGTACTACTTTGCGGTTTGTATTGCATTGAAGCGCCTAGGGGACGAAGATGAATTAATGCATATCTAGGTCATTGTCCTGTCAAATAGTTCCGATTATTTTCTTATTATTTTCAAAAATTGGTGGAAAATACACACAATGTTTATCTTGAATTGTCTTCCCGTGATTATTTACTAGATAGATGAAATAAAATTTTGAATATAGTTTAAAGTGTGTGAGACATCTACATGTGTGGAAGAATACGTGTGAAAATGGGTCCTCAGATCATAAAATTCGAATAATTCCGGTCCGGAACCAGGTGCATGGCTTTGAAAAAATATTAAAAAAGTTATGTACTTTTAATTTTTACGGCATTCTTTTTTTTTTGTGATTCAAATAAAATTTCTTCATTCAAAAGTAGTATCAATGTGTATAACCCGGAGCAATTTGAGAATTTTTCTCCTATTTTTGGTAAGAAAACATACATTATACCTATGTACAATCTTAAAAAATATTCCTTAAAAATCCAAAAGTGGATATCTTGACAAAATTCTTTCACTTGAAGGGTACCATGCATGAGTACCTCATACCTACAAAATGTCATGACAATCTGAAGAGTGGTTATAGAAAGGAAGCAGAAAATGTATGAAAATCACCCCCCCCCTTCCTTTTTACATAAGAAAAAAATTCATAAAAAATTAAAAAAATAAAATTTAAGCATAAAATGCATATGAAAGCATTAAGTAAGTTATATATGATAAATATGCAGTAAATGAGTGTGTAAAATCATACACTTATTGAGTTATTTAAAGAAATAGTGCAAAAATTTGCATTTCTGACTAAGTCCGAAGAGATGTCAAAAAAGCGTCAAAAATTTGACTTCGGAGTGGAACCAAAAATAACAACACTTCTAAAGACATCTCTGTAGATCATCCTGATGCTTTCGATTTGTCGATACGTGCTTCCGTTCTGAAGAAGAAGTTTGTCAAGGGAGGGTACCCCCCGTGACCTACTTTTGCCTGTGGTGGCGCCACCTGTTGAGGGATCCGGACGAAAAACAACAACACTTGTAGGGGATCATTAGTACTTTATATCTACCAAGTTTCATCAAAATCCCTTAAGCCATTCTTGAGAAGAAGTTGAAAATGTGAAAAGTTTACGACAGACAGACGACACACGACAGACGACAGACGACGGATGCCGGACGCCGGACGGATCGCTATGACAATAGCTCACTAGAGCCTTTGGCTCAGGTGAGCTAATAAGGGGAAAAAAATTTGTTGGGGTCCTGCCGGGGTTTGGAGCCACTTCCCATTGGTCCATTGGGCATGGAAAACATACACTATACCTATGTACAATCTTAAAAAATATTCCTTAAAAATCCAAAAGTGGATATCTTGACAAAATTCTTTCACTTGAAGGGTACCATGCATGAGTACCTCATACCTACAAAATGTCATGGCAATCTGAAGAGTGGTTATAGAAAGGAAGCAGAAAATGTATGAAAATCACCCCCCCCCCCTTCCTTTTTACATAAGAAAAAAATTCATAAAAAATTAAAAAAAATAAAATTTAAGCATAAAATACATATGAAAGCATTAAGTAAGTTATATATGATAAATATGCAGTAAATGAGTGTGTAAAATCATACACTTATTGAGTTATTTAAAGAAATAGTGCAAAAATTTGCATTTCTGACTAAGTCCGAAGAGACGTCAAAAAAGCGTCAAAAATTTGACTTCGGAGTGGAACCAAAAATAACAACACTTCTAAAGACATCTCTGTAGATCATCCTGATGCTTTCGGTTTGTCGATACGTGCTTCCGTTCTGAAGAAGAAGTTTGTCAAGGGAGGGTACCCCCCGTGACCTACTTTTGCCTGTGGTGGCGCCACCTGTTGAGGGATCCGGACGAAAAACAACAACACTTGTAGGGGATCATTAGTACTTTATACCTACCAAGTTTCATCAAAATCCCTTAAGCCATTCTTGAGAAGAAGTTGAAAATGTGAAAAGTTTACGACAGACAGACGACACACGACAGACGCCGGACGCCGGACGGATCGCTATGACAATAGCTCACTAGAGCCTTTGGCTCAGGTGAGCTAATAAGGGAAAAAAATTTGTTGGGGTCCTGCCGGGGTTTGGAGCCACTTCCCATTGGTCCATTAATTGGGCATGGAAAACATACACTATACCTATGTACAATCTTAAAAAATATTCCTTAAAAATCCAAAAGTGGATATCTTGACAAAATTCTTTCACTTGAAGGGTACCATGCATGAGTACCTCATACCTACAAAATGTCATGACAATCTGAAGAGTGGTTATAGAAAGGAAGCAGAAAATGTATGAAAATCACCCCCCCCCCCCCCTCCCTTCCTTTTTACATAAGAAATAAATTCATAAAAAATTAAAAAAATAAAATTTAAGCATAAAATACATATGAAAGCATTAAGTAAGTTATATATGATAAATATGCAGTAAATGAGTGTGTAAAATCATACACTTATTGAGTTATTTAAAGAAATAGTGCAAAAATTTGCATTTCTGACTAAGTCCGAAGAGACGTCAAAAAAGCGTCAAAAATTTGACTTCGGAGTGGAACCAAAAATAACAACACTTCTAAAGACATCTCTGTAGATCATCCTGATGCTTTCGGTTTGTCGATACGTGCTTCCGTTCTGAAGAAGAAGTTTGTCAAGGGAGGGTACCCCCCGTGACCTACTTTTGCCTGTGGTGGCGCCACCTGTTGAGGAATCCGGACGAAAAACAACAACACTTGTAGGGGATCATTAGTACTTTATACCTACCAAGTTTCATCAAAATCCCTTAAGCCATTCTTGAGAAGAAGTTGAAAATGTGAAAAGTTTACGACAGACAGACGACACACGACAGACGACGGACGACGGACGCCGGACGGATCGCTATGACAATAGCTCACTAGAGCCTTTGGCTCAGGTGAGCTAATAAGGGAAAAAAATTTGTTGGGGTCCTGCCGGGGTTTGGAGCTACTTCCCATTGGTCCATTGGGCATGGAAAACATACACTATAATACCTATGTACAATCTTAAAAAATATTCCTTAAAAATCCAAAAGTGGATATCTTGACAAAATTCTTTCACTTGAAGGGTACCATGCATGAGTACCTCATACCTACAAAATGTCATGACAATCTGAAGAGTGGTTATAGAAAGGAAGCAGAAAATGTATGAAAATCACCCCCCCCCCCTTCCTTTTTACATAAGAAATAAATTCATAAAAAATTAAAAAAATAAAATTTAAGCATAAAATACATATGAAAGCATTAAGTAAGTTATATATGATAAATATGCAGTAAATGAGTGTGTAAAATCATACACTTATTGAGTTATTTAAAGAAATAGTGCAAAAATTTGCATTTCTGACTAAGTCCGAAGAGATGTCAAAAAAGCGTCAAAAATTTGACTTCGGAGTGGAACCAAAAATAACAACACTTCTAAAGACATCTCTGTAGATCATCCTGATGCTTTCGGTTTGTCGATACGTGCTTCCGTTCTGAAGAAGAAGTTTGTCAAGGGAGGGTACCCCCCGTGACCTACTTTTGCCTGTGGTGGCGCCACCTGTTGAGGGATCCGGACGAAAAACAACAACTCTTGTAGGGGATCATTAGTACTTTATACCTACCAAGTTTCATCAAAATCCCTTAAGCCATTCTTGAGAAGAAGTTGAAAATGTGAAAAGTTTACGACAGACAGACGACACACGACAGACGACGGACGCCGGACGGATCGCTATGACAATAGCTCACTAGAGCCTTTGGCTCAGGTGAGCTAAAAAGGAACGAAATCTGTATTTTCTTTTCTTTTTTTTTATTGACGGAAAAATGTTTTCCTATTAAATTGCTACACTTCAATAAATTCTAAGATTTTTATTTCTTACATTCATGTGCTTTCATAATAAATATGACCTATAAAAATATTCAAATAAGCAAATCATTAAAATCGGTAACGAAAAATTTAAAAATTCAATATTTTTTTCGCAAAATTTGAGTCTCAAAGTAGAAATGACCTTGAATATCAAGCCAATGACCTTGAACATTTTATTTGTTTTTATGTAAAAGATTTAAGTCATATCTATCCATGCATACATTTTGACAATTTTATTTAACTCTACAGAAGAATAAAATCAACTCAAAAATAATATGAAATAAGCAAAAAGTTCTAATATTGCAAAGGCAACAGTCTTTGACGACATATAATTTAGGTAAAACTCTTTAATAGCCCATTCCAATTTTTCATTCATTTTATTTGTCAATAAACATATACTTCATTTGATGAAAATCATTGGTCTCCTATTGGTCCATTTTGTGATATTTAAGATTGGAAATGGTCAAAAACACAATAAATTGGCCCTTATTTTCAACTCGATTTTTCGCTTCATTTTAATCGATTTTGGCTTTTATATATAAACAATAAGTTTCCTGAAATATATATCATATAACTAAGTGTACTAAGTAAGAATGGAAGTAAGTAATAATAGATTATATAAAATTAAAAATGAACAAGCTAGCTATTACAGTGGAATCCATAGCAACGAAGTATCAACAGCCGGCTTGTTACATTTTCTTATAGTTCAGATTCAACATTCATTTAATATATATAACATAAAAACTCCAAACATTGCCGCATTTATTAAATTTTAAACCATAAAAATACACGAAAAATAAGCAAAATAGGATATATCCAAGCCAACAGTGTGTGTGTGGGGGGGGGGGGGGGGGGTAAAACCTTATTTTGGCATATTCTCTCTGACCCCTTATACAAGAGACACAGAGTGAAGTTTGAACATCATTTCAGATATCCATAACAGAGGACTGGAAGAAAAAAAAAATCTTGGTTATTGCAATTGATATATGTACCCATTTCCATGGCAACAAAGGTTACAAAAACGTCTTAAGAAATTTCCAAATGCTTCAAAGTTTAGAGATGGTTACCATGGCAACGACACCCTTTTTTCAGCAAATGAAATTTAATTTTCATCTGAGCACTCCATATTGAACTTCCATCTAAAAATCTCTAAAATCTATAACATGCAACTGTCAACGTGTCATTGAATTTTTTTTATTTTTTTTTGGTCCTTACAGAGAATTGCTCTTAAAACTATGCACTGGCTCGATATCGCTCGCCAGTTTTAGGTAACCGATCGCTGGTAGAAGTTTGAGTTTAAATTATTTTGTCAGTTTTGTTTTGATTTTTTTTATTTTGATCTGTTTTTTAAATTTAGTTTTTTTTTTTCGCTTCCCCACTAAGTAAAGATCCGCCTATGTGGAGGTTCTATTTGCTTTTTTCATATTTATACATTTTTATGCATTTTTATCTTATTCTAGGAAAATTTTAAAACGACCTTTATTTTGTAATGCAGTGTATTTTAAAAATGCACAGGGGTGTGTAGATCTACATGATGGCGCGATTGGGTTGAAGAGAAATTGATTTGGAGCAATTGTTATTTGGAGATGTAAATTAAATTTCAAAAATTTTATTATTTGTGGAAAATATACATCACTGAGTCAACCACGAGATTTTTAAACTATTTTAAGGGTCTTTTACATTCATAAGTAAATATCATCATCATCATCATCATCGTCGTCACCATCGTCGTCGTCGTCGTCACCGCCGCTGTCACTGCCGCTACCACAACCACCATCACTAATCGTCATCATGACTGTTTGTTTTTGTATTCAAATATGTTTAAACTTGGAACTTGATTCTCCCGTTTTAGTGGGATTTTCTTTCTCAAAACCACACAGGCACAGACCGTATATACCCGGCCCCCCTCCCCCAGCTACACTTTTGGAAAAATAATCTTTCACCGCGCATGTGTTGATCCTGTATTATAATATATTTATTCACCAAGATCTTAATTAAATGAATTAAAACATCCTTAAGTTTTGTTATGATTTAAGATCTATTGTATTACAAATTTTCTTCCTTCTTTCTATCTAATTTGTTCTCTCTATCCAATGAAAACGAAAGTAGGTCACATGACCAAATTGCTGTCAAAAAGTTACATGATGGCGGAAGGGGAGTGTAAACTTTCCTACGGATAAATGATAATTTCTCTGTTGTTCTTAAGTAGCAGACATCAGTTGATTCAGAATGCATTTTTCGATTCCTGATACACAAGAACTGAAGGATGATTCCGGTTCCATGTACACGGTAAGAAAGACGTCGGGGAAAACATACAGCCCGAATTATCTCTGTTAGTCTGTAGACAGGTAGATCTTAGACTGTTACAGTTTGTAATCACTTATCTTGCTGATATTTCATACAAAGGTTTAAATCGAAGTAAAAATTAGAAAAACAACTATATTTAATCAGTATAGAATTAAGGTACACAATCATGAAGTGTCTATCAAAATCCCTTATTTATCTGTTTTACCACTCGGCTAATGGGTTGCGGTAACACTCAATATTCTGACAGTGGATTTGCCGATACCCTGTCAGTTTTTGTAAAAACACATGCATGGTATCCCCTATATCATCTTTGTGCACCAAGGGTTTCATCACATTCTGCCAGATGCTTCATTGCAAAGTACCCTTGGATTCACCCCGGGTCCCCCAGTTTGTCATATCGATTTCTGTCTGTGGCCTTATGATGATGTCATGTCATTGTACTTTAATGACGTTGGCCTTAGTTCATAGCAGTTTTTACTAGGGCTGGGTCAATATACTGTATCGATCATGTCGGGTGCAAAATTGTATTAATTTAGTATCGATATTGGTCATCTATATATTTCTTCAACACATTTAGATAAAGTTGTTTATAGCACAAATCTGCTTTTTATGTGGAATCTCGAGTAATTTCATGAAAGTGTATGTTTGATCATAGTTGTTTTGTTCGTAAAGTAAATGTTTATCATTTTGGAAAGATTTTAAAAGATAAATTTAAAAGTAAGGTAAGAGTGAATGATACATCATGTATTACCCAAATGTAGGCATCTGAGCCAGTGTATCCTTACAGCACAAGTTTTGAAGATATGATCTGAAGATATTACTTTCTTTATGTTTCACATGTGCATGTAGTAGTACATGTACATGTAAGGCTGCAATGAAACACTACATGTATGCTGTATAATACGATGTTTGCTTACAAAACCATACGATTTGTATCACAATTTGCGAAGCAAAATCTGGTCTATGAAATGACAAAGTGCTGTGAGAGAACTGTTTGGAACAGCAACTTAACAGGGTGATCAAACACAGCAATATTTTTTGACCTAGTGAACTTGACCTCAAAGTTTGATGTACATTTTAAAATTTAAAGATATCAGTACATTTCTTGAAGAGTTGAACCTTGCATTGAAATATCTCTTGAAGCATATGCTTTCATATTTTACATGTAGATTCCTTATGACAAGACCTTGCATTTGAGATTGTGACCTTGACCTTGAACCTTTCATTTGAGATCATCACCTTGACCTTAGAATTGGCTATATCTCTTGAATTATACATTTAAGGGTAGGCCTTTGATATTCAACTTGTAGATTTCTTTTAATAATGATAATACCTTAGAAATCAACTAAAAATGATGCTTTGCAATCCCACCATACCACCTTTACCGGTTTACAGTAAATTCAGTAAAAACTTAAAAGATGACATCATGGTTGAAGTCTTGGACTTTTTCTTGTGGTATTGCAACAGGAAGAAAAACTATATGATAATTACAAATATGATATACAGTATCAAGCATGTTGAGAGATGTTGAATTAATTAATTAAAATTATATAAAACGCATTATTATACATTAATTTTAGATCTTATTCTACCAGTATGTCAAATGTTTTCATTTCCCAAATGTCCATTGAGAAATAAGTTTGTATGGAGGGGAGGTCATACCATGAAATGACAGTGGGGTTTTTTTCCTTGTTTTGGGGCTGAATTTCGGCCCCTTCCCAATGCCAAATTTCCTCTATTTTCCCCAAAAAATCACTCAAATTCCCAAAGAGGAATTATGAAAAAAAACTTGGAAGTCGGCACAAAATGTCCTATTTCTAAGTGCATTTAAAGTTTTTTATTCATCCCTTGTTAAATTCAAGCAAATCAATGGACTAGCAGTGTCAATAAATGATACTATAGAGTTAGACTTTGGTGAGAATTTGTATAAAAATTTCCCCAATTTCAGCAAAATGTCGCAAATTTTCCCAAATGGCACAGGCACCGTCCCCAAAATAAAAAAAAACCCGGAAGAATTGTTATTGTGATCTTTGTTTAATAGCTCTAACATGTGGATCCAAATATCTATTTGTACTGGGTACCAGTATCACTTAATGATTTACTTTAGTCTTACTTTCTTGTGTTTTAGAGTTTCAACATCCACATAAATGGAGTGTTTCATTGCACCATACGTTACAGTCATCTATTTACATTCTATGAAACGGTAAGTGCCAGTGTCATGTACAAAGTAATGTAGCTTGAACTTACTATACATGATGCAATGTATTGGTCATAGAAAATTTAAAGATTTATTGTTATTACATGTATTTAGTATTTCTGTTGATGACGCAAATGTATACAATTGTAGCTTAATACTTAATTGTCATCTGTATTTTGATACTTAAACACATTTTCATTTGAAGTACATACTTAGGTCTGATACAGATAAATACTTGTGTTTGCAGCTTGGTATGTACTTCAACATTTTCTTTTCATCAAGTACATGTAGATAACTTTAATATTTGTGTACAGAATAGATTAATATTTATATGACCCAATTGTACATGAATAAACACCATAGATTTGTAGCAAATTATATGTCCTAGCTGCTTAAAAAAGCACAAAACTTTGAAAGATAAGGGAAACTGATAAGATTTCAGTGTACGTGTACTGTACAAATGAGATAAAAAGGGTGATTTGTCTTTACATTGGTATAATTTTAGACAACCACACTGCATTCATGAGCGGATCTAGGATTTTTTTCAGGAGGGGTCCTAAAGTCCAAATATTTTGAAGAGCAAGAAAAAAAAAGGCTTCCGCCAGAAAATAAAGTGATTAATGAATGTCCGTTCTGTTTCTTAATATAAATAAAACAGATGACTGGTGGACAATAGCGAGCAAAAAGCTTTTAGATAAACCTTGAATTTTTACATCATAGTACTTTATTAATGATTGTCAGTTCTAATATGTAAATATAACAAATGGCGAAGCAAATTTTTTTTCAGACATGGACTAACATCCTCTATTCGTGCCAGAGAAAATTTTTGAAATGCTGATGGCAAAATATTATCAAAATGAAATACAAATTCATGTTATATTTTTCAAATATTAAGACAACAAAAGGGGAATAGGGACTTAATCTTGTAAAATATGTATAATATTATTTATAATGGGACCCCCCCCCCCCTCGGGATCCGCGCTTGGCATTTGTCAAATGAATTTTGACCATATGAAGGGTGCTTGTCAAATCTATAGTATAGCATACTGGCAGTGAGTGAGTGTAAAGCGCATAATGAAGGCCTAAGCTATACTTATTCACATTTTTTGTCTTTCACACACTGAAAATTGATGAATAATATTTTGAAACTTTATACATTTAGCTGAAGAGAGAATTTGGAGCAGGAAATCTTCCACCATTTCCCCCGAAGAAGTTTTTGCCGTTATCTCCTATAAAGGTCGAGGAAAGACGTCAGCATCTCGAAAGGTTCATTCAGATTGGTGAGTTGTGTTTATTTGTGTATTTTCTGATTTAAACCATGATCTTGAAATTTAACACGTAAACATGGTAACCATGGTAAAGGAGCAACCATTTGATTCAATGGGAGACTTTGCAAAAAACTAAAATTCTGGGTTGAGATATTGACCAGAAAATGCATTCTGGCGTGGCAAACAAACATTTTGGAATCAAATAATAATCTGTCCCAAGCCTCTCCCCCCTCATTTCCCTAAAAAAAGTTATGACTCTGAAAAATGCTTAAAAAATGATAATAATCCAAATGACAGAAGTTATTTTGTTCAGAAGTTCTGTTGCACTTCATGTACATTGTACTTAAACAATAGATGGATATGGATAGCTAGCATAAACTTTGATAAAGTCAGTTGTAGAATAAGGATTCCTGACTATATTCCTTTGTAGTACAGTTTGTAAAAGTATCATCAGACTATCTTATTTGTACAGTTTTGTATTAGTATGACTATCAAAGGTAGCAATGTCATCCACAATGTTCAAACAATACCTACAAGTGCCAGGGCTCTCGATCAGCTTAATTTGGGGCCCACATTAGGCACCAGTCCCAAAGCATAATAGTGTCTTTTTTCCCAACTTGTTGACCATTTTTCCCAATTTGACACCTCGTGGAAAATTTTAACAAAATGAGTTGAAAATTCTCATTTTTAAGTCAAAAGGCACCCAAACTTATTTTATGTATTTTCCAAATTTTTGAGTACCGTCTCCGTCGGTGTATTACCCGCTACTTTTTATGGAAATTTGCTAAAAAAAATTCTTGAATGCGGTCAATACACAGGTTTAGAATATCGAGACCTTTTTTTCTGAACGGAGAATTCGTCAATAGATCAATTTTGTAAGTATATTTGACTTTAATTCACGCTACCAGTCCGTGCGTAAGTAAACAATCGCGTTACAATAACATTTGTCCAAGTATTTAAGGTACCTGGTCATCTAAGGTCAGATCGTACAAGTGCATGTACGTTAAATACCTGTATAAGTGTAAACACCTGTCTACCCCGAGGGGTGTTGAACACAGAAAATAGCCTTCATCGGTAGCGGTGCGGTCAAGCATGAAATTGATCTGTCACTTTTGACAGGGATGTTGATGATATGTACATAGATTCGGTGGTAAAGACAATCAGCGATGTTTTTGTAAATAGTGCAAAGGTTGTCTTTGGTAGTAATATTGTTAAATCAAACGAGAAGAAGAAATGTACTTTTAAAAAACCTTGGTTTACTGTAGATTGCAAAAGTGCCCGACAAAATTATAACAGGGCAAAAAGACTGTATAGACAGTATGGTAACGTGGTTTTTAGAGAAAATTTATATGAAAAAGAAAAATTGTATAAGAAGTCAATGAAAAGGGCTAAGAGGAAACATAATTATGAAACTACAGAGAAACTTAAAAATCTTAGATCTCGTAACCCAAAAGAATATTGGAGAATTATTAATCAGGGCTCCAAAAGGAGGGATAATACGAAGATTGATATGAGCACATTATATGATTTTTTCAAAAATTTGAATACTGATAATGACGTAAGTTTACCTGATTACATTTTATCTGAAGAAGATTTGATTACATTGTCTAATTTAGACGCTAACCATTTCATAAATGATGCTATAAGTGTAGAAGAAATTGCTTCATGTATTAGATCTCTTAAGAGAAACAAAAGCTCAGGATCTGACCAAGTGTTTAATGAATATATTGTCGCAACACAAGATGTTTTAATGCCTGTTTATGTTCATTTGTTTAATATAATTTTTGATAGTGGCGTATTTCCTAGTGATTGGCTTTGTGGTGATATATTACCAATTTTTAAGAAAGGGGAAGAAAATAACCCTAAGAATTATCGACCGATAACTTTATTGAGTTGTTTTTCGAAATTATTTACTTCCATAATTAATGCTAGATTAAATTCTTATTCAGAAGCTGTTGGCCTCGTTTTGGAGAATCAGGCCGGATTTAGATCACATTACAGTACTATTGATCATATTTTTAGCTTACACTGTCTTATTGAGTTATATAAAAGGTCAAAGAAAACAATATATTGTGCCTTCATTGACTTTGAGAAGGCCTTCGATTCGGTGTGGCGTATAGGTTTATGGAATAAATTGATTAGTAGCAATATAGATGGTAAATGTTTCAGAATTATTCGCAATATGTATTGTGGGGTTAAGGCCAGAATTAGACACAATGGTTCATTTTCAGACACGTTTCCTTGCCAGATCGGCCTAAAACAAGGCGAAAATTTATCACCTTTTTTATTTTCTATCTTTCTGAATGACTTGGATGAATTTTTTAAATCAAAAATACATAATGGTCTACCCCATTTAAGCTCTGTCACACGAAATGAAATTGATGTTTATTTGGATCTTTTTGCCTTATTGTATGCAGATGACACTATCCTCTTTGGGGAATCTCCTAGTGATCTCCAAAGGAAAATTGATCTGTTTTCGGATTATTGTCTAAAATGGAAGTTGAGTGTAAATGTTGAAAAAACGAAGATTGTTATTTTTGGTAGAAAACCAAGAAATTGTTCTAATATTGATTTTACGTATAGAGGTCAGACTGTCGAAATAGTAAACCAGTTTACTTACCTTGGAGTGATTTTTACAAGAAATGGTATTTTTAAAGCAAATGTAGAAAACCAGTATTCAAAGGGAATCAATGCTATGTATAGTATACTTAGAAAATCGAAATCTCATAATCTATCCTTTGATTGTATCTTAGATTTATTTGATAAAATTGTACAGCCCATACTCTTATATGGATGTGAAGTTTGGGGACTATATAATACTGGTAATTTAGAGAAACTTCATTTAAGGTTTTGTAAGTATATACTTAAACTTAGAAAGAACACGCCTAATTTTATGATATATGGCGAATTGGGTCGATATCCTATTGAAATTAATGTAAAATTAAGAATGGTATCTTTTTGGGCGAAAATGATAACTGCTAATGAAAATAAGATTTCAAAATGTATGTATAAGATTGCATTGTGTAAAGATTTTCCTTGGATAAGACATGTAAAACAGATTTTTGACCACTGTGGCCTTTCCTACATTTGGGAAAACCAAGCGTTTAGCAGTATTAAATGGCTAAAAGATACGATCAAAAATATACTCATTGATCAATTTAGACAGAACTGGAATAATGATATGAATTCATCATCAAAAGGTTTGAATTATCAAATTTTTAAAAACGATTTGTATTTAGAAAACTACCTATTGTCATTATCTCCAAAATTTAGAAATACTTTTAGCAAATTTAGAACATGTAACCATTACCTCCCTATAGAAAGTGGTAGATGGATGAATATTGCACGAGAAAATAGAAAATGTACTTTGTGCTCGAAAGATGAGTTAGGAGATGAATTTCACTACCTTTTTGTTTGTCAAGATCATGTCATTAAATGTGCTAGGATGAAATATTTACCAAATTATTATACCAATAGACCAAATACTTTAAAATTTAATGAGCTTTTTAATTCTCGAAACTTTGTTCTTATCAAAAAAGTATGTCAATTTATAAGTGTGATTACTGGTAGGGTAACATACCCTCTAGGTTAAATGTATAAATTACTATCACATTATTTCTATATGTTTGTATTCCACGTATGCATATCAAAAATGAAATGTATACTATGTATTTTCTTAACAATGTACCATGTACGTTTAAAAAGAATAAATTATTGTCATTGTCATTGTCATTGTCATTGTCATTGTCATTGTCAAGGGGGAAGTAAAATCTTCTCAAATAGGTTTATTCTAACGGTAAATTTCAATGGTCAGTTCATTTAATTGATACATAATACGGCTGTCAATCCTAAATCTTTCAATCATACTATGGGTTATTTTGTAATCGGTATATAATTCAAGTCATTACATAAATATACGGTAAATGTTATTAATTTCAGTCCATCAAAGCGATATCGGGCCATCAAATCGATCACGAAAACATCTAGTAATTACTTCATGATTTATTTTTAATTAAGGGTACTTTAATAATTCAACTAATTACGTATCTAATTAAACTATTTTCAAAACGGGTACGTTTATATCTACAATTACAATTACCGAGCGGGCCGTTTCTTTGGTATTTTTAATGTTAATATAGATTAATTTGGGAGAAAACATCGGCAAAATTTCGATTTTTTTAATGCGTATTATTTACTAGATTAGAGTTTTTTCCACGTTTGCCTGCATGGTATCTACTCTTGCGGACTTTTTTTGGACAATTACGGTAAATGTAGCTTTTTTTCCCAATCTCAAAGGCCCCTGGCCCCAGTCCCAAAATTGGGTGTGAGAGCCCTGAGTGCTGACGGATCAAACCATAACAGAACCTACTTGTACTGGTATTGCAAATGTACCTCTATTGAGAGACACAAGAGAGGGAAAGGGGGGATGGCTGCCATTATTTTGATTCAAGAATCGTCAGAAAATATATAATGTTTTATATATTTCAGTGAGTCAAGACCCTCAGATATCAAATAGTGATGTATTCAACGGATTCTTCCTTAATGCTCAGCAGGTAAGCAAAGTTAATTTGTTTGTGTAGCCTGTAGGGCTTGAATTTCCAATTCTAACATGACTTGAGATTTTCTCCCTATATGTACTTTAGAACTCGCCTGGTGTAAAATCTCCAACAAACTTCCAGTTCGCTAAGCTGCGCTCATGCACATGCTATAGAGCTCGTGCAGAACATGTAAGGATAGAAATAACAACTACCTAGCTGTGATTTGATGTCCAGTAATTCCCCTCGTCGCATGAATTAATCAGGTTATCAAGATAATTTTATTGGTTCATGCGACTCGGGGAATTACTAGACAACAAAACACGGCTAGCTAGTTGTTATTTCTTTGTTGAAAGGACACCATAATTACATATATCAAGTAATTTTGGAATCGCAGATTTTTTGGGGATTTTTTTGGTACATTTTTAGGCAATTTCTAGGATTTGATATTTGTAGATGTATATATACATACAATGTACCAGTAGTATTTTGGCCGAGTTTAATTGATTCTTTGTAGGGGAAATATCTCTTCTTTGATTTTAAGTCAAGGAGTTTGTGATAAATTGAAATTTAGAAGGAAAATTTCTATACTTGAAAATGTTCCATTTAAAAAATCACTTTTCTCCAAAGGTCACATATGAATATTGACCTGTTTCCTGCCACCTACTTAATAGTAGCTACCTATATACATGTATCATAGAATCTCAAAATCCATCAAGGAACTATATTTCCTTATCTGAAAATGTTTCATTTTTCAAAAAATCTTCCTTCTCTACAAAGATCACATACGAGTTGTCCTGTTTCCTATTGACCTACTTTTAAAATAGTATTAAACTACTTATCTATCACAGAATCTGAACAACCATCAAGATGTAAAAACATGGTTTTCTCAATAGCAATGTAGAAGGAAGTATGTAAACACTTAATTTACATCAAGATAGTGATACCTCATTATATATGGACTACATTCATATATTTATCTGAAAAATAGATTTATCTTCGGTTCTGGAAATAAGTCAAGATAGTGGAATTTTATAGACTGAATTATTCATAATCATTATTCAGCAGATGAACGATTTCTTGAATTTTAATACAGAATTTGTGGCCCTCGTTATGATCAAGACTAAGGACTAAATCTATGCTATTTTTAGCTCTTATGGTCAAGGAAAGATAGAAAGGAATGGTTGAGTGATAGAAAGTTGATTGTATCCACTTTTGCAAAAGCTAGGGGACATTAAAACCAGTCTGTATGTCTGTCTGTTAGTCGCAATCTTACTGCAGATACTCCACTTAAATTTGTGTTTTATAAGATTTATAAAGCCAAATAAATAAAATGATGATAATGATCTCTTGAATGTAATATTGTACAGGAGACACAGAAGGAGAAAGCGGAGGCTGTATCGTTAGACGTGTTCTTGATGAATGGCCACAAAATAACAGTCAAAATCATGTCCACTGACCAAACTGATGATGTATTAGAGGTACTGTATTGTACTGATGATGTATAAGAGGTACTGTATTGTACTGATGATGTATTAGAGGTACTGTATTTTACTGATGATGTATTAGAGGTACTGTATTGTACTGATGATATATTAGAGGTACTGTATTGTACTGAAATGTTATCTATGAGAGATTTCAGTAGTGTTTTGAGGAGCCTTTGTTTAAGAAAATATCAAATTAGACGAATGGAACAAAGATTTTTAACATAAATTCAGTGCACCTTAGTTAGGTGGACACCTCTCTATATACAGGCAGATATCAATAGGTGTTTTTTTGGTTGTGATACAAAGATACCTCAGTTTACATGAAATATTTCTTATTATCTCGAATACTATGAAAATGAAGGAGAAGGAAAAGCCAATCTGTCAGTCATTATTCACGTAGAATATCTGATAGTATTTGAATGCATTATATTAGAGTTTGAGCCCTTTCTTTTCAACTACTAATATTTTCTTCTCTCCTCTTCCATAAAAATCTAGTGAAGTTTCAAAATAAATGTCTGTTTTCGCAAATATACATATACTTTTAATAAAGAGCTGCTACATAAAGATAAACATGATAAACTAAATAAATGCAAACTCTTAAATTTTCAAGAATTACAAGAAGAAACGGTACATGTATTTTATATCACTAAACGGTACATTTTATTCTCTCCAATGACAATGTTGTGTTTGTATTTTCAGTCAGTGGCCTCTCAGATAGAGCTTCCAGATGAGTTTGTCTACTACTTTGGACTGTTCCTTGTTCAGAAAGAGGAAGAGGGAGATAACTCCTGTAAGTTAAAAAAAAAATACCGAAAATGTGATTATTTTCGCTGAGGGAAAATTTCAGGATTATAACATCAAGATGTTACGCTTGGGAAAAATGTTCACAATATCGACATCTCTGCCTTAGTAAGAATACAGCAGGCTTATGTTGGTGTGGGGGGGGGGGATTTTTGTAAAGTCCGTTGATTCATGAGATACACGAAAATTACCCCCACGTGAAATTTTCCCTTTTTCCCCTTTACGGTACATATACATGTATATCATTGTCGTCATGCATGTCCCTTTTACATCTCATAATCAGGCTGTATATTCACAAAGAGTTTGTATATTTAAATATCTATACTTACCCACATCTTAACTATTAGCAATTTACCCATGGCACAAAATTGCTAATAGTTAAGATGTTGGTAAGTAACAGGGGTTTTACCGCTAAAAAATCCTCAAATTACATGGTTTGTATTGTCATTATATACATGTATCAACTCTGACTATGTACATGTACATATTGTGTTTTCCCGTTATGATGTCACACGTACAAGTTAACACACCATATTGTATTACAGCCCTCAGATTTTATGTATTTCTACCATGCAAAATGTTGACATTAAAAAAATTAAACATAAATTTTCTGAAGAGATTTCATAAACCTTTTGACAATTCTTTGAAAATGTCGTATTGTTTGTAATTTTCATCAAGACATTGATTTACACGATGTGAAAAGTTCAGAAAATTTGTTAAAGTAAAACAATTTTAACACAGTAGAGATGGATAAAGTCCGAGAGTTGTAATCCAAGAGGGAGATTACTCCAGGCAATTTGAAGGAAATATTGTTATGATTTTTGCGTTGAAAAAAGGTGATACAATGTACATACACATGTATATACAAATGTATTATGAATATTACAACAAAATGACTGTCAAAAAGAGAAATTAAATAAAATTTCTGTAATGTGTAATGTCATCTATTTCAGTGGTTCGGAAGCTTCAGGAATTTGAGTCTCCATTTATCTCATTAAAATATGCAAATAAACAAGGTGTTCATCGCATTGTGCTGCGAAAAAGGTAACTACCATATGTATAATATGACTTGATGGAAAGATTTTTACAAAGTGATTCAGAAGTTAAACTTGTGATAGAATTCTTTAATATCATCGTTGTGAATTTCTGATCAGTACTTGGTACATCCAAAGATTCAACCTCCTCCCCCCCCCCAAAAAAAAAAATAAAAGAAGAGAGAAAAAAAGTCTTACAAAAAAAGACATCTTTTATTTATGTTTAAAACTCTTGCTTATGGAAAATGTTTGATCATTTTCTCATATAATTTTGTTATTAAAACTTTTGCTTATGGAAACTGCCTGATATCTTCTCCTATAATTTTGTTGTTAAAGCTCAAATAATTTTGTTATTAAAACTCATATAATTTTGTTATTAAAACTCATATAATTTTGTTATTTTGTAGTTTTTGGGATTCCAGTTATGAGGATGATCTACTTGATAACAAAGTTGCTATGAATCTCCTGTACATCCAGGTAATGCAACATGTATAACCTTCCATGACAGTGACAGTGTATTCGCTGTTTTCGTAAACCAAAGTTACTTCCCATTTGGGACAGTATCTGACTTAGACTGATTATGTCGTCATCAAATTCTATGGAAACAATCCTAAAAGTCTGGCAAATGACGGTATAAAATTGACGTTACCATACCATTTTTATGACGTCACAATGGTTTTACGTCAGATACTGTCCGTAAGGGAAAAGACTCAGTAAAAACCAGCACTCTTACAGTGCTCCATATTCACACAAAAATTATCTTTATGAAAAGAGCATTTTTGTAGGAAAATAACACACATATTTTCTTGTAAAGGGATATTGTCATGCAAAAGACATGCTGTTGTGCAGAAAGCATATGTCATTTCTGTGTAGTACATGTATGTGACAGTAACCTGATTAGAATGTTAAAATATTATGCAGAAATTTGCATGATTCTTTGTAAATGAGTCATTCGACTAGAAGTGACGTATCAAATCAAATTCAAAATATTTTAGATTGAAATATTGTAATTTAGTGATAATATGATTATGCCTCCCCTGCATTCTATAGGAGGAGGCAAGGAGACATACATGTATAATTTTTTACGTGGCGTCCATCTGTCACAAAGTGTGTCCGGGCTATATTTATACATGTATAGAAGTACATGTATGTTGTTGTTCATGACAGAAAGGTTTCACATCACATTGACCTAAGGTCATGGTCACTTTAAACTTCTGAAATAATATACATGTAGTATACATGTATGTCAATAATGTTCAGGCTATATCTCTTTAACTGTATACCAAATTACATGTACTTCCATATTTAGTAATTTGTTACATATGACCATGGCTGGATTTTACAGGCTGTGAGTGATATAGAAAGACTATGGACACTAGGAACAAAGGAACAGATCAAACATTTGGCAACTCTCCAACAAAGAGGCTCCAAAAGGGAGGTAAGTAAAAATAAACAATGCTGTTGCCATGCTTCTCTTTGACATTGCCGTTCTAGGAGTTCTGTACATAAACGAAAGAAGACTGATTTTTAACAATGTTTATAAATAACGTCAAACTCATGCACATGTACATGTATGTCAAAAGCTGGAATATTGAGCTTTGTGATAATTTTAAGTACATCTGATGTATTTAATGGACGCACTTTCCTATATTTTAATGAAACAAAAAAGTAATCAGAGTCAGTAAAATCAGTATGGCGGCTTCGCCTAGCATACGAAGCAGGTCGCTCATACCCCGACACCACGATGACACAGCAATTTCTTCACTTCCGGTATGTGCTAAGAAGGTCCCATACATATGCATGTCATAGGAACAACTCTTTATGGTTGTCACCGTGGCTTTGCAGTATGAGCGGCCTGCTTTGTATGCTAGGTGAAGCCGCTATTTGTATATTATATCTGCACCTACATGTACATGTATATGGGTGTCCGCTGGTTGATAGAAGACAGGCTCCGCAGCCTGGGATTGAACCAAATATAATTAAATTCAAACAAATACAATTTTGATTTTTCAGTATTTACGATTGGCGAGAACAATGAAGTACTATGGTTACATTCAGTTCAAACCATGCTACACAGATTACCCAAATCACGGTTGTCGTGTGTTAGTGGCAGCGGGACATCGAGAGCTGAACTTCCGAATTCAAACAGATTCTGTAAGTACTACTAGTGTTGTATAATCGGACGAATTTCATAATTAATTAGGTTGATAATTGGAGAGGATTTTAATCAATTATTTCGATTTTAAAAAATTGGCACTTGTTGATCAATCCCACTGATATTTTTCTATCCAGAACTCAAAATGGTGCTAGATTCTGTAAATCTGTCCATCTGTATGTCCGTCGATATGTTTGTCTGGCGCACTTTGGTGTAACACCAAATAACTTTTGACTGGTTAGCGATAAAATTATGATATTTCACATGTGACAAGACATTTCTCTGACCTTGACCTAGATGCTGGACCTACATGTTTGTACATTGCTTTTCTTAAAAAAGAATCATTTGCCATGAGTCTTGACTGATAATTGATAGGGCCTTTATATATATCACCTTGTGTCAAGACATCTCTACAGATACCAACATTTTTAACAAATTCTGAAAATATAAGATCGAATGTATTCTTGATTTATATTTTTTAGAGCAATGATATTTCAAAATGTGTATTCCTTGTATCAAGAATTTTTTGCCTCGTGACCTTGACCCAATTTGTTTGACCTGTCATCTTTGTGATCCCAAAATTTGTTTACCTCATGACCTTGACCCTTATTTGTTTGACAGGTCATCTTTGTGATACCAAGTTTTTTTTTACTTGTGACCTTGACCTTATTTGTTTGACCAGTCATCTTTGTGATACCTTATTTATTTAACTCGTGACCTTGACCCTATTTGTTTGACTGGTCATCTTTGTGATACCAAAATTTTGTTTAACCTTGTGACCTTGACCCTATATGTTTGACCAGTCATCTTTGTGATATCCAATTTTTTTATCTCTTGATTTTGACCGTATGTGCTGGACTGGTCGTCTTTGTTCTTACAGAATTCAGTAAAGGAGGGCAGTTTCAAAATTACCAGAATGAGATGCTGGAGAATCACCACATCTGTAAGTATGAACTCATACACATACTATAATGGTGGCTATTTTCACTAGGGGAAATTTTCCTGAGATGACCATTGCTACAGTATGTGTGGGGGTGATTTTGGCAAAATCAGGAGTATTCCCTCTAGTCTTTTATGCTGGTTGTTCTCATGGGGGAGGGGGGGAGTGGGAGTGTTGTTTTTCGGACAATAAATCATGAATTATTATGGTGGGTAGTGTAACCCAGTATATAGAACTCTTGGTAGTATCAGAAAATGCTATCCTTTTAGGCATTTGTAGCTTAATTAAAAAAATCTGCGGGGATTTTCTACAGTAAAATTTGTGACATCAGATGCCAGGACATCACAGTTTACTATTGTTATTACAGAGAGCAATATGGGGGTGGTCTGAAATTAACATTGGATTTCCCATAGACATTTTATTTCTCATTGATTGTACATGTATTTGATAAATATAAAACTAGTCTCATATACATGTACATATGTGCCTTCACTCTGAATTCATCATGTTATTTGCAATTTTTATAACCTTGTGATATCATCTGGAACACCATTCTCCAATTTAAACATTAGAACTACATGTACATGTATTGTTTCTAAAAACACCGAGTCAAGGGTGCATAACTCCCAGGAGTCCTCAGTCAAAATATGGCATTTTAGTATAATGCAACTTGTTCTTTAATTCTACACATATTATAGTTACATGTAATTACATAGTTGTCCTCACCTAATATTATAGTGTATGATAAACAATATAGATAATCATAATGGTGAGTTTGTGTATATTACTTTTACTTTAGAATTTAATGATTCAATTTTGACAATTTGTTTGAATATTAGTGTTGCCTAACAAAGAATCATGTTAATTTTCAGTGAGATTTTGCCTGTTTATGAAAGGCTTGTTATGTGATTACGGATTAAAATATGTTCAAAATAAGGTTGATCCAGTTTTATATGAACATTTAGCTAAAAGTTTAAAAACAATTATTTTTCTGGAAAAAAGAATTTCTAGATATTGACATATTTTAGAGGTAGGGGTGACGAAAAACCTATCCTCTAAAATTACTTCAAACAAGTTAAAATTTCTTCAACATCACAAAACATTACACACATGAAAGTTTACATCTAAGAAATTTCACATCTGTAAAATCAAATAAGATTTATTGTAAAAGTTTTGATTATAGTACTTTTAAAATATAATTTGCTTCTGTGAGATTTGTGAGTCCCCTACCGACAACGCCGAAGGGGACTCTTAGTTTTCTCTCGGTCTGTCTGTCCATCTGTCCTATCTTTTTAAATTGTATCGTTATAGGTCCCAGAGGATGAGGAAATCATCATGGACAAGGACAGGAAGAGGAAACTGGAATTGTCGTTTGAATATCTCATGGCCAAAGATACATTACAGTGGATTTCATTGACCACAGACCAAGTAAGCGAAAGCTATATGATCTTTTAAAACTTGTTATACATTCAGTGAAGCAATCATCTAAATAAAATATATGCAATTTTTACGCTGCCTGCAACGCAATCGCTACTGATAGGGATCACTTTGTCTGGCATTTTCTGTCTGTCCGTCTGTCTGGTAGTCACACTTTTACATATTTGGCTTTAACTTACTCGATATTCTTCAAACATCTTTCAAACTTGCAGGGATGGTAAAATATGATGAGACTCAGCACCCAGTATAGGTCAAGGTCACTTTCAAGGTCAAGGTCATGTGCCAAGGGTCAAACATGCAACAGGCGACATTCCTGCTCTTGAGCAGTGTAATTTTACGTAATATTGAAATTTGAATGCGCAATGATGATATTGAAATTTGAAGACTAGATGATGATTCCTTTTGTATGTGAAATAGATACCTTAACTCATTTCTCTCTTTGTATGGATTTGTTTGATTAATCTTAATCACTACAATTTGTAGTTTCTGATGAATTTTGATTCGAAATCTTGATTTTCTTTTTCAAGACAATTGTGCCTTATATTACACTACCCACCTTCAATAAGCACCCACCTAATAAATTTCTCTTGTTTTCAAAAAATGAACATCTGAAGAATCAAATCAAGTTTTAAAATTTTTCCATAAAAATGTCAATTTTTGACTTTAAAAAAAATCCAAAAATATTCTGATTTTTTTTTCATTTTCATGTTAAGATAAACCATATAAATAATACATGTATGTTGAAAATTTTCATGCGTTTTTAAGCTCAGAAGAGAAAATATTTGGATGAGCTTTTCATGAAATTTCTAATGTTTATACTACCTGGATACTAATTTATGGAAGGTAGTGTATATACAGCAAAATGCAATGGAATATTTGCTTGACTTTTATTTTTAGGCAATATTGATAAGCATGTGCTTACAATCAATGGTGGATGAACTGATCATGAAGAAACAAGGCAAGAAAATGAAAAAGGTAAGTTTTTAAAATAAACTAATCATTTAATTTTACAATGTAAATCAGTCATCCATGTGTGAAAATGATACGCAAAATAATGAATGTGTATTTTGAAATTTTAAATATCGTTTAAGTAATATAATGAATGTGTATTTTGAAATTTTAAATATCGTTTAAGTAATATAACCCATAGAATAATAGGTTCTATTACAATCTACTGAGGGACACGTAAACATTTATACAATTGACGGAAATTTCATCTTTTCCTGAGTGGAGCATAGCGTCATAGACTCGGAAAATTTTATACTCCTGGGTTGAGAAATTGCTATCCCTCCCTCCCTTAAATACCAGATATTTTTAGCTCACGTGAGCTATTGTCATAGTGTGGCGTCCGTCGTAAACTTTTCACATTTTCCTACAAGTGTCGTTGTTTTTCATCCGGATCCATTTACAGGTGGCGCCGCCACAGGCAAAAGTAGATCACGGGGTTACCCTCCTTTGACAAACTTCTTCTTCAGAACCGAAGCACATATCAACAAACCGAAAGTATCTAAGAAGGATGTTTTAAAAAGTGTTGTTGTTTTTGGTTCCAGTCGGAAGTCAAATTTTTGACGAGTTTTTGACGTCTTTTTGGACTTTGTCAGAAATGTTCTTTTTGAACTGTTTCTTTGACTAACTCTGTAAATATGTGGTGTTTCTTTGACTAACTCTGTAAATGTGTGGTTTGTGCCATCATTTGGTGCATGTTTGTTATATTTAAGTTACTATTTGCTTTGATATACATTACATGCTATAATCTTCTTTTTTTGAAATTTTATGAATTTTTTAAAATATGAATAGATACATGTATGTTTAAAGTGTGCACATGGACCCAAGGGTTGTTGGTTCAAGTCCCGGCACCTACACCCCAATTTTTAGCCGAGTTGCAAAACTCGGCTCTTAATTTGATGTGAGACGGGCGGGCGGGCGGGCGGTTGGGCGGGCGTCTGGGCGGGCGGTTGGGCGGGCGGGCGGGAGGGCGTCAACAATTGGTTTCCGGACTATAAGTCAACTACGAAAGAGGCTATAACAATGAAACTTCATACACTTACTCACCATTAGTCAAGGATGAGCCCTATTGATTTTGGGGTCAAAAGGTCAAAGGTCAAGGTCACAGGACTCAGATGATTGAAAATGGTTTCCGGACCATATTTCAGCCTGTATTGCACCTATTATCATGAAACTTGCCAGAAATGTTTCCCTTGAATCAAGGATGAGGCCTATTGATTTTGGGGTCAAAAGGTCAAAGGTCAAGGTCACAGGACTCAGATGATTGAAAATGGTTTCCGGACCATATTTCAGCCTGTATTGCACCTATAATCATGAAACTTGCCAGAAATGTTTCCCTTGGATCAAGGATGAGGCCTATTGATTTTGGGGTCAAAAGGTCAAAGGTCAAGGTCACAGGACTCTGTTGATTGAAATTGGTTTTCGGACCATATTTCAGCCTGTATTGCATCTATAATCATGTAACTTGCCAGAAATGTTTCCTGTGAATAGAAAATGACCACTTTTGATTTTGGGGTCAAAAGGTCAAAGGTTAAGGTCACAGGACTCTGATGATTGAAAATGGTTTCCTAGCCATATTTTAGCCTGTATTGCACCTAAAGTCATGAAACTTGCCAGAAATGTTTCCCTTGAATCAAGGATGAGGCCTATTGATTTTGGGGTCAAAAGGTCAAAGGTCAAGGTCACAGGACTCTGTTGATTGAAATTGGTTTTCGGACCATATTTCAGCCTGTATTGCATCTATAATCATGTAACTTGCCAGAAATGTTTCCTGTGAATAGAAAATGACCACTTTTGATTTTGGGGTCAAAAGGTCAAAGGTTAAGGTCACAGGACTCTGATGATTGAAAATGGTTTCCTAGCCATATTTTAGCCTGTATTGCACCTAAAGTCATGAAACTTGCCAGAAATGTTTCCCTTGAATCAAGGATGAGGCCTATTGATTTTGGGGTCAAAAGGTCAAAGGTCAAGGTCACTGGACTCTGTTGATTGAAATTGGTTTTCGGACCATATTTCAGCCTGTATTGCACCTATAATCATGTAACTTGCCAGAAATGTTTCCTGTGAATAGAAAATGACCACTTTTGATTTTGGGGTCAAAAGGTCAAAGGTCAAGGTCACAGGACTCTGATGATTGAAAATGGTTTCCTGGCCATATTTTAGACTGTATTGCACCTAAAGTCATGAAACTTGCCAATAATGATTCCCATGAATCAAGAATGACCCCTTTTGATTTTGGGGTCAAAAGGTCAAAGGTCAAGGTCACAAGACTCTGATGATTGAAAGTGGTTTCCGGACCATATTTCAGCCTGTATTGCAATTATAATCATGAAGCTTGCCAGAAATGTTTCCCATGGATCAAGGATGACCACTATCAATTTTGGGGTTCAAAGGTCAAAGGTCAAGGTCACAGGACTAAGTTGATTAAAAATGGTTTCCCGACTGAATTTGAGCCTGTATTGCACCTATTATCATGTAACTTGCCAGAAATGTTTCCTATTAATTTTGGGGTCGAGATCAAAGGTCAAATTCATAGGACTCGTTAATTGAAAATGGTTTCTGAATTATATATGAATGTGGATCAACCTGAAACATGCTAATAATGTTTCCCATCTGTCGAGACCATATTCAAATCATGTATATTTTACTTATATTCAAGTTTTGCAACTCGGCACTTTGCATCTTTGATGCATTTTAAGCTTATTTTTTTCTTTTTTTAAAATTTTTTTTCCAATTTTGTCACCTTTTTATGCACTTTTAACATTTTTAAATCATCTGAATACCTTTAATTTCATTTTTGACCAAAAATTTTTTTTTCTTCCATTTTGCCCACTCTTTCACTGAGTATTTGACATATTTAAGTCTCTTATTGCTGTGATATTTATTTCATGCCTAAATTTTATACTTTCAATTTTTTTTATAAATTAAAAAAAATGGTTTGCGTGTATATAGTCCCAGGGTTGTTGGTGTAAATTCTGGCACTGACACTATCATAATGCAATATGAGAAGGTTAAGAGTGTGCATGGGTATCAGGTGAATGTGCCCCCTGGGGCTTTTGTTGTTCTTTACCAGGCTAAAGCAATGCTATATTTTAAAATAATATCTTTCCCCACTGACATGTACATGTATATTAGTCTGACTTATGGTAAATCTATTTATAGCCACAGGATAGACCAAAAGGCGGATCGGCACCAGCCGTGAAGAGAGACAACAGTTACGGTTTTTCACTAAACAAACAGTTCACTATTCCTAGTCCAGATCAGGTACATGTCAAAAGATTTTTTTTTTCATTTTAACTGTTTACTCTAATAATTATTAGGTACTTTGTATATAGACCCTTTCACATAATCTGTGGTAATGAAGTTTAAGTTCTGTATACTATGGGACAAACAGTAGAACGTATCTCCCTAATGTTCATTCGGCTCTTTTTTGTCTCCTTGTCTGATGTTTTTGCCCACCAGAACAATCAAATGACTTCATCCATAACAGTACAGGCTATGATTTGGTGTGGAATTACGTTATTTGATTGTTTTGGTGGGCAAAAATGTCTTACGAAGAGACAAAAGTGAACGGAATGGACATGAGTGTGAAAGGATCTGTAAATTTCGCAGATTGACTTCATTAAATTATTATTATAAGAATATTGAGTGGAATCGTCAGTGACATCTTTAATCAATCAAATGATATCACTGGCGCATGCAAAATCTATTACTTTTCCTACCAACAGAACTTTAAATTCAGTACAACAGGTAATGTGACAGGGTCTATTGTTTTCCAGCAGCAAAGTTCTTTGATTTACAGGCGATGTCACTGTGTTAATCACAGTTGATTATGGGTATACATATATATGGGTTTGAATCATCCTTTTGACCTTGTCAAGTTAAATAAGCTCTTTCCACTCATGTGAAAGGAAGCATTATTTACATGTACATGATGTAGCATTCAGATTTTTAAGGAAAACAAAAAAAAAATCACAAAATTGTCCTAGTTCCAAAGGATTAATGATTATTAAAAACTATTAATAAAGAACTCTTTATTGAATGTAAAATATATTTCACTGAGGTAGGAAATTTTTTCATCCTTGAAAGAAATTTTATACTACAATTGTGAATGGAGAAATCTTATCTTAATACAAATCATCTGTATCCATAGCTCTGTAGAACTCATGTAGAATTTTCAATCCCTGGACAATTCAATTAGATAATCCTGTAATGCAATCCATAACGTCATTGTAAGCATTGTGTACATTTTGGTTTCCGTTCTTACATTGTGAAAAAATCTTTTTCGTGATAATAAAATGAGCTGAGGGTGAAAAATAATCATGAGTTTTGACATAAACAGGGGAGTCTCATTCTTGTGTAAAAGATTTGCTACATTCATAACTTTGAAAGCCTTCTTGGATGTAACAGTCTTTTACACTTAGACGAGATTTATCCTGTCTTAGTCACAATTTTATGATTGATTCTAATAATATCATACAGACTACAATAAATTTAACTCTTTCTTTTACAGGATGAGCCGAAAGGCAAAAATGATAAGAACGATAAAGGTGTGATATCAAACAATGCATTTGACACTATCGGAGATGACGATTTGTGAATTGTGAGGCGGACACTTTCGGGGACGAGTCAGACTTTGTACAAGCAGATTTGTCTTCAACCACGAACAAATTCAGACGAAATCAGCAATACGACATTATTCCATGTTGATCATCTGGAAAACTTCATCAAGCTTCATTTGCATTCACAGGACTTTCTTTGTTTCTCGAATTTGTTTTTCATTGGGAATTTAAAGTATGCTTCAACAATTTTATCTATTGAGCTTGAATAAATACATGTACATAAATTTCTGTTCGGTAAATTACAGGTGCCATATAATTTTTGCTACATGTATTTTATTTACAAGTTATCCATTTTGTCCCCTAACGGCTCACCAGAGAGGACTTTAAAAAGCTTTATATCATGGCATAAATTTTCAAATTTCTGCGGAAAAAATTTAACTCCAGGGAATAGTTAAATTACAAATGTACAAACTTTGTGAACAAAGTTATTTTGACAGTTTTTTTCTGTATGTAAAACTTTGTCCGTTGATTATAGGAATCAGTATTTTCATCCCCAAATGTGTAGTATTATTTGTATAAATACTTTAATACATATTTCATGTATCAGATAGATATTTTATGCCTACATACATGTATATATTTTATATAGTGGTCAATTAGCGTTTGGCTTTCCTTCTACCACAATGTATTAATTGTTAACCCTCTTTTCATTTTAACGTAAATGAGAAACTCAAATCTTGATGTAAAATGAACTAGGTTGAATTTGTCTCTCTTTACGGGAGATACATGTAAAAACATCAAATAATACTATCAGTTATTACACTACATTTATTTCTCAAAGATGATGTCTCAAAAATGCAAACATTTGTGTTTCACATATAGCAGCCAATGATGGTTGCGGTAAAGCTACAGGTGGTAGAATTAAATTCATTACAAGCTAGTCTTTTCTCATAACTCAATAGATTATTATATTGCTATACATAATCATCTTCAGCTTTCTCGTCTATTGTAAATTAACGTCTCTCTTCCTTTGCTACAATGAACAGTTATTACATTTTGAAATTCCATAATTTACATGTAGTTCAATTTTTTTTTTACTAAACCACACTATTTTTTAAACAAAATAAGAAAAATGCTGCCGTGGGCTGTATTTTTTTTTTTGTGTGTAAGTGCAAATTTTGGGGGTGGGTTAGTAAGGATGCAAAGATGAAAATACAAAGAAAAAATATTCTTTCTAATCTACTTTAAAAACATTTCAATTCTATTGATTTTCACAAAGTACATGTATAACTTTTTAAGAAGTAAGACATACATGTAAGTCTGGTATGTTTATTGTATAATCATTCCTAAGATGGCCAGTTTTATTTGTGTGTTTTGTTCTGTGGTCAATGTATCCGTTTTGATTGTGATAGTGATATTATGCAGTCTTATTCTTATTTATACTTTGCCAAATATAATTTGGACAACACAAAATTCATAACCTACTGTAAATGTGAAAGTTTTTGCTTGGGGGTAAATTTGACGTAAGTCGTGAAGCGGTGAACTTTGCAAAAAATTTCCCCACGTTAAGATAACGCTGTCGATTCTTGCAAAGGCAGAGATGTTTACCTTGAAATATTTCCCCCAAGTGTAAGGTCTTGATGTTATAATCGTGAAATTTACCCCAGCAAAAATAACCACGTTTACAATATTCAAGTGAAGGTACACATTTATACTCAGGAAAATCTTTTTCCACTATAAGTAATGACAATGCAGGAGTCAGATGTGTGTGGATGCAAGTCTGTCTGTCTGTCATTAAAATTTGCCTTTACTGACCACCAGTGCTGCATGTAATATAATTCACATTTGTATTCTTGATCATTAGAATGGTTCTTTCTATGTTGATTCAAAACTTAAAAAAAAATACCTTATTTACACTCTGACCTTGTCATTAGGTCAAAGTTCATCTTCTCTTACCTTACATGTTAAGAAGTGCATTTTAAGCCTTTACTTCAGGTATTATAGATAATATTGACATGTACATAAGAAGCAGTTTATTCTGTTGTGATAAAAAAAAATTTAGGGGAACTGAAGATAAAGAAAATAAATATAGTATGTACCTTTATGTATTTTCATGTCATATGAAATTGAGACAATTTATATCGTTTAGTATTATCAGTGTACATGTACATGTATATAGGTTTGAAAAAATTTATGCATTTATCAAAAATTGTCAATAGTTTCATACTCCATTCTAGTATATAATTATCAATATTAATAAAAAATATTCATTGTAGAAAAATGCTACCATACGTGCAATAATAATTCAACTTTGATTTTGTGTTGATTTACTTGAATATTATGATGATAGTCATTGACCATTTTTCACTTAAAGTCTCGCATGATTTACATCCTTTTCATAATAAGGAAGAATTCAATTTGGTGCTCTACAATTGTAATACAGTAAATAGTAAAAGAAATATACAAGCGTCATATGTTATAACGTATAATTTGTTCATTGTCTGGTGAACAAACCATCTTAATGTAGTTAGTTTTCAAGCATCTTAAATATTCCATGATAAACATATGATTACATTGACATATTATTATTTAATAGATCAAATTTATGTAAGAGTTTTAAGTCAGACTTAAGCGATTCACCATGAACAATTCAGGTAACCTTCTGTACATATTTACTTTCTACCTTGTTTAGATTAGAACATGTATTAAACAGCATTAACATAGTACTATGTATGTTCATACATGTATGTATAGATTTATACATGTATTATGATTTCCATGTATATAATGTATATTACTGAAACACTTTTTAAAATAAGTAGATTTACATGTATATTTATGTGATCACAATTTTAGCCAACATTTACATAATGAAATAATGAATATGCTTATGAAATAAGTGATTTCCTTCAGCATTGACATGCTGTATCATATAGAATGGTATATACATGTACCTAGCTGATTTATGTAATTTTCATTCATCCTCATATAGACCTTTTCATGAAAAGGTTCTTTCGGATCACTTTTGTCTCTTCATATGGTTATTTTTACCAGGACAGTGAAATGACGTCATGGCACAGCAGTGTATGCCACTGTTTAGTGCGTTATGACATCGTTTCATTGTTTTGAGTGGAAAAAGTACCATACGAAGAGACGAAAGTGATCCGAGTTAACCTTATCGTGAAAGGGTCTATACTCAACTAAAACCTCTTTATTTTAGTGGTATTTATCTTCATATTCAGAGTATTATAATATTATGTGCTTACAGATATATGTATATACTGTTACTCGTATATTAAGTCTTTTATCTGAAGATATTTGTAATTTAGAACTTTGCTAGTCAAGTATAAGTTAGACCAAGAATTTGTCCGAATCTAACTGAATTTCTCATGTTAATGGTTGAGCTGCAAAGTGGGGATCATAGATGAAGTTAAGAGTTGAGCTGCGAAGTGGGGGTCATAGATGAAGTTAAGAGTTACACTTTCATTAGACTTCTTTCAATGATAATGTTCTCTGCAGAAGCTGTTAATGTTAACATACTTCAATAACAATGCTCCCCCCTTCTTTTGGAATTTTCCAAATATACAGACATGCCCATTTCTAATTTTCTCAGAACCAAAGGCTTTAACACCTCATTAACACCCCACCCCCTTTCCCTTGGTAATTATTTTAAAATCCATTCTTGAGTTTCACAGAGTAATATTGTAACTTCCAATAAATACATGTACTATTGTATGAAGCTGCTTGTAAAGCTGCGCAGGAATCAACTAGACCGAATTCAGGCGGTAATTTTTGTTTTATACTGATGGGTATTAATACAACCCATCAGTATAAAACACTAATCACGGCCTGAATTCGGTCTGGAATCTAACATTAAGTTATGCATACATCGCAAGATAAATTTTGATGATGTGTCAAATTCATTTTTGTGATTGTCACACACTAAAGCACTTATTCAAGTACATGTGATTGTTTTACACTTTTACATATTTGTAGTTGTCCATCATATTGTTTTTATTTGACATGTACTTGATCCATTCCAAATTGTTACGTCTTGTATATGTTTACGATAGTTGAGGAATTCAAAATTTGAATATTGTTGATATGTTCAGTATGCAATAAACACCCAGTAAATAGGAATTCAAATTGCATGTTTTGTGCAAGTGTGTGAAAGCTGAACATGACAGGGGCATAAAAACAAAAGGCCCAAGGAGGCCTCTTCGCTCACCTGAGTAGCAGACAAAAGAATGATGATGGCCAATTTGGTGGAGGCCCTTGAGTACTTGCTTCCTGCAAGGTTTTGTGAAATTCTGTGCATCAGCTTCAGAGATGCTGAAAATGTTTTAGCCAATCAAAGCCCTTAGAAGCCATAGACACAAACTTGGTAGAGGACCTTGTGTCAGACAATTGGAGCCCTCAGCAGTAATATTTGTTGACAGATTGGCAAAAAAACACAAACTTGGAAAAGGACCTTGAGTACTTGCCTCCTGTAAGGTTTCTTGAAATTCTGTTAAAAGGAGAAGTCAAAAATTTGTTGGTCAATTTGAGCCCTCACTGGCAGATGGGCATGACAAAAAAAAATCTTGGTAGAGGACCTTGAGTACTTTGTTCCTGTAAGGTATTGTGAAATTCTGTGGAGCAGTTGAAGAGGTAGCTACAGATGCAAGAACTATTGCAGATGTTAAAAATTTTAGAAGTTTACATTTGACGATGGACAGCATGCTATGACAATAGTTCACTTGATTATAATTTGCTCAAAATGAGCACTAAAAGGTCAAGGTCATCTATGAAAGATTAACAAAAGCTGCAACAAAAATGCACAAAAAGTAGGTCAAGGTCATTTTATATACTGTAGGTTTGACTGTATCAAATAACCAAGTTTGGTACATGCACTGCTTATACTTTGCAAAGTGCAAAAGTAGGTCAAGGTCATTCTATGACAGTATGACAAAAAGATGCATCTCATAATCAAGTTTGTTACATGTACCCAAATGGCAATTCAAAGCAATGAATCTCTAAGAGCAAATCTTGCATCCATATTGCAAGTTCAGTACATACATATATTATTTCTCTTTGCAATGAAGACCAACGTAAAAGATAAGCTCAACAGTTAAGAAACAAAAAACATAATTTATCAGAAAAAGTTAATTACAAACAAACAAGGTAATTTGCTATACAGTTTTGGATCAAAATTATTCATTTCAAGACATCAGGGAACAGATTACAGTTTTTTGAATCAAACATTTGAAAAAAGAAACAATCTAACAGAATTTCACAACACATGTAAACGATTATCAGTCAATCGTCTGATCGTCTTCCTATGTATAAAGAACGCAGAACGTATCAACACGAATGGTCCCGTCCAAACGAACACTCATTTCATACATATCGTGTCTTCCAGCACTAATATACACTCGTATGTTGCAGGCGCTTTACTCAGTTACTTGGTACTTGTGTACTTCGTCACAGCTTTAGTCCCCTCGCTGACGGCGTGTTTGGCCAGTTCTCCAGGTAACAGTAACCTCACTGCAGTCTGAATCTCCCTGCTAGTGATTGTTGACCGCTTGTTGTAATTAGCCAGTCTGGAAGCTTCCGCTGCTATCCTTTCGAACACGTCATTGACGAAGCTGTTCATGATAGACATGCCTTTACTTGATATACCCGTGTCTGGGTGAACTTGGCGTAATACTTTGTAAATATACAAGCCATAACTCTCCTTTCTCTTCCTTTTACGTTTATTATCCCCTGATGAAGGCTTTGCTGACTTAGAAATCGCCTTTTTAGAGCCCTTGCTTGGTACTTTAGGCGGCATGGTTCAGTCTGATAAATATCAGTGCGGGAGATGGCACGTGATTATATATTCACGTGATAGTTTATGGCAATTTCATTGGCTGTTGAATCATATTGCACTCAAATTGTACGCACTGGCGGATTTAGAGGGGTGAGAGCACTTGTAAACCCAGAAAAAATACATGTACCCCTCTCAACCTTCGAAAACATAGTACATGCGCGGATCTAGCGGGGGAACCGGGGGTCCGGACCTCCCCTAAGATTTTTCAAGAGGGGGTCCGAAATTTGCCTGTTTTAACGAAAAATAGGTGTTTAAAAAATATTTGATTTCTAAAATTTGGCTTGATACGCTCGCTAATGTATATATACAGAATTCTCGCAAAAATGATTTCCTATGCAAAAATGATTAAAGCCATTCTTGAGTACGACCTTTCGAATTGACCATCTTTGGACTTTTGACTTTGGATCTTACACGTTTCAGTCTATTTGGCATTCGGTGTTGCATGCAGTCAGAGCATGGGCGGATCCAGAATTTTTTTCAGGGGGGGGGGGGGGATCCTAAAGTCCGAATTTTTTGAAGAGCAAAAAAGCAAACGCAAGAAAAAAACAAAACAAAGCCTGTCCGAAAGGGCTGTACAATCAGTAACGTTTCAAGAGAGAATTATAGATTATTTTTACAATTTCTATGAGTGTATAATTATAGAATAATTATAGAAACGGTAGATGAAAGATAATGTTAAAAAGCAGAAGATTTCGTCAAAATCGGTAGATTTAAAATTTCTGGCATGCATTTCGTAAGGAGCGACGGTCGTTAATATTGGTGAAGAAATACCTAAATGCAACTAAAAATCGGGAAAAAACGTTAGGGTCGGCGGGTTAGAATAGGGTCGGTCGGGTGATGGGAACAAAGATATTTTTTCTTTTGGCCCTATGTCAATTTTGTATCTAATTAATAATAAAACAGGTAACTGGAGTGCAATGGCGAGCAAAAAGCTTAAAATCTTGAATTTTCACATCATAATATATACTTGATTATTGATTGTCAGTTCTAATATGTAAATACAACAAATGACGAGTGATAGCGGGCCAGCGATTTTTTTTCCGAGAATTGGAATAAAATCCTCTATTCGCATCTTTTTCAGTTTCTTTTCATTTTCTTAATACCCTTGTTTATTGACCTAGGTGTGATGTATATGTGTTGTACATGTTGTATATATGAAAGCGCAGCATCATTTGAAAATAACGTACATGTAATGTGCCTTTTTTCTGCTCTTCAAAAAATTCGGACTTTAGGACCCCCCCCCCCCGAAAAAAAAGCCTGAATCCGCTCATGAAAAGTACTTATACTATGAATATGATACGATGGTTAAGAATTTTTTTTCCGAAAAAGCTTATGTCAATTCTGTTTACTGACAACGGTGTACAAAGTATAAGGGTTGCAAAGGTAAGCATCATTTGAATTGATATGTATGCAATAAAATCTGGCGAGCGTAAGCGAGCCCGGGAAAATGTTGAAATGTGGACCAAATAATTAATGAAAATCAAAGATTTTAAATACAAATTCATATTATTTTTCAAATGTTATGACAAAAAAAGGGGAATCAGGACTTAATCTTATGAAATATGTACATTTGTATATATATATTATAAGCTTTATCAAACTATATGCTTCGAAAATTTCAGGGGATCTGGATCCGCGCTTGCATCATAATTGAATACTGAATGATTGAATTCCGTCATATTCTAAAGTTTTTCAATTTCGTTGCTTTTACTACACTATCTAGGGAAATCTAATTCCAAGTATTTACAAGTAGTAGTTACTGTACTTTAGAACTACTCTGCACCGAAATGAACTCATAGGACTTCATAAAATGAAAATGCACAGGAAAGAGTCTCTAGAAGTAAGAATTAAAAAAAAGTATGGAATTTAGTAATAAAGAGGTATTTCAAAGCAGCCGAAGCACAGTCAAATTCAAAATTACTGATGTCAATCATTCCTGAAAAAGCAATGAAATCAGTGATGCCCCGGCCTGACTGCTCATCCAGGCCGACCTCGCAAAATTTTGTTACTGAAAAAAAAAAGTTTGTCCCATTTCATCAATTTTACTGATTTCGGAATATACAGTTCATATTGCACTTATGAAGACATTGCCAAAAATAAAAAAAGATGGATCAACTAATCTTTAAATGTTTTTCTAATTTAACATGTTTAATATCAAATTTGCATTCTCGAGTTGCATTGGCGCGCCGCAAGACCATTTGGGCCTTTTCTTATTGAAGAGCGTCGATAGGAAGGAGGAGAAAGTGTAAACTTCCTGTTTCACTTTTACACGTTCGAGCTGACGATTTGTTCCCGATTTGCGGTAATTTCGAACAAAACCATAAAAAGACAGCGTCTTCAGGACGATGCAGAGGGGCGATATTCTTGAGAGATTGCGCCATTTTGACGCTTATCCTAAGACCTTAGAAGATTTTAGAGTAAAAACATATGGAGGGGCTATTGGTAAATTATGAAAATTTTTAGACAGAGTAATACTTGTGAAACAGGTCTGACTCGGGCCAGATTATTATAGAAAAATGTGCTTTAACTAAGGTATAAAGATGGTAACCACCGGCTCAGCTCAGCTAATACATGTGTCACCAATTGTTTACTGTATGGTACCATTTACAAGCCTTTTCCAGCTGTTAATATTCCACTCGCCCCGTCCTTCTCGCCCGTGGGCTGTTTCTGTCCAGGGTCTTCAAGCTTCTTTGTCTAACACCATCCCCTACAGTTTTCCCCAAACTCGCTAAACAACATTCCGTCCTCTTACCACCAGAGCTGGATCCAAAAGAGCGAATAAGCTCGTGCACTGCTACGGTTGATTCTGATTGGCTTAATCAGCTTGGCTTGACTTTTCCTGCCCCTATCTTGGCATATCCTTTCGTGGTGTTAAAGGTCAAGTAACCCCATAATACTACATTATTACTATTTGAGTGTTAATTTGTTAGACACTTTGGTATCAAGCTAGTAAACTGCATTGCAATGTTGCGAACAGGTCCTGCCTCCCGGTGTAGTGTCTTATGGTAGTGTATTTTTTCTCATGTTAAGAGCTTGTAGAAGTCAGATTTTGGCCCTTAATTTCCAATTGCAAAAATTCTCTAGAGTTCATGAAAAGTATTGGATTTATCAGATTTGCGGATAGAAAATTCTTTGGTCCAATAAAAACTCACTTAATACAAATGTATCTTATAAACATGTACTTTATAGCGGTATGAAAAAATCCTCTAATGTCCGATATTCCATGAAAGTTTTCACTTGAGCTCTGCCTCTATCTTTCCAAAACAATTCTTGATGTCAGACTGGTCACATGACAAAATTTCCGCCATCTTTACAGGGGGATATGCCTCTATATTTTTCACTGTGCCCTATGAAAAATCCGTGATTTTGTTTGCTCCTTCTTCAAATTCCTTTTATATTGGAGTTTGAGGAGCTTAGAGCTAATTCATCAGTGGTTCTTTTAATGAATTCTAGTAGTTTTGTCCTTGATATAAGATTCTAGATATACATGTAAAGCAATTTCCATACACTATGCTCTATGATAAACACCGAGTTTATCCCCAACTATTTTCGGAACTTCTTTGTGCTTATCTTTACTTGATCCATCGTGTGACATCACGCCGACATACTAGTAAAGAATTTGTTCAAACTTGCATGTTCCACTCAGGTACAATCTGAGCACACAGCAGCCAACTTTCTTTTGATATTATTGGTACAGGTACATCTACATGTATCTAAACTTGAAAGAATTGCAAAGTTTTAATCATACATTCTAATCATACATTCTGTATAGTTTTTGTATAACCCAAGCGAATGAATGTATATAACCTTCAACTCATCAACTTCTTTAACAGGGATTTCTGAAAGTCGGTCTTGATGAGCCAATGGTCCATCAAGTCCAAAAATCATATGCCAAGGATGTAGGGGTCATTATGGCCACCATGTGTCTGTCATGGTAAGGGGTTGGGGGAGGTGGGGGTAGGCAGGGGGTTCAAGTTACATTTGATCCACATTATATACTCGCTTGGATTATACAAACTTACTTGTAAACACTCAGGAAACTTATGAATATGATAACTGTAAATTGATAAACATATGTGACCAAATCGAGCAGCTGAATTTTCATTTATACGTGCCAGATTGACTAATTACAAATTTTGTAGTGCCCCATTAAGTAAAACAAAGTGCAAAAATCACAGTTGATTGATCCCTGCTTTAAACCAAGTTACCTGTAGTTTGACATAACAAATAAAAAGATTTTAGAATTCAAAGTTGTTAGGTACATGTACAGAGTTCATGAAAAGTATTTGCCTATAAAAATTTGTTTCATAAAAGCTCACACTATAATATGATAGAGACCAATGGAAATCCTAAAATGTCCAATACTTCATTGATGATTTCAAGAACTCTGCATGTACATGTTTGTAAACTTTAATATTTTTTTAAAAAACACCACAGACATGTAAACAATACACAGGCAAGGACATTTTTTTAGTATACAACACAGAACATAGATAAGTATATGTCGGCCGACCCGTGGCCCTAGTGAGGCTCGAACCAGCAATCTTTTGGTCACTGGCCTGATGCCCTAACCACCAGACAATGTTGCCGACATGTGTGTAAACTTAAATGTACATTTACACTTTGAATCAAAGGGATGCTTTTCACAAATTTCAGTGTTGATAATACTACTAAGTATTTTGTAGCTGTTTTCTGTTTTCTTTGTAAGTATGATAAATATGATAATTTTTGTCGCCTTTTTCAGTGACGGTGATAAGCTCTTTCATCATGCTGACGCTGTTTGTATCGGAACTGAACTATTACCTGACAACTGACGTACAGCCAGAGCTGTTTGTGGATACTACTAGGGGACAGAAGATCAAAATCAACATAAATATGACTTTTAACAAAATACCATGTGCTTGTAAGTATACAATACAATACAATATACTTTATTGCCAAAACTTGGGCATATTACTAGTACGAAACTCATCCAGAGATGTTGTGTTTAGGAATGAGTGTCATATTTTCTGCTTTCATGGCTTTTGTACTCTAGTTTGACTGATGCAAATATTATGAACTTGCGCTTGTCGAACCGGAGTTATAAAAAGCCATGGATGCAAAGAAAAAGAGAAGCTCATTCCTTATATTTACAGTCATATATGAAACTTCCCACCTCTGACATTAATTTCCATCATTTTATAATTGTCATCCATTACAAATTTTGGTGAGTTGTCTATTGAATTTTCATTTTCAACGAACTATTGCATATTGTGTACATCAGCACTACATGTATACTCGTACTTTGTTTATTTACAAAGTGTCGTATATTTATTTTTAGTTCTGAGTATAGATGCCATGGACACCTCAGGAGAGCAGCAACTAGACGTTGATCATCATCTGCTAAAACAAAGACTAGATGAAAACGGACAAAGAATCAGCGATGAACCAAAGAAGCAAGGTACTTCATAGAAAACATGTAGACATGCATGGGTAGCAGGTAATTCAGGTAGGGTGTACTTTACTTTGTTAGAAATCGCGTCTTTTTTCCGTGTTGCATACCTCATACTAGAGATTTTTGCCTTGAATGATTACAGCTGGAATTTTGTATTATTCCTATAGGTAATAAAAACTTCCAGTGAAAATTTAACAAAAATTCTTTGGAAATCAGAAAAAAAAAAAAAATCTGCAGTACTTTAAAATTATGCCTCCCTAGTCCCGATTCCCTGCAGAAAATTAAAAATTCTTGCAGGTAATAAAGAATTTTTACAAAATCATCAATAGAGATGTATGTTTCCATGGTCTTTGAAACTAGGTATGTCGCCTTTAAGAATTTAACAAAACAACCAGAAGAGCCTTGGTTATGTCAGATACTTCTGAGTTTCACGTAAATTGATAATGAGCTCATTTTATTTTTCAGAGCTTGGTGACAAATCTAAAGATGAAGTTGAGGTAAGCATATGAAAGGTATATGTAACTTGAACTGGGAGGTTAACCATCTTGTGCTATTCCCCAAAATGGTTTTTGGTCACATTTTTCATTTGGTTATGCTTCTATTTAGATGACATTTCAAATCTTCAGGTCGATGAAATGAAAAAGTGAAATCTATCAACAAAAAAGTGCATTGAAATAAGTGAAAAAATCAGTGCAGTGAGAGGGAATATTTGTGTTATGTAACAATTTATATTATATTATTTTTTGTGATTCCAGACGACAACAAAAGCGCTGGATCCGGAAAGGTGTGAGAGTTGTTATGGAGCGGAGACACCCGAGTTAAAGTAAGATTTACTGTACTAGAGAAACTTTATGATAATACTGTACCTGTTCTCAATCTAGTAAGTGAAAACTAACTAAGCAGTGGTAGCGCTATTACAAAGACTGTACATACATGTATATTCTTTGTATGTGATGATTGATCTTGGATAACATGGCACTGATCATCGATCATTATAAGGCTATTATTTACGTCACTTTGCTTTCTTCATCTGATACCCTAGACTATTGTTGTTTTATTATAAGTACATGTACATGTAGGTGCAAGTATTTCATTCATAACAATGGACTTATGATTTTTATGCCCCAGTAATCATTCGGGGGCATATAGTTTTTGGTCTGTTCGTCTGTCTGTCTGTTTGTCCGCAAAAACTTTAACCTTGGCCATAACTTTTGAATGGTAATTGATAGGGCTTTCATATTTCACATGTGTATTCCTTGTGACAAAACCTTTCCATTGATACCAAAATTTTTGACCTTGTGACCTTGACCTGTCCTACCGACAAAGATGCCAATGGGGGCATTCATGTTTCACAAACACATGTTTTTTTTTATTTTTTTTAAATAATTATCTATTTTGGTACATACACATACATGTATGCTTTATGAAAGAAGTTGTGTGATTTTTACATCCACATCTCATAGAGATGGGACTGAAATCAAAATATGGAATCAAAATATGAGATTCATTAATACATACATTCTGAAATAGAAAACTATTGGAAAATCTTAATTTCATTACTGAATGTACATATGCAGTACATGTATTTATTAGTGAGAGATGAATGTGTTCATCATAAGTTGAAAATTTATGACTTTGCCTTGAATGAAACTTCAGATGCTGTAATACATGTGAAGATGTACGGGAAGCTTACAGAAAGAAAGGCTGGGCATTCAATACTCCAGAAAATATAGAACAATGTAAAAGAGAAGGATGGTCAGAGAAAATCCAGGCCCAGAAAAATGAAGGATGTCTTACCTTTGGGTATTTAGAAGTGAATAAAGTACAAGGAAACTTCCATTTTGCACCAGGAAAGAGTTTTCAGCAGCATCATATTCATGGTAAAATGTCAAGATTTGTAATTAGGTAGTCAGTAAGTAATTAGTATTGGGTAATTAATCTGAATCTTGATTTTAAGCGAGCCATGATGACTTTGATATTTTACATGTAGACTCCTCATCACCAGAGATTTCATTTGATACCACGACTGTTTAACCTAGTGATCAACCTTGACCTCTGACCTACTTTTCAAAAACTTAAACCTAGGCTATACATATATCTTTAAGGGCTAATATCATAGCCATAGACATAGTTAGTTATTCATCAGGAGATATACAATGTACATGTAGCCCATGTTAAAGTTTTTAAAAAGTAGAGCTTAGATATTTCACTTGTTTGATACTTCATTTCATTTGAAGCCTTGACTTTTGATCTAGTAACCTTGACCTTTGTCTTTCTTTTAAAAACTTTAATGTGGCTTTGTCTTTCTTTTAAAAACATTCATGTGGCTATATCTCATGAAGTACATGTATATGTGATAGGGTTTAGATATTTCACATATGGTTACCTCATAGCCAGATCTTTCTTGTGAAGCCTTGACTGTTGACCTACATGTACTGTCCTGTTCACTTAATCCAGAGCACCCTATTTTGGCAATTTATTCTGTCATCTGAAGAATTTTCTATAAATTATAGTTTCCGAGAATTGACCTCCTTTAGTCATAATTGGAAATTAACTTCAACTTACCCTATCAGCTGCCTTCAAACCGCAATATGAAAAATAAAATGTCTACGGGAAATTTCCATGTTAATTTCAAGACGCCGCCATATTGTTCTCCGTGTCAACAATAGTAAACAGTGACATCAAAGCTCCCAACGTCACGCATTTTCAGTGATTTTACTATAGAAAATCCCCATAGACTTTTTATTTTCCATCCTATTTCTAACTTAATTGACGTACAACCAAAACAATGGTATTTTCTGTTACATCTAAAGGAGTACTATGAAATTGATATCTTTTTGGAAGATGACAGTATTTTACTTTAGAAAAAACGGGAAAACAGGGTGCTCTGGACTTGGTGAACAGGACAGTAGTGACCTTGATCTTGGAATTTGACCTACTTTCAAAAACTTTTACCTGGACCATATCTTTTGAACTATGACCTTGGAGTTTGACCCATTTCTCATGTGGATATCTCATGACAAGACAAACTTTAGGGACCTTGACTTTTGACGTAGCAACCTTGTCCTTGGAGTTTGACCTACTTTTCAAAAACTTTTACATGGGCCATATATTTTGAACTATGAGGGATAGAGCATAGGTACATGAATGATGACCAGACCTTTTTTTCTCACCTTTACTTTTTATCTGTTGACCTTGACTTTGGAATTGACCTATTTCTCAAAATCTTTAACCTGATTTTGGGACTTACATATGATATCAACACTGGACATTTTATAAACAACTTTACTCTGAACTTGAAAGTGGATAATTTAATACACGTACCTCTTCAAAATCATTTCTACATGAAGCATATTTATTGACCTTGACCTTTGGCAAAATACCTTTTTGACGAGACAGTATTTATAACTTTTGAATTATGTATATCAGATAATTAATAACATCCACTGGTATGATGTTTTGTCCCTCAAGACAAATATAATTCGTCACTCAAATTGTGAAAATATATAAATTATATGTATTTTATATTTTTGTAGTTCATGATCTCCAAGCATTTGGAGGCCAAAAGGTGAGTTCATGTTCAGAACCTTTCTTATCATTGTTAAAAATACCTCTACAATTCTTTTAAAGAGAAATTAGAGTCTTTGACACAACAGCAATGTTCAGTCATAAGGATAGATTAGTAACTGTTAGCCCCCTCCATTTTATAGTTTTAGGTTTTGAAACTGTAAAATCAAGAAATCAAAATCAAAGATCAATCAGGAACAGGAATTAAAATTAATTTGTAATCATAAATAATATCAGAGAGAAGTTTGTGGATTTTGTTCATGTTGTTAGCCATAAAACTTTCCAAAAGATTCTGTATTGAAATTCTTAATGAAAAATTATAACCTTCTGCCCTACTATAACAAAAATTTAATTTTCATTTCACACATTTTTCAGTGATGTTGCTTTCTTTTGCAGTTGTCTTATCATGTCATGCTTGAATTGACCCCATAAATGTCATATTTATGATTTTTGTGCTTACACACATTACATAATACTTCAGAATAATGTTACTGGACAAAAAGCTCAAGATTAGTTTATCAATTATGATGCAACACTAAAATGGTGACGTTGTCATGCTATTTATACCAAACTAATTGAAATTTTTCCGTTTTTAAGTATGTCATAGGATAAAAAGAATATCAAATAATGTTCCTTATATACATGTAATTATATATGCAGTATTTATTTTAAAAACAAATCCCTGAAAATCAAAAGTTTGGGATGTAAAATCACTTAACTCGTTTCATAAATACATGTACATATAAATAAAAAATTATTTGTGATTCTCCATAACTGATGACAAAAATATTATTTCATTCTTCAGTAAATATTTCAAATACATGTATGTATAAATAGAAAACTATTTGATTCCCATTTCCCAGTAAGTACATATTTTGTATTTCTCATTTCAGTTTAATATTTCCCACAGTATACACCATTTATCATTCGGCACTGATTATCCTGGTATTGTGAATCCACTAGATAATACTCTACAGTCGGCTGAACATGGTAGGTAAAAAAATCGTATTAATTCTTCCTTTTCTCAAAAAATGTCAACAAACGGACATTATCATTTTCACATAACCAAAGTAGACTTTGCTTGATTTTTATACAGACAAATTTCATACAGACCAAGACGTGACATCACAACATTTGACATAACTTTTTACTGTGACATCGAAACAGATCTATGATGTCACAGTAGAGTGTAACGTCAAAAGTTGTGATGTCGGGTCTTCATGGTCTTGGCGTGTCTAAAATGCAAGTCTAGCAGTAATATGAAAATGGTCTATTTAAGTTGTTGGATTTAGTGTACACTGTATTAACTTTCTATATAACCTCCATTGAGCTTTAAAAACCCAAAGGATGAAAATGTGACTGTCCTTAAGGAGGACATGGCTCTAGATTTATCACTCTGCCCTATGAAAAAGCCATGATTTTGTTCGCTCGTTCTTCAAATCTGCCATTATATTGGACTTTGATGAGCTAAGGGGTCATTCATCAATGGTTCTTTCAATGAATTAATAAGTAGTTTTGTTCTTGTTATAAACATTAGATTCCAGATATGCTAGGGTGATAAACCCCGAGTTTATAACCCAACAAATTTCGGAACTTCTCAGTGCTTATCTACAACAAAACCTCTGTTTGACGTCATGCTAACTTCGAGAATGTTGGTCGAATATCAAATCAATTGATACAAGTTGAGGATGTTCAAAATGTACAAGTTTTGACAGTGCAATTTGTTTTATGTATACACCTCTCACTTTAACCTTGAACTTTATTGATATGGACATGTTTTCTTCCCTTCAAGAGGGGGTGGACAGGGTGAAAGGGAGGGGGGAGGAAGGGTTGCGGGAGGAGGGAGAGAAGGGGGAGGGAGGAAGCGGGGCGGGAGGGGGGAGGTAAGGGAAGGGTGAAAAGGAGGGGTAGGCAGGAGGTGGTGGGAGGGGGAGGTAAGGGGATGGGAGGGGGGGGGGGGGGGAGAGGTACCCCCTGTCTGCCCCCCCCCCTTCAAGTTTGATGTATGTGTGACATGAAAACAAATTTATAAATACATGTATTGATGTGACAATTCAGGACAAAGTTACATATTTATGTGTTGCTTTACCTCAGAGGTGGAAGAAAACTGTAGTAAACTTGTAGCTGCACATCACATCTAGGGGTTGCTTTGTTGTAGATACAGCTCGTGTTGTTCACCAATACACCACTTGCAAATCTTTATAATAGATTACAAATCATGTGCATATTTGTAGCTATTCGGTATTTTTAATAACCAGAGTTACCTCTTATTTGGGACGGTATTTGACGAAGACTAATTGTGACATCATCAAATTCTGTGGAATAGGTCCTTAAACTCTGGAAGATGACGGTATAAAATCAACGTTACCATACGATTTTCATGACGTCATAATGGTTTCACATCAGATACCGTCTCAAATGGGCAATAACTCTGAATTCCGCATAGACTCAGTACATGCATGACAACCACTGAACCAGGCAACCAAAAATTTTGAACCCTGTCATCATGAAAAACAAGACTAAAGGTTGTCAACTCTTCACTTTTTGAGATCCAATGTGACCATGTCCAATATGGGAATGGTATTTAATGTCATTTGTAAAAGAATTTATTTATCTACATTTAAATAGAAAATAAGTCAACTTAAAGTGTACCATCCTCTTCCTTAGTGACTAGATTGTTACCTTGACCTCTGACTATGACATTATCTTGAATAGATGGTCATTTACAATATTTTCCAGTTTCTTTGTTTCAATGAAAAGAGGATGCTTTGTATGAATAGTATTCAGCCTGATAAATTATTTCAAATATAGAGGTGTATTTATCCCTGATAAATCATTCTCAAAACAGAAATCAGTAATCGGCTACTTGGATGTTTAAGAAGGACAAATAGTCGGATGACGTCATCAATCTTCCATGACTATTATATGGATTGGGTGATTGGATAAAATTGATTGATTTTCAAAGTCAAATGCTGAAGCTCAAGCTCACAGGGTTAAAATGAAAGTTTACATGTGGAAAAAATTCTAAAACATCTCAGAATGAGACACTTTGAAAAGTCCAAGGTTTTTATTATTAGGCAAGGGAATGAGCACTATGCTTCGTGTCGTCTTGTATATGAATCTCAGAATGCATTTGTTTTTTTTTTTTTATATACACGTAAAAGAGTTATCAAGCTCAATGATCAAGGTCATTACAATGAAATTGCCTGACAGTGTATGCATAAAATTATTCATATTTTTTATTGTTATTAAGGTAGCAAACCTACATCAGTGAAGAGCTATAGGTTGCAATCTATCCTTTTTTTTTTGGAGAAAAAATGGGGGGGGGGGGTTGAATATCATTGTATCTTTACTATTTTTATGGATACATATAAAATTTTCTTTACAAATCAATTTATCTTATAGATTAGAATATATCAACAATTATTTTGGCATGGTTTGACCTTGATTTTATCGTTTTATGTGCGATTTATACGGTACTGTTGAGTATTTCTACGTTATTATTCATAGGGTACATGGAGGCAAAATGGCGAATATTTTCTGAAACTTTTCAATACTGTTGAAGTTTTTGCTCTAAATGAATTAAGATATTCAGTATAAAGTGAAAACTCGAATGTCATTTGTGTAAATATCAAGGAAATATTGAAAAGCTTCAAATTTTGATTTTTTATGGCATAAACCGTTAGAAATGTAACGTCCGCTTATTGCTGTTTTTTGACCATTATGCTCATCAGACTATTGAATATATAAAAAACCTGGATTGAGTTGAACTCTTGTTGTATATTTCTTCATTCAGGATACATTGATCAATTAAAGCAGTTTTAAATAGCTTTTGACCTTGAATCCCTTAAGTATTCGTCATCCTTAAAGAACAAAATAGCTGATGTTGATGACTTTTCTTTCAAAATCTACTTTTAAAATAAGCTGACATGAGGGATGCTCTATTTATAGACAAAGGGACCATGTGTCAAGAAGTGTAAAATATCAACACTCCATTCAGATCAATCCTGAAAGTTTTGATCAATGTAAAACTTGCAGACTTAATGGTACAGCTTTCACATAATGATATATCAAGAGCAAGTAAAGGAAATGCAAGCATAGCAACCCCTCGCAACTGCATACTCTATCCTACAAACAAAGAGATTTTAAAATAAAGTCCAAAATAACCTTGACCTTCATCTTCTTCCCATGGGATTATGATCCCATCGCAACATAGTTGCAGAGGGATATAGTAACACCGTCGTTCATGTGTAAGTGAGTATGTGTGTATGTGTCATTTTGCATACAGCCTAGAGATCAGTTTTCATCGGATCTCGACCAAACTTCATACACATACTCCTTATGGCAAGAGGAAGAAGCCTAATGATTTTTAAGGTCATAGGCCAAGGTCACAGACTGGAAATGGCTAAAATCCTTGTATACAGTCTAGAGGACACGGTTTTGATCTGATTATGACCAAACTATACAAACTTATTCCTTGTGGCAAGAGGAAGAACCATATTGATTTTCAAGGTCATAGGTCACAGATTGGAAATGGTTCAAAATCTCTATACAGCCAAGAAGGCACAGTTTTGATTGGATCTTTACTTCCTTTTGGCAAGAGGAAGAACCCTATTGATTTTCAAGGTTATAGTTCAGGGGTCAAGGTCACAGATTGGAAATGACTAAAATCCTCTTATACAGCGTAGAGGACACAGTTTTGATTGGATCTTGACCAAACTTCATTTGCTTAATATTACTTTATTCCTTTTGGCAAGAGGAAGAACCCTATTGATTTTAAGGTCATAGGTCAAGGTCACAGATTGGAAATATTAAAAATCCTTGAATGCAGCCTGAGTGAGTACATGTATATTGATTTACGTGCTGTGCGAGGGGATGCTACGCTTTGCATTGCCTGGGTTTTATTTGTGAAAGGAATGGTGATCCTATGATTATTGATTTATCTTTTATGCTGTTCACAAGGATTTGAAGCCTCAGTCCACCATGACCTTGACCTTCAAAATGAATAGGGTTAATTCTTTTCCTATGGGAACATTTGTGGAAGGTTTGGTAATTCTATTATGATTGCTTTGTCTTTTATTCTGTTCTTAAAAGATTTTTTAACGCCTCAGTTGACGGTGCCCATTGACCTTGAAAATCAATAGAGTTCATCCTCTTTCCCCATTTTCTCGAGGCAAGTGGGGGAAGAGGATGAACTCTATTGATATATATTGATACGTAATATGGGGGAAGAGGATGAACTCTATTGGTATATATCTTACTCCCCTCAAATGAGAAGTTTCAAATTTCCCACAACTTTCTGAGCTCCGCCTAGTGAGCATTCAAACTTTATGTCTCTTGATAGCTCGTCATCACTAGCCAATAAGCACACATATCTCTACAGGTTTCATTCGATTTTGGTACAAAATGAAGTACATGTACCTGACATATCTATTAAACATTAGAAACGCATCTCTTATTAAATTCGCTCCAGCATATTCGACAGATTTAAAAGGGTGCGGCCATATTTTTTCCAACCTTCGCTTCGTCTTTTATGCTGTTCCCAAGGATTTTAAGCCTAAGATCACTATGACCTTGAAAATCAATAGGTTTCATCCTTTCCCCTGGGGGTTCATTTGTGGAAGGTTTGGTGATTATAAGATGATTGCTTTGTCTCCATGCTGTTCACAAGAAGTCGGACACACAAACACATGGATGCATGGCAGTGATGCTATATAATAAGTTGTTAGCTGATAGCAGCAACCATATGCTCAAGTTAAAACTACATCCCTTGGACATACTAAACAAATTACAAATCATATACACAATGTCAAAATCAGTTTTATTATTTTTTCCATCATTCATCAATATTTTATCATGATATATACATTTTATGTTCAGAGTGCTCAAAGTGAGTAAACAATTCTGTACTCAAACAATATTCTTGATTGCCATATTCAGTATGTGTGTGGTCTTCTCTTGTTCGTAAAAAAAATGAATGGTTTCAAGCAACTTCAGTAATCTGAAATATTTTCTTGGAGGCTCACATGTCATGTCATCATCAAATCAGTTTATGAACAGTAATAAATAAATTTCTTTGTAATATATGTTTTTTGAAGGTGAATAAATTGAAATTTAGATCATGACACGAAGTATTGTGTTTTTATTAAACTCAGATATTCATAGTATAAATAATCACTAAATAAATGTACATTTCTATGGGTTGTAACACTGCTTCTTTTCCTGGCTATACGTGTACATGTAAATAATTCAACTTCAACATTAGAGGTCAACAACTTTTATCCATGTTACAAAAAATTATTGAGACGATGTTTAATTTCCAAGATTATTAATGAATGCGACTTCAGAAAATATCTTGCATATACACTGGCAAGTCAAGTCAAGGCAATAAATGAGAGAAAAAAGACCAAAAATGCATGAAAACATAAAATAGTTAGTTCATTCATTTCTAAATTCCATGCCAGGTCTTAAAATGTTTGGCACAACTAGTTACACAGTCAGATATTCTTTATATAACCTCTCAAAACATGGCATGGATTATTTTGATGAAAGCTGTTGTTGTGAACAGAATGATTGTTTTAACACCTAATTCCGGTACCGATAGCTAGGAATGTCCCAAACGTCCCACCTCCTTGTAACATTGATTTTCCAACGGTCTGTAGTAATTCCCGTCCTCGTAGTCCATACCTTCAAATTATTGAATAATTTGATTATTTATTATAAAATACAATCTGAAGAATTTGAACCAACTTCACATACATGTATGCATTATTACTTAAAGGCCAGGTGGGGACTATACATGTATAAGAAGACAGGTAAATTTTCTGTCATTTCCTCACAGAATGCTGTAGGGTTTAACATCTCTAGATGCTATCTCGGTCCGACTTATCCCTTATTCCCCTCTCAATTTTTGATTGACCGCTTTTAAAAAAACAGATAATATTGCGGTATCTCATTAGTATGATCAAGTTTACCTGTCGGTGTGTCTTTGATGTAACACACCGTTCGTGATTCTAGGAACGTCACCCAAGTAGACCCTGCTATCATCAAAGCAGGTAATATATATCACGCCCACCAAGCCCAAGTCACTTACTGACTTAGTTATGCACATTAATGACTACCCAGTTGAAAAACCCGGCCTTTAAGTACAGCTTTGTTGCAAATGCCGTATAAAAGCTTTTAAGTTTTGGGTCCCATTTGTAACATGAGTATTTTTCTTTGACTCAAAGCTAGAAATGAAAATAGATAATGATACAGCTTTATGAATAACTATCATTAATAAAGCCTACGCTCACGCAGCAAGATATGCCCTTTGGGATTTTTTTCACAACACCAAAATATCTAAGTCCCATAACTCCATAAGGACAAATCAGATGAACCTGAAAATCGAAAGGCGGCTTCCTCTTCAAAGTCTGATCACAATATACAAATATGAAAATCTGTTGAGGCATATTCAAGTTATTGTGTTCCATGCACCTATCTTTTGCCCTTGTATGTGCATATAACCCCCCCCCCCCCCCCCCCCCATTACACATTATTTCCGGATAATGTGACAAAAAATTTAAGAACCCGCTATATATGTGAAAGAACATTCTTTCTACTTGAAGTATACAAAATTTCAAAACATTTTGACCAGAAATAGATTTTTAAAGAATTTTTAACTATTTTAGTATATTTTTACATTGTATCTAATATATCTAAGTCCCATAACTCCGTAACGACAAATCGGATGAACCTGAAAATCGAAAGGCGGCTTCTCCTTTAAAGTCTTATCACAAAGTAAAAATATCATGTAAATCCGTTGACGTATATACAAGTTATTGCGTTCCATGCGCCTATATTTTGCCCTTAGCTTAACATGTATGTGCATATAACCCCCCCCTCCCATTACAAATATCTCGGTTATGCGACCAAAATATTAAAAACCCGTTACATATGTCAAAGAACATCCTTTCTACCTTAAGTATACAAAATTTCAAAACATTTCGATCAGAAATAGATTTTTAAATAATTTTTAAAAAATGCAAGTACATATGTAGTAAACTGACCTTAGTGCACTAAATCCTCCAAACAGTCCTCCTGATGCCATACCCACACATAAACCCATCATAAATCCTACTTTCATTTTGTCAAAACATGACGGTTGTGACGGCTGTCCGTACTGACCGTACCCAGAGGGTGGAGGAGCTGGCATTCTTCTCTACTGGCTAAAATACAAAAGGAATTGCCATCAATAGTTAGAGTCCTCCATCAAGAAAGGAATCGATGCCAAGTTACACTGGAAAATTTATCATCAATGACTTAATGAACGCCAAGAAAGAAAATAAATGCCAATTAAGAGGATACCAATGACCAAATATGATAATATCTGAGTATTTTCTTTCATAAGTATAGTGCATGTGAAAAGCAATTATGGACCACTCCAGCATTCATTGGAGAATTAATGCCCTCATTTGGGGCGAGAAAAGTATCCCAGACAATTTGTCCTCAAGATATTTGCTAATAGTTTCAACATTTTTCTGATTTCTAAAAAAAAATTGAAAATTATCTTCCAAATAATGTTATGGTATGAAGGTGAGATGTGAATAACAAGTCGATTGACAAATGTTTTTGGAAAGAGTTAGACATCGGTTAATTGTCGCAACAAGTCCAAATTTCATATTATGGAAAAGACACCCCAAGACCTGCATGTGATATTGCAACTTTTGAAGTTAATTTTTACTGTAACATAAATCTGTTTCGACGTCACAGTAAAAAGTTATGACAAAGATTGTGATGTCAGTGTCTTGGCATGTACCTGTATAAAATATATGAATTCTCTTTCAAAAAGGCTGCTCCGCTTCATATGTGGCTTTATTCTGAAAAGCGATGGGTAGCGGTCGAGCATCCTTTATTGTGAATGAAATTGGTATTGAGTGCAAGATTACTGCGGTATTAATGTAAAAATCGACAATAGACCTTTACACAACATTATTGCTGATTTTACTTATTTCTGATTGGCGGAGAAGAAGTTATTTGATAGTGTAACTCAGAGTGACTGTGAGTTGACCGCTAACGCTCGAAAGCGGTCTATTCAGGATTCAATGACGTAGTAATAACCAGCACGTGCACATGCATTGATTTTTGTATAAGTGTTAGATCTTTGACTTAGCGTCTCATTACAATGTAAATGTTAAAAAAATCCTGATGATTTATTAAAGCAGTAATTGACTTTTGATTTTGGTCTATCCGTGACTATACACTTGGCCAGGCATTGGTTAACCTCAGGCTTTGGCTTCTGTCAACCAATACCTGACCAGGTTTGTTATACATGTAGTCACGAGAAGACCTCATGATTGTATATAGCATTCAAGCATGTACTGCAAGTTTTGTATATCGGTAGGAATCTGATCAGAAAATAAACGTAATGGTAAATCGATCGATTATCAATTTAAAGTGGAAAACGGTATTCCATGCAATTTGCGACATATAAACATGATAAAGGCCAATTCGTTTCAGCGACAAATATTGAAATTGATAATCAAAATTGAAGGGCATTGTTGATTGTTGGCAACTATGCCATAAGGTCATTTTATTGTTTTTGAGTGGATCGAATACCGCACGAATGACACAGTGATAAGAATAAAGGTCTACTAGTATTACGTCAGGATCGCAGGACAGAATTTCCTCTGACTGATCGTTCAGTGATTGTAAAATCATGTGTCAGTTCTCTATTCTATTAAATGAATAAAAAAACATTTACTCCTACGAGTCAGATATCATTAAAATTGTTAAAAAGTTACCCCGTGTGACACAATTAATGCAATTCACAACTTGATTCTCTTTACGACCTTTCCAACAGGTGCTCGATGTCGTACGAAACGCACAGCGTTCGAGATGTCTCAAGTTTAGACATTTTGTACCTTTTCATTGAAAATAAGTAGGGGAGAACTTTGAGAATAACTTAGAAAGAAAGCAAAATGCTTACTTAAAAACTTCAATTAGTCATGTGAGTAAGACATGCATAAATTGTAGATGAATGTGTACGAATGACCTATTTATAGTATCTTAGCTGCCTCGTTTTGTCAGGCCAAGTGGTCTAGGGGTATGATTCTCGCTTCGGGTGCGAGAGGTCCCGGGTTCGAATCCCGGCTTGGCCCCATGGATTTTTGTTCTTTTTTACCAACAATTTTTTAGACTGATAAACAGCATTAACAACTGAGGAGTTAATGATTTCGTTAAAATGTTCTCCTGTTTACAAATAACTAAAGCCTCTTCTGACACTGTTACTGAAGTTTTCCTTTACTTACTAATTAAAAACTTCAGATATATTCCAAGCCAAAGTGGACAAATGACAAATATCTTATGATTATAATTCATTTCCTTATATGAAAAATTCATTTTCTAATAGAAGAAATTTATTTTCTAAAAATTGAATTGAATATTTGATATTCTTTTTTTTTTAACATTGGAAATTTATTTTCTAATATAAGAAATTCTCTTATAGAACATGTAGAAGAAATTATTTTTCTAATATTGGAAATTCATTTTTGATAATAAGAAATTTATTTTCTTATCAATTTCTAATATTTTCTAATCCAAATGTATAATAAAAACAATTTCTTATATAACAACACCAAGTCTTTTCTAATATACCAGTAACCTAATTTCTAATATTAGAAAATGAGTTTGTAATATTAGAAACAAAGAAATTAATTTTTATGCCTTCGTAATCAAAGATTCAGGGGCATATAGTTTTTGGTCTGTCTGTCTGTTTGTCCGCAAAAACTTTAACCTTGGCCATAACTTTCGAATGGTAAGTGATAGGGCTTTCATATTTCACATGTGTATTCCTTGTGACAAGATCTTTCCATGGATACCAAAATTTGTGACCTTTTGACCTTGACCTTGTAGTTTGACCTATTTTCGAAAAACTTTAACCATGGGCATAAATTTTGAATGGTAGGTGATAAGGCTTTCATATTTCACATGTGTATTCCTTGTGACAAGACCTTTCCATGGATACCAAAATTTTTGACCTTGTGACCTTGACCTTGGAATTTTACCTACTTTTGAAATACTTTAACCTTGGCCATACCTTTTGAATGGTAAGTGATATGGCTTTAATATTACACATGTGTATTCCCTACGAGAAGACCTTTCAATGAATACCAAAATTTTTGACCTTGTGACCTTGACCTTGGAGTTTGACCTACTTTCGAAAAACTTTAACCTTGGCCATAAATTTTGAATGGTAGGTGATAAGGCTTTCATATTTCACATGTGTATTCCTTGTGACAAGACCTTTCCATGGATACCAAAATTTTTGACCTTGTGACCTTGTCCTTGGAATTTTACCTACTTTTGAAAAACTTTAACCTTGGCCATACCTTTTGAATGGTAAGTGATATGGCTTTAATATTTCACATGTGTATTCCTTGGGACAAGGCCTTTCAATGAATACCAAAATTTTTGTCCCCCGCTTTCCCGAAAGCGCGGGGAAATTAAAACTGGTTCGTCCGTCCGTCTGTCCGTCTGTCTGTCAGTCACAAAAACTTTAACCTTGTGCATAACTTTTGAATTGTAAGTGATAGGGCTTTGATATTTCACATGTGTACTCCTTGTGACAAGACCTTTCCATGGATACCAAAATTTGTGACCTTGACCTTGGACTTTGACCTACTTATTAAAAACTTTAACCTTGACCATATCAAAGCCCTATCACTTACCATTCAAAAGTTATGCACAAGGTTAAAGTTTTTGTGACTGACAGACAGGCGGGCGGACGAACCGGTTTTAATGTCCCTGCGCTTGTGTACTCCTTGTGACAAGACCTTTCCATGAATACCAAAATTTTTGACCTTGTGACCTTGACCTTGGACTTTGACCTACTTATTAAAAACTTTAACCTTGACCATAACTTTTGAATGGTAGGTGATAAGGCTTTCATATTTCACATGTGTATTCCTTGTGACAAGACCTTTAACCTTGGCCATACCTTTTGAATGGTAAGTGATATGGCTTTAATATTTCACATGTGTATTCCTTGCGACAAGACCTTTCAATGAATACCAAAATTTTTGTCCCCCGCTTTCGAGAAAGCGCGGGGAAATTAAAACTGGTTCGTCCATCCGTCTGTCCGTCAGTCACAAAAACTTTAACCTTGTGCATAACTTTTGAATGGTTAGTGATAGGGCTTTGATATTTCACATGTGTACTCCTTGTGACAAGACCTTTCCATGGATACCAAAATTTTTGACCTTGTGACCTTGACCTTGGACTTTGACCTACTTATTAAAAACTTTAACCTTGACCATATCAAAGCCCTATCACTTACCATTCAAAAGTTATGCACAAGGTTAAATTTTTTGTGACTGACGGACAGACGGGCGGACGAACCGGTTTTAATGTCCCCGTGCTTGTATTCTCATTGTGACAAGACCTTTCCATGGATACCAAAATTTTTGACCTTGTGACCTTGTCCTTGGAATTTTACCTACTTTTGAAAAACTTTAACCTTGGCCATACCTTTTGAATGGTAAGTGATATGGCTTTAATATTTCACATGTGTATTCCTTGGGATAAGACCTTTCAATGAATACCAAAATTTTTGTCCCGCGCTTTCCCGAAAGCGCGGGGAAATTAAAACTGGTTCGTCCGTCCGCTTGTCTGTCTGTCCGTCAGTCACAAAAACTTTAACCTTGTGCATAACTTTTGAATGGTAAGTGATAGGGCTTTGATATTTCACATGTGTACTCCTTGTGACAAGACCTTTCCATGGATACCAAAATTTGTGACCTTGACCTTGGACTTTGACCTACTTATTAAAAACTTTAACCTTCACCATATCAAAGCCCTAACACTTACCATTCAAAAGTTATGCACAAGGTTAAAGTTTTTGTGACTGACGGACAGACGGGCGGACGAACTGGTTTTTATGTCCCCATGCTTGTGTACTCCTTGTGACAAGACCTTTCCATGAATACCAAAATTTTTGACCTTGTGACCTTGACCTTGGACTTTGACCTACTTATTAAAAACTTTAACCTTGACCATAACTTTTGAATGGAAAGTGATAGGGCTTTGATATTTCACATGTGTATTCCTTGTGACAAGACCTTTAACTTTGGCCATACGTTTTGAATGGTAAGTGATATGGCTTTGATATTTCACATGTGTATTCCTTGTGACAAGACCTTTCAATGAATACCAAAATTTTTGTCCCCCGCTTTCTCGAAAGCGCGGGGAAATTAAAACTGGTTCGTCCGTCCGTCTAACCGTCTGTCCGTCAGTCACAAAAACTTTAACCTTGTGCATAACTTTTGAATGGTTAGTGATAGGGCTTTGATATTTCACATGTGTACTCCTTGTGACAAGACCTTTCCATGGATACCAAAATTTTTGACCTTGTGACCTTGACCTTGGACTTTGACCTACTTATTAAAAACTTTAACCTTGACCATATCAAAGCCCTATCACTTACCATTCAAAAGTTATGCACAAGGTTAAAGTTTTTGTGACTGACGGACAGACTGGCGGACAAACCGGTTTTAATGTCCCCGCGCTTGTGTACTCATTGTGACAAGACCTTTCCATGGATACCAAAATTTTTGACCTTGTGACCTTGACCTTGGACCTTGACCTACTTATTAAAAACTTTAACCTTGACCATAACTTTTGAATGGAAAGTGATAGGGCTTTGATATTTCACATGTGTATTCCTTGTGACAAGACCTTTCCATGGATACCAAAATTTTTGACCTTGTGACCTTTACCTTGGACTTTGACCTACTTATTAAAAACTTTAACCTTGACCATAACTTTTGAATGGAAAGTGATAGGGCTTTGATATTTCACATGTGTATTCCTTGTGACAAGACCTTTCCATGGATACCAAAATTTTTGACCTTGTGACCTTGACCTTGGACTTTGACCTACTTTTCAAAAAACTATAACCTTGTCCATAAGTTTTTAATGGCAAATGATAGGGCTTTCACATTTCACATGTGTATTCCTTGTGATGAGATATTTCTGTTGGTAACAACATTCTGACCTTGTGACCTTGTCCATGGAGGTTGACCCACATTTAAAAACTTCAACCTCGACCATTAGTTTTTGATGGTAATTTAAATCATAGGTCTTAAATATTTCACATGTGCATACCTTTTCATAAGCCCTGTCCCTTGGAAACAAAACAAAAGTTTTTTTTCCTTTTTACCTTTTCTTGGAGTTAATCTTTCATATTTAGAATGTTGATAATATATGAGATGTCTGTAAGCATTTCTTTAAAGACAAACACCCAAAAGCGGGGGACCACAATTCCTTGAATTTGATTTTTGACCTTGTGACCTTGACCTACTTTTGAAAAACTTTAACCTTGGCCATAACTTCTGAATGGTAAGTGATAGGGCTTTCATAATTCACATGTGTTTTCTTTGTGACAAGACCTTTTCATGGATACCAAAATTATTTACCTCTTGAACTTGACCTTGGTGTTTGACCTAATTTCGAAAATTTAAACTTTAGCCATAACTTTTGAATGCTAATTGATATGGCTTTCATATTTCACACATGAATTCCTTGTGGCAAGACTTTTCCATGATACCAAATTTGACCTTGTGACCTTGCCCTCAAAATGTGAAACTACTTTTCAGCTGTTTTACTGTCAAAGATGCCAACGGGGGGCATTCATGTTTCATAAACACAGGTTTTATTCTATAATTAGAAATTCAGTTTCATATATGAAAAATTTGCTGTTCTTTGATATTGACTCAAGTTCTTGTGAAAAACTTAACTGCTCTGGTTCGAAAATTGTTCAAATTTTTATTGAAATAAAATCATTTCAAAAATAGGACATGACCAACAATTTTCTAATATCAGAATACATTTGTATAAGTAAATCAATTTCTTATATTAGAAAATGAATTACTTATATTTGAAAAAAATCTAATATAAAAGATACTTTTTTTGTCCACATTGGCTGGTCATACATATGGAAGATATGCCTAATTGATTTTTGGGTCAAAAGGTCAAGGTCACAGGATTATGATGAATGAAACTGGTATCTGATCATAACATAGTGTTTATTGCTAATTGCTAGAAATGTACTTCCTTGTGCATCAAGGATGTACCTTATTGATTTTATGATTTAAAGGTCAAGGTAACATAACTTTCAGTGATCATGGTGATAGTTGAAAATGGTTTCAGGATCATAATGGCCAGTATGTGTATTGCACCTTTCATCATGAAACTTGATGGAAATGTTCCCCATATATTAAGGATGTGCTGTGTTGATTTTGGGGTCAAAGGTTAAAGGTCACAGGACTTTGATGATTGAAAATTGTTTCCAGATCACAACAGAACTTGTCTTGTACCAATCATCTTGAAACTTGCCAGAAAAGTTTTGACGGCTCCCAATGTATAAATAAAATGTCCTGTTGAATTTGTTGGATCAAAAGGTCAAGGTCAAAGGACCACAGTGATTGAAAACTGTTTCCCAGATCATGATCATAATGAAATATTATGGACCCAAGCCTGAAAAGTCATGGAAGTTTGCTACTACAGGTAGGGGACTGAGTTGCCTATCTTAAAATAGTGAAGCAAAACATTACATGTACTTGATATTGTATTAATCCAATCTCTATTATTTTCACGATGTATACCATATAATACATGTATATATATATCTATTTTTTCTAATATTTCAGATTCAATGATGTTCTCATACTACATCAAAGTTGTTCCAACCACCTATGTAAAGGTTGATGGAAAAGTAAGTATCACATTTTTATGAAAAAAGAGGGAGGAGTAGGGGGTCTTCTCAGTAATTATTAATACTTGTCTAGATTATCTACCTACTTGCTCAGTATTGTACTTTTCTTTCCCTTGTATGGCAATCACTGTCCTCTGATATGTTCTATAATGTTGAGTTCAAGTTACATGTATCAGACAGGATAATTTCAATCTTGAGTCGAGGGAGGGGATAGTGGAGAGAGATGAATCATGCAATTTTACATATGACAGATTTCCTAGGTATCAACATGATCAATTATGTCACTTCCAAGATCATGTTGCAGAAAACTTGCTCAGTTATAAATTTATACGTCTAGACTTCTGACATTCATTCATCAATTTAAGAAGGGTCAGATCATAAACAATGTATATTAGAAATGAATTATAATGATGATTTTTGAAATAGATTCAACTTTCTTCTCCAGTTTTGCTCATACACTGTGAGACACATAAGTTGTCGCAATGGCTCCACACTGACCAATGAAAAAAGAGAATCTTATTTCAATTTCAATGATGTTGAATCTGATTATTGTGACTTCACAGAAATTTCGTCAGAAAATGTGGCGTCAGGTGGCATGAAATGTTTAAATTTACTTTTTTTGTCATGTTTCATGGAAGAAGAAATAGATTCTTTCACTTCATACTGAGTAAGACATAAAAATTTAAGCTTGTGGCAGAAATTTTACATCTTTTCCCTCGTTCCGCTATGCTTCACTCAGGAAAAGACAAAATTTCAGTCACTTGTGTAAATTTTTGTCTCACTCATTAGATCATGAAAGAATCTATTATTCTACACTAGAATATTTATATCATCTCTTTCTTTTTTTGCTTTGTTTCAGACACTTTACACCAACCAATATTCAGTTACAAAGCATTCCAAAGTGGTCGGAGGTAGCACAGGGGAAACAGGATTACCGGGGGCATTTTTTATATATGAGTTATCTCCCATGATGGTAAAATACACAGAAAAACGTAGGTTAGTATCGGTAATTACTTTGTATTTATTTATATCATAATCTCAATAATCGAATTTACAGTGTAGAAGAATTAAAGGGGATTTACATCGTATAATTCTGGTTGCCTGTAGTGATATGTAACATTTCACTTTTGAGAATTTTTTGAGTGAAACTTTTGAGTGAAAAAATTAAAAATCATTCATGCCAGCTAGGGTGTCTGATTTTTAGTATAAATGTAAATATGAGTAATGACTGTCTTTATTTGGGTATTCATAGGTGAATATTTCTGTTGGACCCAAGCAAATTTTCAGAGAAACTCTTCGTGGCATAGACAAATTTGCATGTGACCATGCAGATAGAATAATACCTCTATTTGTAAATCAATTTTTGTCCCTTCTTAAAATTATAAATTGGAAATGTAAACACTTTCTATGTGATTTGATAATGTTTGTATCTATAATGTCATTTCCTACATGTAACATATATAGTCTGTCACCTTCGGAATCTTATTATGATTTACCTTAAGTACATGTAAGTGATCTTTAAATAAACCTCCATTTCAGGTCATTCATGCATTTTCTTACTGGTGTTTGTGCCATAATAGGTGGAGTATTTACAGGTGAGCCCTTGAATTATTTATATTTGTATGCGTGTTTACAGGTGAAAATACTGTTCCCTGAGTGTCATGATGGCACAGATCATTAATACAGGGATATATATGGAAATTGGACTTGATGAGCCAATGGCCCATTAAGTCCAAAAACAGTGTGACAAGGATATAGAGGTTGTTATGGCCATCAATGGTCCAGTGGGGGGGGGGGGGGGTTGATGGGGGGGGGCTTGAAAATGACTATCTTGGCTTCTTTCAAATTACATGTTTGTCCCACTTTGAGAATGAAATTTGATCCACATGATAGGCATGCTTGGAATGATACAAACTTGCAGGATTGTAAGCACTCGGGACTTACGATTAAAGTAAATAGATAATTATATGTGAACCAATGGAGCAGCTGAACTGCGCAAAATTTCTGCTATATTATGCGCTAGATTGACCCAATACAAATTAAGTAGTGCGCTATCAAGAAAAACAATGCGCGAGAATAGAAAACATGCGGTCCAGATTGATCCCTGTTACAATATGTAATATATATATGTACAAACTACGTCAGCTTGATTAGCATGAATCTGTAGTATTGGATTCATGGGAATGACGTAAATAGTGCAATCAAAATTTAAGTGGGTGGGTGGGAGGTAAGATAGGTCTTATTTATCACTAAATCAATGACAATGTTGTTGTAATGTCATTTAATATGTATTTTATTGATGTACAGTGTATATCTGCACAGAATTTGGAAATTAACGGTTACAAATTTTCCCACTGAGATATTGTACATCACAACTCTATATAGAGTGTACATGAGGTTATTCAAACTTGCGATATATGATTTATATTAATTTGAAGCTGCGATATACAAAATGAATTTCATAGCTTAAGGATATTTGTGTGGCGCAAGTATGACCTCCCTTTGTAATCCGCAGTCCCGTGTTTACTTTCGGGATGGGTCCGTTATAGTTCTAATTTTAATCGTCAATATATGGAACTCTTATTGTATCGGAGATACAGATGTCGTATGTTTACAGGTGTGACAGCTGTATAAGATTTTATGCAGTTTTCAACCAAATTATAAGTGACATTTCTTTCTTATAAAAAAATTGTGGACACTTTCACCTATCTAGTCTTGAAGTCTGGTCTTAACTCTTTATTTTAAGTACATAAAAAGTATACCTTGTGTTTATAAATCGAAAAATAAAAACACATAAAGTACACAACCCTCTGTTTACGTACATGCGTGCATGGTCACCTCTTAGGACCCCCATGGCCAGAATCGCATCAAACTTGATATAAAGAATGATGTCACATATGTTTTATTTTCTGAAATGTCTTTGTCTATCCTCAAAGATTATACTTATATCAAATTCAAGTTTATAATGCTTGTCATTGTCAACATTTCATAGTAAACACATGGTAGCTCTGACGTCAATTTTCATGACCTGAGGTTGTTACAAATTCGATTGGCTTATACAGCCATGTGACCTTTACAATGTCAACAAGACCGTTTGTTTGCTTTACAGGATATTGTGCAATGTGTTTGTTCAAATTCAGATGGTTTTCTAAAACACAGTTTCTCTGTACAGTCTGTTATCAATACCATTCAGTTTGAAGTTACACATGAAATTATCAAATATTTCTTCATTGTATATATTGTTTCAGAAGAATGTTATTTCTAAAATGATTTTGACCAAAATTGCTGCATCTGGATTGAACATTAGCCACCTACAGATTGCTCACAGGCGTGATCCTGAAAATGGCATCAGGAACTTGTTGTCAGAAAAAATTTCTTCTACTGGTCAATCACGAGTTACAGCAAATTCTAGAATTATTTCTAGCATTAGTCATCATTTTCAGCTTTCATGTTCATGATTTTGCAATAGTAAAGAAAGACTAGATGGCTACTGTTGCAAGCAACAGACGGATTCCTCCTTTATTAGACCTTCCTCGGAACTGAAGTGTTAAAATCCGAAAAAAGAAGATGGAAAAAAGAATTGTTGCTTTAGTACCGTACTTATTCACTTCAGCAAATGAGTCAAAAGAGCTTATGTCTAATTTGGGACTCTTATTTATTTATCAACAAAATAGAAAAAAAAATACCTTTCATTTTTACGAAAGCTTTAAGCTCCATGCTCTATCAATATCAAATCCTTTACATTTACTTTCTCAAAACAGAATTGCACAATGATTTTGCAATGAGATAATTTCTATTAATAGAAAATGGCAACAACATAAAAGTACAGATATGTAATGCTACTAAGAAAAAAAAAGAAATAGAGAACAACAATAAAAGAGTTATCTATCTTACTATGTAAAGTTCAAATAAGATGTGCTACTTGTATGAAGAATAAATAGTTAAGGACAAAATCCTGTGAATTTTATAAGAAAAATTGTTTGTTATGACCTTGAAAAGTTTATTTTGCCTTTAACCAAGGTCATGGATAAAAGATAAGCATTTGAGTTTATTCTCATTAAGATTCCTCTTCATCTAATCAAAGCTCAATATTTTATCAACAAAAGTCTGTTGTGACCTTGAAATCGAACAAATGACCTTTGGTCAAGTTTAAGATGAAAGGACTTGATGCAAGGAATATTTGCGCCAAGTTTGAACTGTCAAGGACAAATGGTCTTTGTTCTATAGGCAAAAATTTGTTGTGACCTTGAGAATCAAAATTTGACCTTGGGTCAAGGTCAAGGTGAAAGGGCTTGGCTCAATGATTATATTTATGAAGTTTGAACTGTCAAGGTAAAATAGTCTTTGTTCTATAGGCAAAAGTTTGTTGTGACCTTGAGAATAATAATTTGACCTTGAAACTAGGTCATCATCAATGACTACCTACAAGTAGCCTACCTTCCAAGTTTCAACTCAAAATCTCGAAAACTGTAGGAATTGGCACTGTGCCAATTTAAAGTTCCATTTTCAACTCAAAATAGCACGAAAACCGTAAATTTTTTATCGAGCATGTAAGCGTATAAAAATTTGCAAATTTTCCAAAGAATAATATAAACAAATTTCGTTTAAATCATGTGATTAATTTAGAAGTTATAAGAGATTAAAGATTTGACCTTTGATGACATCTAGCGAGGGTATTGGTGAACTTATCGACAAACAAAAATTAGTTTAAGAAGATCTTTGTATGCTCTTTCTAATGGTACCATCCTTTTTGCTCTGTGTTGAAAGACCTTTGAATAAAGTGTCTGGAAATGGAAAGGGGTAAGAATAATAAGAATAATAATTAGATGGCTACTGTTGCAAGCAACAGACGGATTCCTCCTTTATTAGACCTTCCTCGGAGCAGAAGTGTTCAAATCCGAATAAAGAAGATGAAAAAATGAATAGTTGCTTCATTACCTTATTCACTTCAGCAAATGAGTCAAAAGAGCTTATGTCTTATTTGGGACTCTTATTCATTTTCAACAAAAAAGGAAAAAAATAAATAAATACCTTGCATGTTAACGAAAGCTTTAAACTCCATGCTCTATCAATATCAATATCCTTTACAATTACTTTCTCAAAACAGAATTGCACAATGATTTTGCAATGAGATAATTTCTATTAATAGAAAATGACAACAACATGAAAATACAGATATGAAATGCTACTAAGAAAGAAAAAGAAACAGAGAACAAGAATAAAAGAGTTATCTTTCTTATACTATGTTAAGTTCAAACAAGAAGGACTACTTGTGTGAAGAATAAATAGTATAGGACAAAAAGTGTGAATTGTATAAGAGTAAATGATTCTTATGATTTTGAGAATGATTATTTGACCTTGAACCAATGTCATAAATAGAAGATAAGTATTATGATCATTCTCATCACGATTGATCTTAATCTAAGCAAAGCTCAATATCTAATCAACCAAAGTCGGTTGTGACCTTGAAATCGAACAAATGACCTTGAGTCAAGGTCATTGTGAAAGGGATTGATGCAAGGAATATTTGTGTAATGTTTGAACTCACAAGGTCAAATAATCTTTGTAGTACTTTTATAGACTAAAGTTTGTTATGACCTTGAGAATGAGAATTTGACCTTGGTTTAAGGTCAAGGTGAAAGAGCTTTACTGAACAATGATGTATATGAAGTTTGAACTCTGAAGGTCAAATAGTCTTTGTTCTATAGGCGAAAGTTTGTTGTGATCTTGAGAATGAAAATTTGACCTTGGGTGAAGGTCAAGGTGAAAGAGCTTGGTTTAATGATAATATGTACGAAGTTTGAACTCTGAAGGTCAAATACTTTTTGTTCTATAGGCAAAAGTTTGTTGTGACCTTGAGAATGAAAATTTGACCTTGAAAGTAGGTCAACATTAAACGACCACCTATAAGTAATCTACTATCAAAGTTTCAACTCAAAATCTCAAAAACTGTAGAAATTGGCACCGTGCCAATTTAAAGTTCCATTTTCAACTCGGAATAGCTCGAAAACCGTAAATATTTTATCGAGCATGTAAGCGTATAAAAGTTTACAATTTTCCAAAAGAACATTTTAAAACAAATTTCGTTCAAATCGTACGGTTAATTTAGGAGTTATAAGTGTTTAAAGATTTGACCTTTGATGACCTCCAGCGGGGGTATTGGTGAGCTTATCGACAAACAAAAAATAGTTAAAAAAGATTTTGGTATGCTCTTTCTGATGGTACCATCCCTTTTGCTTTGTGTTAAAAGACCTTTGAATAAAGTGTCTGGAAATGATCAGGGGGTAAGAATAAAAATAATAATAATAATAATAATAATAAGAATAACTAGATGGCTACTGTTGCAAGCAACAGACGGATTCCTTTTTTATTAGACCTTCCTGGGAACAGAAGTGTTAAAATCCGAATAAAGAAGATGGAAAAATGAATAGTTGCTTCTTTACCTTATTCACTTCAGCAAATGAGTCAAAAGAGCTGATGTCTAATTTGGGACTCTTATTCATTTTTCAACAAAAAAGGAAAAAAATAAATAAATACCTTTCATGTTTACGAAAGCTTTATACTCCATGCTCTATCAATATCAAAATCCTTAACAATTACTTTCTGAAAACAGAATTGCACAATGATTTTGCACTGAGATAATTTCTATTAATAGAAAATGACAACAACATGAAAATAGAGATATGTAATGCTACCAAGAAAAAAAAAGAAACAGAGAACAAGAATAAAAGAGTTATCTTTCTTATACTATATTAAGTTCAAACAAGAAGGACAAATAATATAGGACAAAAAGTGTGAATTCTACAAGAGTAAATGATTGTTATGACCTTGAGAATGATTATTTGACCTTGAACCAATGTCATAAATGAAAAATAATTATTGTGATCATTCTCATCACGATTGATCTTCATCTGAGCAAATCACATTATCTAATCAGCCAAAGTCGGTTGTGACCTTGAAATCGAACAAATGACCTTGAGTCAAGGTCAGGTAAAAGGCTTTGATGCAAGGTATATTTGTGTAATGTTTGAACTCATAAGGTCAAATAATCTTTGTTTTATAGACTAATGTTTGTTGTGACCTTGAGAATGAGAATTTGACCTTGGGTCATGGTCAAGGTGAAAGAGTTTGATTTAATGATAATATGTATGCAGTTTGAACTCGGAAGGTCAATTACTTTTTGTTCTATAGACAAAAGTTTTTGTGACCTTGAGAATGAAAATTTGACCTTGGAAGCAGGTCAACATTAAATGACAACCTATAAGTAACCTACCATCCAAGTTTCAAGTCAATATCTCAAAAACTGTAGAAATTGGCACTGTGCCAATTTAAAGTTCCATTTTCAACTCCATATAGCGCGAAAACCGTAAATATTTTATCGAAGATGTAAGCGTATAAAAGTTTGCAAATTTTCTAAAGAACAATATGCAAGAAATTTCATTCAAATCGTACATCTAATTTAGAAGTTATAAGAGTTTAAAGATTTGACCTTTGATGACCTCTAGCGGGGGCATTGGTGAACTTATCGACAAACAAAAAATAGTTAAAGAAGATCTTTGTCTGCTCTTTCTAATGGTACCATCCTTTCTATTCTGTGTAAAAAGACCTTTGAATAAAGTGTCTGGACATGATGAGGGGTAAGAATAATAAGAATAATAATAAGAACTAGATGGCTACTGTTGCAAGCAACAGACGGATTCCTCCTTTATTAGACCTTCCTCGGAACTGAAGTGTTAAAATCCGAAATAAGAAGATAGAAAAAAGAATAGTTGCTTTAGTACCTTATTCACTTCAGCGAATGAGTCAAAAGAGCTTATGTCTAACTTGGGACTCTTATTCATTTATCAACCAAATAGAAGAAAAGAATAATAAATACCTTTCAATTTAACGAAAGCTTTAAACTCCATGTTCTATCAATATCAAATCCTTTACGATTACTATCTCAAAACAGGATTGCACAATGATTTTGCAATGAGATCATTTCTATTAATAGAAAATGACAACAACATGAAAGTACAGATATGTAATGCTACTAAGAAAAAAAAAGAAACAGAGAACAAAAATAAAAGAGTTATCTTTCTTATACTATGTTAAGTTCAAATAAGAAGGACTACTTGTGTGAAGAATAAATAGTATAGGACAAAGAGTATGAATTCTACAAGAGTAAATGATTGTTATGACCTTGAGAATGATTATTTGACCTTGAACCAATGTCATAAATGAAAGATAAGTATTGTGATCGTTCTCATCACGATTGATCTTAACCTGATCATTCTCATCACGATTGATCTTAATCTGAGCAAAGCTCAATATCTAATAAACCAAAGTCGGTTGTGACCTTGGGATCAAACAAATGACCTTGAGTCAAGGTCATGGTGAAAGGGTTTGTTGCAAGGAATATTTGTGTAATGTTTGAACTCACAAGGTCAAATAATCTTTGTTTTATAGACTAAAGTATGTTGTGACCTTGAGGATGAGAATTTGACCTTGGGTCAAGGTCAAGGTGAAAGAGCTTGACTGAACAATGATATGTATGAAGTTTGAACTCTGAAGGTCAAATAGTCTTTGTTCTATAGGCAAAAGTTTGTTGTGACCTTGAGAATCAAAATTTGACCTTGGGTCAAGGTCAAAGTGAAAGAGCTTGGTTTAACGATAATATGTATGAATTTTGAACTCTGAAGGTCAAATACTTTTTGTTCTATAGTCAAAAGGTTGTTGTGACCTTGAGAATAAAAATTTGACCTTGAAAGTAGGTCAACATTAAATGACCACCTTTAAGTAAGCTACTATCAAAGTTTCAACTCAAAATCTCAAAAACTGTAGAAATTGGCACCGTGCCAATTTAAAGTTCCATTTTCAACTTGGAATAGCTCGAAAACCGTAAATATTTTATCGAGCATGTAAGCGTATAAAAGTTTACAATTTTCCCAAAGAACATTTTAAAACAAATTTCGTTCAAATCGTACGGTTAGTTTAGGAGTTATAAGTGTTTAAAGATTTATCCTTTGATGACCTCCAGCGGGGGCATTGGTGAACTTATCGACAAACAAAAAATAGTTAAAGAAGATCTTGTAATGTTCTTTCTGATGGTACTATCCCTTTTGCTCTGTGTTAAAAGATCTTTGAATAAAGTGTCTGGAAATGATGAGGGGGTAAGAATAAAAATAATAATAATAAGAATAATAATAAGAATAAAGAAAAGACATTGCAATAACAGAAAGGATTCCGACGGAATAGTCGGAATCCTTAATAACTAGATGGCTACTGTTGCAAGCAACAGACGGATTCCTTCTTTTTTAGACCTTCCTCGGAACTGAAGTGTTAAAATCCGAATAAAGAAGATGGAAAAAAGAAAAGTTGCTTAAGTACCTTATTCACTTCAGCAAATGGGTAAAAAGAGCTTATGTCTAATTTGGGACTCTTATTTATTTATCAACAAAATAGAAGAAAAAAAATAAGTACCTTTCATCTTTACGAAAGCTTTAAACTCCATGCTCTATGGATATCAAATTCTTTACAATTACTTTCTCAAAACAGAATTGCACAATGAATTTGCAATGAGATTATTTCTATTAATAGAAAATGACAACAAGATGAAAGTACAGATATGTAATGCTACTAGGAAAAAAAAGAAACAGAACAGAGTACAAGAAAAAAAGAGTTATCTTTCTTATACTATGTTAAGTTCAAATAAGAAGGACTACTTGTGTGAAGAATAAATAGTATAGGACAAAATGTGTAAATTCTACTAGAGTAAATAATTTTTAAGACCTTGAGAATGATTAGTTGGCCTTTCACCAATGTCATGGATGAAAGCTAAGTACTGTGATTATTCTCATCACGATTGATCTTAATCTGAGCAAAGCTCAATATCTAATCAACCAAAGTCAGTTGTGACCTTGAAATCAAACAAATGACCGTTGGTCAAGGTCATGATGAAAGAGTTTGATGCAAGGAATATTTGTTTAAAGTTTGAACTCTCAAGGTCAAACAGTCTTTGTTTTATAGACTTAAGTTTGTTGTGACCTTGAAAATCAGAATTTGACCTTGGGTCAAGGTCAAGGTGAAAGAGCTGGGCCCAAGCATGATATGTATAAAGTATGAACTCTGAAGGTCAAATAGTCTTTGTTTTGTAGAGAAAAGTTGCTGTGACCTTGAGAATGAGAATTTGACCTTGGGTCAAGGTCAAAGTGAAAGAGCATGACTGAACAATTATTTGTATGAAGTTTAAACACTGAAGGTCAAATAGTCTTTGTTCTATAGGCAAAAGTTTGTTGTGACCTTGAGAATCAGAATTTGACCTTGGGTCAGGGTCAAGGTGAAAGAGCTTGGTTTAATGATATTATGTATGAAGTTTGAACTTTGAATGTCTAATAGTCTTTGTTCTATAGGCAAAAGGATGTTGTGACCTTGAAAATCAAAATTTGACCTTGGGTCAAGGTCATTGTGAAAGAGCTTGGTTTAACGATAGTATGTATGAAGTTTGAACTCTGAAGGTCAAATAGTCTTTGTTCTACAGGCAAAAGTTTGTTGTGACCTTGAGAATGAAAATTTGACCTTGAAAGTAGGTCAACATTAAATGACTACCTATAAGTAACCTAGTATCCAAGTTTCATCTCAAAATCTCAAAAACTTTAGAAATTGGCACTGTGCCAATTTAAAGTTCCATTTTCAACTCGGAATAGCGCGAAAACCGTAAATATTTTATCGAGCATGTAAGCGTATAAAAGTTTACAAATTTCCCAAAGAACATTTTAAAACAAATTTCGTTCAAATCGTACGGTTAGTTTAGGAGTTATAAGAGTTTAAAGATTTGAACTTTGGTGACCTCTAGCGGGGGCATATGTGAACTTTTCGACGACAAAATTTTTTTACCTCAAGATCTTTATATGCTCTTTCACATGATCCTTTTCGTTTTATCATAAGAAGTTGTACTTTTTTGTACAGTGACTGGAACGATCTGGGGGTAAGAATAATAATAATAATAATAATAACTAGATGGCTACTGTTGCAAGCAACAGACGGATTCCTCCTTTAATAGACCTTCCTCGGAACTGAAGTGTTAAAATCCGAATAAAGAAGATGGAAAAAGAATAGTTGCTTTTGTACCTAATTCACTTCAGCAAATGAGGCAAAGGAGCTTATGTCTAATTTGGGACTCTTATTTATTTATCGACAAAATAGAAGAAAAAGATGATAAATACCTTTCAAGTTTAGGAAGGCTTTAAACTCCTAGATCTATTCTATCCATTTTGATTCCTTTGAAATAACTATCCCAAAAAGAATTGCACAATGAATTAGCAATGAGAAAATTTCTATAAATAGAGAATGACAACAGCATGAAAGTACAGATAAGTAATGCTACTAAGATAAAAAAAAGGAAACATAGAACAAGAATAAAAGAGTTATCTATCTTACTATGTAAAGTTCAAATAAGAAGTACTACTTGTGTGAAGAATAAATATTTAAGAACAAAATTCTCTCAATCCTACAAGAGTAAATGTTTGTTATGACCTTGAAAAAGTTTATTTGACCTTCAACCAAGGTCATGGATGAAAGATAAGCATTTTAGTTTATTCTCATCAAAATTCCTTTTCATCTATTCAAAGCTCATTATTTTTTCAACAAAAGTCTGTTTTGACCTTGAAATCGAACAAATGACCTTGGGTCAAGGTCAAGGTGAAAGGACTTGATGTAAGGAACATTTGCGCAAAGTTTGAACTCTCAAGGTCAAATGGTCTTTGTTCTATGGGAAAATTTTTGTTGTGACCTTGAGAATGAGAATTTGACCTTGGGTCAAGGTCAAGGTGATGGGGCTTGGATCAATGATTGTATTTATGAAGTTTGAACTGTCAAGGTCAAATAGTCTTTGTTCTATGGGGAAAAGTTTGTTGTGACCTTGAGAATCAAAATTTCACCTTGAAACTAGGTCATCGTCAATGACTACCTATAAGTAACCTACCATCTAAGTTTCAACTCAAAATCTCAAAAACTGTAGAAATTGGCACTGTGCCAATTTAAAGTTCCAATTTCAACTCAAAATAGCGCGAAAACCGTAAATATTTTATCGAGCATGTAAGCGTATAAAAGTTTGCAAATTTCCCAAAGAACAATATAAAACAAATTTCATTCAAATCGCATGGTTAGTTTAGGAGTTATAAGGTTTTAAAGATTTTACCTTTGATGACCTCTAGCGGGGGCATATGTAAACTTTTCGACAAGAAAAAAAATATATATGAAGATCTTTATTTGCTCTTTCACATGATATTTTCCATTTTATCATATGATGCGGTACTTTGTTGTAAAGTCTCTGGATTGGCTTGGGGGTAAGAATAATAATAATAATAATAATAAGAATAATAAGAATAAAGAAAAGACAATACAATAACAGAAAGGATTCCGACGGAAGTCGGAATCCTTAATAATCGGGATCCAATTTCGCTAACTGTAGATTTTGGTTCTTATCAATCCCATGCGACAACGAGTCTTTTATTTTATAAGTTTTTTTAAACTCTTTATTAAGCCTCACGCGATATTATATTTTAATATAAAAAAGAAAACAATGAACTTACCGACTGCTTGCTATTTCTCTTTATCTTTCTTTTCTTTATTCTGTTTGAAGTGTAGATATTGAAGTATTTGTCAGATGTAAGAAATCAGCAGATTTCAGTCACTTCTTCCTTGGATGTTGTCTCGATACGTTCGTGCGAAGAGCATATAAGTATCGTGTGCTTTTGAAAGATATGATTTAACTATATACACAGAGTGTTATTTCACAACACAAAACAATTGGATGAAGAATCAAAGGCGGGGTGAGTGAAATGCCGTTATAGCTATTTATAACTTGGGTTTCGTCCAGCTAAATTTTATATTTAATGCATCGCTGCTTCATCTGTTCGAGGAAAAGGGACCGATACGGGGCATTTTAAATTAAACATGTATATAATAATATAATGAATTAGTTGTATACAGGACCTTTAATATCCTGATATTCAAATCTCTAAAGTCTTCGAAACAGGAAAAAATATATGTAAAGAAACTTGACTTGGGCGAACATCCCCCTCTCCGTCCCTTTGCTCAGACAAACAAATTGATAATGTGTAATTCACTATCTATAGATGTGATTTCACTAAAAGAGTATTTTTGCTTTGGAGTACAGAGAATCAAATATGTATTTGATTTAATTCTTTTTACAATTCTGATGGAGATACATACTTCATGTACAAAGGAATGTTTCTTAGGCGGATATAGGATTTATTTTTCAAAAAACGAAATGATATTAACATTCTTGATTACTATAAACTTTTAATATCTTTTAATTCATAGCGTACAAATCCGAAAACCTAATGTAATTAACTTTATTCAATGCATATGTTCAGTCATCTTAAAGATCGATAATGAACAGAAAAAAATAAAATTATATTGTATAGTTTTCGAATCGATGGGTAAAATTGACGGAGTGAGAATGCCTTCAAATACTACATCGGAAAATAAAGTTTGGTTTTCATTCAAAACCGTAATAATTAATGAATACTTAATCCTCGAGATCAGTCAACAGGCACCCCCCCCCCCCTCATTTTTTTGTATTAGACGATCGATCCATGATACAGAGGCTATCTCTAAAACTTTCAATGCTTTTTTTTCAAAACCATATCCTGGACCCCTTCTGGTAAGCTGGAAACTCTCCCCCCCCCCCAAAAAAAAGTTCTAGATCCAGCCATGTTGATAACAGAATAGTGAGAAATAAAGAATTAAGAAGTAGAGTTCATTACCTATAAAATCAAAATTGTGAAAGAGTTATTTATCTTACTATGTAAAGTTCAAATAAGAGAGTACTACTTGTGTGAAGAATAAATATTAAAGAACAAAATCCTATCAATCCTACAATAGTAAATGTTTGTTATGACCTTGAAAAACTTTATTTGACCTTGAACCAAGGTCATGGATGAAAGATAAGCATTTTACTTTATTCTCATCAAGATTTCTTTTCATCTATTCAAAGCTCAATATTTTATCAACAAAAGTCTGTTGTGACCTTGAAATCGAACAAATGACCTTGGGTTAAGGTCAAGGTGAAAGGACTTGATGCAAGGAATATTTGCGTCAAGTTTGAACTCTCAAGGTCAAATGGTCTTTGTTCTATAGGAAAAATTTTGTTGTGACCTTGAGAATGAGAATTTGACCTTGGGTCAAGGTCAAGGCGAAAGGGCTTGGATCAATGATTGTATTTATGAAGTTTGAACTGTCAAGGTCAAATAGTCTTTGTTCTATAGGCAAAAGTTTGTTGTGACCTTGAGAATCATAATTTGACCTTGAAACTAGGTCATCATCAATGACTACCTACTTGATGCAAGAAATATTTGCGCCAAGTTTGAACTCTCAAGGTCAAATGGTCTTTGTTCTATAGGAAAAATTCTGTTGTGACCTTGAGAATGAGAATTTGACCTTGGGTCAAGGTCATGGTGAAAGGGCTTGGATCGATAATTGTATTTATGAAGTTTGAACTGTCAAGGTCAAATAGTCTCTGTTCTATAGGCAAAAGTTTGTTGTGACCTTGAGAATCATAATTTGACCTTGAAACTAGGTCATCATCAATGACTACCTATAATTAACGTACCATCCAAGTTTCAACTCAAAATCTCAAAAACTGTAGAAATTGGCACTGTGCCAATTTAAAGTTCCGTTTTCAACTCAAAATAGCGCGAAAACCGTAAATATTTTATCGAGCATGTAAGCGTATAAAAGTTTGCAAATTTCCCAAAGAACAATATAAAACAAATTTCATTCAAATCGCACGGTTAGTTTAGGAGTTATAAGGTTTTAAAGATTTTACCTTTGATGACCTCTAGCGGGAGCATATGTGAACTTTTCTTCAAGAAAAAAAATTTAAATGAAGATCTTTATTTGCTCTTTCACATGATACTTTCCATTTTATCATATGATGCGGTACTTTGTTGTAAAGTCTCTGGATTGACTTGGGGGTAAGAATAATAATAATAATAATAATAATAACTAGATGGCTACTGTTGCAAGCAACAGACGGATTCCTCCTTTATTAGACCTTCCTCGGAACTGAAGTGCTAAAATCCGAATAAAGAAGATGGAAAAAAGAATAGTTGCTTTAGTACCATATTAACTTCAGCAAATGAGTCAAAAGAGCTTATGTCTAATTTGGGACTCTTATTTATTTATCAACAAAATAGAAGAAAAAAATAATAAATACCTTTCATGTTTACGAAAGCTTTAAACTCCATGCACAATCAATATCTAATCCTTTACAATGACTTTCTCAAAAAAGAATTGCACAATGATTTTGCAATGAGATAATTCCTATTAATAGAAAATGACAACAACATGAAACTACTGATATGTAATGCTACTAAGAATAAAAAAGAAAGAAACAGAGAACAAGAATAAAAGAGTTATCTATCTTACTATGTAAAGTTTAATTAAGATGTACTACTTGTGTGAAGCATAAATAGTTCAGGGCAAAATCCTGTGAATTCTACAAGAGTAAATGTTTGTTATGACCTTGAAAAAGTTAATTTGACCTTTAACCAAGGTCATGGATAAAAGATAAGCATTTGAATTTATTCTCATCAAGAGTCCTCTTAATCTAATCAAAGCTCAATATTTTATCAACAAAAGTCTGTTGTGACCTTGAAATCGAACAAATGACCTTGGGCCAAGGTCAAGGTGAAAGGATTTGATGCAAGGAATATTTGCGCCAAGTTTGAACTCTCAAGGTCAAATGGTCTTTGTTCTATAGGCAAAAGTTTGTTGTGACCTTGAGAATCAAAATGTGACCTTGAAACTAGGTCATCATCAATGACTACCTAAAAGTAGCCTACCATCCAAGTTTCAACTCAAAATCTCAAAAACTGTAGAAATTGGCACTGTGCCAATTTAAAGTTCCATTTTCAACTCGGAATAGCGCGAAAACCGTAAATATTTTATCGAGCATGTAAGCGTATAAAAGTTTGCAAATTTCCCAAAGAACATTTTAAAACAAATTTCGTTCAAATCGCACGGTTAGTTTAGGAGTTATAAGTGTTTAAAGATTTGACCTTTGATGACCTCTAGCGGGGGCATACGTGAACTTTTCGACGACAAAATTTTTTTACCTCTAGATCTTTATATGCTCTTTCACATGATACTTCTTGTTTTATCATAAGAAGTAGCACTTTTTTGTACAGTCACTGGAAGGATCTGGGGGTAAGAATAATAATAATAAGAATAATAATAAGAATAAAGAAAAGACAATACAATAACAGAAAGGATTCCGACGGAAAAGTCGGAATCCTTAATAAGAATAAAGAAAAGACAATACAATAACAGAAAGGATTCCGACGGAAAAGTCGGAATCCTTAATAATAATAAGAACTAGATGGCTACTGTTGCAAGCAACAGATGGATTCCTCCTTTATTAGACCTTCCTCGGAACTGAATTGTTAAAATCCGAATAAAGAAGATGGAAAAAAGAATAGTTGCTTTAGTACCTTATTCACTTCAGCAAATGAGTCAAAAGAGCTTATGTCTAATTTGGGACTCTTATCTATTTATCAACAAAATAGAAGAAAAAAATAATAAATACCTTTCATGTTTACGAAAGCTTTAAACTCCATGCACAATCAATATCTATTCCTTTACAATGACTTTCTCAAAAAAGAATTGCACAATGATTTTGCAATGAGATAATTCCTATTAATAGAAAATGACAACAACATGAAACTACTGATATGTAATGCTACTAAGAAACAGAGAACAAGAATAAAAGAGTTATCTATCTTACTATGTAAAGTTTAATTAAGAAGTACTACTTGTGTGAAGCATAAATAGTTCAGGGCAAAATCCTGTGAATTCTACAAGAGAAAATGTTTGTTATGACCTTGAAAAAGTTAATTTGACCTTTAACCAAGGTCATTGATAAAAGATAAGCATTTGAATTTATTCACATCAAGAGTCCTCTTAATCTAATCAAAGCTCAATATTTTATCAACAAAAGTCTGTTGTGACCTTGAAATCGAACAAATGACCTTGGGTCAAGGTCAAGGTGAAAGGACTTGATGCAAGGAATATTTGCGCCAAGTTTGAACTCTCAAGGTCAAATGGTCTTTGTTCTATAGGCAAAAGTTTGTTGTGACCTTGAGAATCAAAATTTGACCTTGGGCCAAGGTCAAGGTGAAAGGGCTTGGATCAATGATTGTATTTATGAAGTTTGAACTGTCAAGGTCAAATAGTCTTTGTTCCATAGGCAAAAGTTTGTTGTGACCTTGAGAATCATAATGTGACCTTGAAACTAGGTCATCATCAATGACTACCTATAAGTAGCCTACCATCCAAGTTTCAACTCAAAATCTCAAAAACTGTAGAAATTGGCACTGTGCCAATTTAAAGTTCCATTTTCAACTCGGAATAGCGCGAAAACCGTAAATATTTTATCGAGCATGTAAGCGTATAAAAGTTTGCAAATTTCCCAAAGAACATTTTAAAACAAATTTCGTTCAAATCGTACGGTTAGTTTAGGAGTTATAAGTGTTTAAAGATTTGACCTTTGATGACCTCTAGCGGGGGCATACGTGAACTTTTCGACGACAATTTTTTTTAACCTCTAGATCTTTATATGCTCTTTCACATGATACTTCTTGTTTTATCATAAGAAGTGGCACTTTTTTGTACAGTCACTGGAACGATCTGGGGGTAAGAATAATAATAATAAGAATAATAATAAGAACTAGATGGCTACTGTTGCAAGCAACAGACGGATCCCTCCTTTCTTAGACCTTCCTTGGAACTGAAATGTTAAAATCCGAATAAAGAAGATGGAAAAAAGAATAGTTGCCTAAGTACCTTATTCACTTCAGCAAATGGGTCAAAAGAGCTTATGTCTAATTTGGGACTCTTATTTATTTATCAACAAAATAGAAGAAAAAAATTAAGTACCTTTCATCTTTACGAAAGCTTTAAACTCCATGCTCTATGGATATCAAATCCTTTACAATTACTTTCTCAAAACAGAATTGCACAATGATTTTGCAATGAGATAATTTCTATTTATAGAAAATGACAACAACATGAAAGTACAGATATATAATGCTACTAAGAAAAAAAAAAGAAACAGAGAACAAGAATAAAAGAGTTATCTTTCTTATATTATGTTAAGTTCAAATAAGAAGGACTCCTTGTGTGAAAAATAAATAGTATAGAACAAAAAGTGTAAATTCTACAAGAGTAAATAATTGTTAAGACATTGAGAATGATTATTTGGCCTATAACCAGTGTCATAATTGAAAGCTAAGTATTGTGATTATTCTCATTACGATTGATCTTAATCTGAGCAAAGCTCAATATCTAATCAACCAAAGTAAGTTTTGACCTTGAAATCAAACAAATGACCTTGGGTCAAGATCATTATGAAAATGTTTTATGCGAGGAATATTTGTGTAAAGTTTGAACTCTCAAGGTCAAACAGTGTTTGTTTTATAGACTAAAGTTTGTTGTGACCTTGAAAATAAGAATTTGACCTTGGGTTAAGGTCAAGGTGAAAGAGCTGGGCCCAAGCATGATATGTATTAAGTATGAACTCTGAAGGTCATATAGTCTTTGTATTGTAGGGAACAGTTGCTGTGACCTTGAGAATAGGAATTTGACCTTGGGTCAAGGTCAAAGTGAAAGAGCATGACAGAACAATTATTTGTATGAAGTTAAAACTCTGAAGGTCAAGTAGTCTTTGATCTATAGGGAAAAGTTTGTTGTGACCTTGAGAATCAGAATTTGACCTTAGGTCAAGGTCAAGGTGAAAGAGCTTGGTTTAATGATATTATGTATGAAATTTGAACTTTGAATGTCTAACAGTCTTTGTTCTCTAGGCAAAAGTTTGTTGTGACCTTGAGAATCAAAATTTGACCTTGGGTCAAAGTCAAGGTGAAAGAGCTTGGTTTAATGATATTATGTATGAAGTTTGAACTCTGCAGGTCTAATAGTCTTTGTTCTATGGGCAAAAGTATGTTGTGACCTTGAGAATCAAAATTTGACCTTGGGTCAAGGTCAAGGTGAAAGAGCTTGGATTAACGATAATGTTTATGAAGTTTGAACTCTGAAGGTCAAATAGTCTTTGTTCTATAGCGAAAGTATGTTGTGACCTTGAGAATTAAAATTTGACCTTGGGTCAAGGTCAAGGTGAAAGAGCTTGGCTAAACGATAGTAAGGATGAAGTTTGAACTCTGAAGGTCAAATAGTCTTTGTTCTATAGGTAAAAATTTGTTGTGACCTTGGGAATCAAAATTTGACCTTGAAAGTAGGTCAACATTAAATAACTACCTACAAGTAACATACCATCAAAGTTTCAACTCAAAATCTCAAAAACTGTAGAAATTGGCACTGTGCCAATTTAAAGTTCCATTTTCAACTCGGAATAGCGCGAAAACCGTAAATATTTTATCGAGCATGTAAGCGTATGAAATGTTACAAATTTCCCAAAGAACATTTTTTTAAAAATTTCGTTCAAATCGCACGGTTAGTTTAGGAGTTATAAGAGTTTAAAGATTTGAACTTTGATGACCTCTAGCGGGGGCATATGTGAATTTTTCGACGACAAAATTTTTTTACCTCAAGATCTTAATATGCTCTTTCTTATGATACTTTTCGTTTTATCATAAGAAGTGGCACTTTTTTGTACAGTCTCTGGAACGATCTGGGGGTAAGAATAATAATAATAACTAGATGGCTACTGTTGCAAGCAACAGACGGATTCCTCCTTTATTAGACATTCCTCGGAACTGAAGAGTTAAAATCCGAATAAAGAAGATGAAAATAGAATAGTTGCTTTAGTACTTTATTCACTTCAGCAAATGAGTCAAAAGAGCTTATGTCTAACTTGGGACTCTTATCTATTTATTGACAAAAAAGAAGAAAAAGATGATAAATACCTTTGATGTTTTCGAAAGATTTAAACTCCATGCTCTATGGATATCAAATCCTTTACAATTACTTTCTCAAAACAGAATTGCACAATGATTTTGCAATGAGATAATTTCTATTAATAGAAAATGACAACAACAAGAAAGTACAGGTATGTAATGCTACTAAGAAAAAAAAAGAAAGAGAACAGAGAACAAGAATAAAAGAGTTATCTTTCTTATACTATGTTAAGTTCAAATAAGAAGGGCTACTTGTGTGAAGAATAACTAGTGCAGGACAAAAAGTGTAAATTCTACAAGAGTAAATAATTGTTAAGACCTTGAGAATGATTATTTGGCCTTTCACCAATGTCATTGATGAAAGCTAAGTATTGTGATTATTCTCATCACAATTGATCTTAATCTGAGCAAAGCTCAATATCTAATCAACCAAAGTCAGTTGTATCCTTGAAATTAAACAAATGACCTTGGGTCAAGGTCATGATGAAAGAGTTTGATGAAAGGAATATTTGTGTAAAGTTTGAACTGTCAAGGTCAAACAGTCTATGTTTTATAGACTAAAGTTTGTTGTGACCTTGAAAATTTGAATTTGACCTTGGGTCAAGGTCAAGGTGAAAGAGGTGGGCCCAAGCATGATATGTATTAAGTATGAACTCTGAAGGTCAAATAGTCTTTGTTTTGTAGGGAAAAGTTGCTGTGACCTTGAGAATGAGAATTTGACCTTGGGTCAAGGTCAAAGTGAAAGAGCATGATTGAACATTATTTGTATGAAGTTTAAACTCTTAAGATCAAATAGTCTTTGTTCTATAGGCAAAAGTTTGTCGTGACCTTGAGAATCAGAATTTGACCTTGGGTCAAGGTCAAGGTGAAAGGGCTTGGTTTAATGATATTATGTATGAAGTAGGAACTTTGAATGTCTAATAGTCCTTGTTCTATAGGCAAAAGTTTGTTGTGACCTTGAGAATCAAAATTTGACCTTGGGTCAAGGTCAAGGTGAAAGAGCTTGGTTTAATGATATTATGTATGAAGTTTGAACTCCGCAGGCCTAATAGTCTTTGTTCTATAGGCAAAAGTTTGTTGTGACCTTGAGAATCAAAATTTGACCTTGGGTCAAGGTCAATGTGAAAGAGCTTGTATTAACGATATTATGTATCAAGTTTGAACTCTGAACGTCAAAGAGTCTTTGTTCTACAGGCAAAAGTTTGTTGTGACCTTGAGAATGAAAATTTGACCTTGAGAGTAGGTCAACATAAAATGACTACCTATAAGTAACCTATCATCCAAGTTTCAACTCAAAATCTCAAAAACTGTAGAAATTGGCACTGTGCCAATTTAAAGTTCCATTTTCAACTCAAAATAGCGCGAAAACCGTAAATATTTTATCGAGCATGTAAGCGTATAAAAGTTTACAAATTTCCCAAAGAACATTTTAAAACAAATTTCGTTCAAATCGTACGGTTAGTTAAGGAGTTATAAGAGTTTAAAAATTTGAACTTTGATGACCTCTAGCGGGGGCATAAGTGAACTTTTCGACGACAAATTTTTTTTACCTCAAGATCTTTATATGCTCTTTGACATGATCCTATTCGTTTTATCATAAGAAGTGGTACTTTTTTGTACAGTCACTGGAACGATTTGGGGGTAAGAATAATAATAATAATAATAATAATAAGAATAATAATAAGAATAAAGAAAAGACAATACAATAACAGAAAGGATTCCGACGGAATAGTCGGAATCCTTAATAAAGAAAAGACAATACAATAACAGAAAGGATTCCGACGGAAATCGGAATCCTTAATAAATGGAAGGATGGAGGTTCCTGTGGACATAGCAGACGGATTCCTCTCATTTTCATCTTGTTAAGAACAGAAATGAAAATTGAAAAAATGCGAAAATGACTGGCCGCAGCTGGACTCGAACCAGGTACCTTCACCAAGGTAGGCCCCATCGTATCTTGTACATGTAATGTCAGGTCACATGGTTGAATTGACCAATGAAATTTGTAACACATCCTGGGTCATGCATATTAATTATGTGAGGGATTTTCCAATGAATCATGACAATATAGCAAGTGTTTTCAAACTGGTACATGTATTCGATATTTCTTGATTTTGTTAGAAAACATTTTGAACTAATACATACTCGTATAAATTTTGAAATGAAAACAATGTTGAAGCATTGTACTTAATGTTTGCTTACGAATGAAAAAAAAATGAGGGGAAAAAATGGCCGAGGCCGGTATCGAACCCCGGACCCTCCGATTCGAAGTCTGACGCTCTACCGCTGAGCTATTGCAGAACTGACAAAACTTTGCATCAAAAGTCTTTAAATAGAAGGATGAAATCTTGCGACTATGATATGACTCAACATGTCGAGCATGTTCCGAATGAGAAATCTTTATCGATCGATTCTATTTACAGGTTTGTATTCAGGAGTAAACAACACAGAATTTCATAAAATGTATTTTTTTATTTGACTTTCATTGACCATGTATGTAGAGAATAAAATTATGAATCAATAAATTGTGTTTGCTTATTTTGCAAGGGCGGATCTAGACAGGGTAGGTGAAAACAGGTATGTACACGTATGTAACATGTAAGTCGGAGGGGGGGGGGGGGGCAAAAACTTATCAACCTCCCCCTCTCGAAGGACTAGCCTATGTCATTGGATAAACAAACCGTCAAAGATCTTGTACAGTTATTTCAAAGATTGACGAATTCAAAAAGGAACAGACAAACAAACGAGGAAAAAAAAATGCCCAAGGGGGCCACATTGCTCCGTCAAAGGTCTTGTACAGTTGTTTCAAATATTAAGGAATTTAATAAGAAAAAGACAAACAAACAAACAAACAAAACAAATGAAAAAAAAAAAAAAACAAAAACAAGAGACCCAAGGGAGCCATATTGCTCAGTCAAAAGTCTTGTACAGTTGTTTCAAAGATTGCCGAATCAAAAAAGAAAAAAACAAACAAACAAACAAGCAAAACAAATGAAAAAAAAAAACAAAACAAAACAAAACAAACAAGAGGCCCAAGGGGGCCACATTGCTCCGTCAAAGGTCTTGTACAGTTGTTTCAAAGATTGACGAATTAAAAAAAACCAAGACATACAAAAAAAAAAACAAAAAAAACCAAGAAGCCCAAGGGGGCCACATTGCTCCGTCAAAGGTCTTGTACAGTTGTTTCAAAGATTGACGAATGAAAAAAAGAGGCCTAAGGTGGCCATATATACACGTTGAAGTCAATGACATTGAAATAAATATGCGCAATATGAAATGTGTGTTTCTTCTGAATAAAAAGCTATGAATAGGACTGACTTGTTGCATGAACGATCGATAATTCTTGTAATGCTGAATCAGCCATTTGTATTTCTCCGTCTGTATATCAAAAATAAAAACCACTAACATTCAGGAACTCCAATGGCTATGTGGATAGGGCGTTGGACTGCTGGCCCAAGGGTACCGGGTTCGATCCCCAGTCTGGACGTTTTTTGTTTTTTTTTTTTTCGCCGATCGTCTGCGTTTCTTTCTAGTACTCTCTCTATCTGTTCGTATGTCTGTTCGTTCTTCTATCGTTGTCAGTCTATCTAACACTGTCTATCTTACACTGTCAGTCTGTCTGTCTGGTCCATGCTGCAAATTTACCAGTTAATTTAAATGATGCTATTCAATTTTAAGACATTTTTAAAACATTCAATTAGAAAATGACAACAGCATGAAAGTACAGACAAGTCATGGTACGAAGAGAAATAGAAATAAAAGATTTATCTTTCTTAGATCATGTAAAGTTCATATAAGAAGGACCTCGTTTGTGAAGTATAAGTAGTGTAGGACAAACACTGTGTATTTAACAAGTAAATGTTGTTATGACATTGAGAATGAAATTTTCACCTTGAACCAAGGTCAAGGAAAAAAGATGAGTACAGAATATCATTTTCTTCAAAATATATATGAAATTGAATAAAGCTCAATATTTTATCAACAAAAGACTGTTATGACCTTGAAATCGAACGAATGACCTTTGGTCAAGGTCAATGTGACAGGACTTACTGCAAGGAATATTTGTACCCAGTTGGCACTCTCAAGGTCAAACAGTCTTTGTTTTATAGGCAAAAATGCTGTTGTGACCTTCAGAATGAGAATTTGACCTTGGATCAAGGTCAAGGTGAAAGAACTTGGCTTAACAATTATATGTATGAAGTTTGAACTCTGAAGGTCAAATAGTCTTTGTTCTATAAGCAAAAGTTTCATGTGACCTTGAGAATAAAAATTTGACCTTGAAAAGAGGGTCAACATTAAATGACTATCTATAAGTGACCTAACATCCAAGTTTCAACTCAAAGTCTCAAAAATTGTAGAAATTGGCACCTTGCCAATTTAAGGTTCCATTTTCAACTTGAAATAGCTTGAAAACTGTAAATATTTTATGGAGCATGTAAGCGTATAAAAGTTTGCAAATTTCTCAAAGAACAATATAAAACAAATTTTGTTCAAATCGTACGGTTAGTAAAGGAGTTATAAGAGTTTAAAGATTTGACCGCTGATGACCTCAAGCGGGGGCATATGTGAACTTTTCGACAAGAAAAAAATATTAAAACATGATCTTTATTTGCTCTTTTACATGATACTTTCCATTTTATCATATGATGCGGTACTTTGATGTAACGTCACTGGATTAGCTTGGGGGTAAGAATAATAATAATAATAATAATAATAAGAATAATAAGAATAAAGAAAAGACAATACAATAACAGAAAGGATTCCGACGGAAATCGGAATCCTTAATAATAATAAGAATAATAAGAATAAAGAAAAGACAATACAATAACAGAAAGGATTCCGACGGAAGTCGGAATCCTTAATAATAACTAGATGGCTACTGTTGCAAGCAACAGACGGATTCCTCCTTTATTAGACCTTCCTTGGAACTGAAGTGCTAAAATCCGAACAAAGAAGATGGAAAAAAGAATAGTTGCTTTAGTACCACATTTAGTTCAGCAAATGAGTCAAAAGAGCTTATGTCTTACTTGGGACTCTTATTCAATTATGAACAAAACAGAAGAAAATAAAAGATAAATACCTTTCATGTTTACGAAAGCTTTAAACTCCATGCTCAATCAATATCTAATCCTTTACAGTGGTGATCGTAGTAGTTTACACACTGTTTTTCGGAAACTTCGGGCACACCTCGGAAACTTCGTTAGGAAAAACTGGTAATTCGGAAACTTCGGGCAAAATTCCGCCCTAAATTTACCGATGTTACCTAAAATTCCTAACTTTCCGAATTTCACCGGAATAACCTGAATAATTGTATTTACCCGAAATCCAAAACGAGGCTGCGTTAATATTTATTATTATTGTTTATTTCTTTTAATAAATATATTATTTCGAAATTGTTTTTCATTTGAAGGCATCAAATGTACAACTGATTCAATTTGATTGTCTAACGAGCATCATTTGCACCATAAAGTGGCGATAAAGTTCATTTTCGTTTTCTATCATTGCAAACCACGGATCTGTAATTTTTTGCCGATGAGTCGAGGTTAATTTCCTCAAATTTTAGAAAATAATATATATTCAAGGATAATTTTAATATAAAATTAGACAAGTGATCCCTCTCCTTTGCCTTTAGACGTGGTATGGGTCACCCCCCCCCCCCCCCCTCTTCCCAATCAAACACAGACATACATGTACATTTTTTCACTCACTACCGAGAAATTACATATTGCATAATGATGATAATAAAACAGCTTTATCTCTCTCTCTCTTTATTTTATTCCCCCCTTTTTTTATATGAATAGCTCTGCATTTTGTCGGATTCGGAATGTTCTAGGTCTACTTTCGGTTTCAAAACATTACTACGATCGAATTTTTGTAGCAGTAAAACTTGATGTTTTATATTTCTCCCTTGATGAAATGCACGAAACAGTCAGGAATTTGATGAAGAATGATCATAGCCGTGTTACATATTGAAGAACAGACTGGTAAATGTCAGTACTGACAGCAAGGTATCCAAGAATCTGCAAGATGTGCATGGTAGAATTGTTGCATCATGGCATGCATGTACATGTACTGATGAATGGTACCAGGGACGTAGATAGTACGTATCAAAAACAACAACAAACATGGTCCAAACATAATGAAGGAATCGCTAACTACTGTCAGAGCCACTGCATTCAATCCAACAATCAACGATTGACGTACGGATTGACGTACATTTCTACGTACGGCCCGGTATTCTGGAAATTAACGGTAGGTTAGTACACGTAGGACATGTAAAATGATCTGATGATGTTTAATTTTGTTTGTGATTCGGGCTTGGACCGTTTTATTATGCTGCTGTTGACTGATAATCCTTACTCGGGCAGGGACTATCAGTCAACGGTCAACGGCAGTGTAATATAACGGTTATTATGTTACCGTTGACCTATAGTCCTTACTCGAGTAAGTCGACGGCAGTATAATATATAATTGACTGATAAATCGATCCTTACTCGGGTTAGGACTATCAGTAAATAGCAGCATATTAGAACAGTTTGTGCCTGAATAACAAAATTAAGAGATTATGATTTAAATCACTGTCCACCAGTCTTTACAAAAAAATTCAACCACTGGCCCGAAGACAAGCTAGACATTGAAAATGCCCCAATCTAAAAAGTATTTGGCTTGATTGCAAAGCAGTTCCAGTCTATAGATTGACGATGTCCGCCTGTCTGTCTATCCGTCTGTCTGTCATCCGTTGTCAACATTTTGGTTAAAGTTTCTGGTTAAAGCAAAATCTAAGAAACTTTACCTTGACCTTTGACTTTGACATAGTTAAAGATTTTGGTTGAAGTTTCTAGTTAAAGCAAAATCTAGTGAACTTTATGCAGTAGAAACTTTATGTTATACATGTAGTTGCCTTTGACAAGACCTTTCAATTTATCTCGTAACATTTGACCTAGTGACCTTGACCTAGGGCTTTGACCTAGTTAATGATTTTGCTTAAGTGTCTCATTGAACCAAAATCTCAGGAGCTATATACATACATGTAGTAGAAACATAATATTATACTTTTTGGTTGCCTCTGACAAATCCTTTCAATTTATGCCATAACATTTAACCTGACCTTGACCCAGTTAGTGACAAAAACTTACTTTGCAATCCGGCCATACTGTCTTTAGCAGTGTTTTATTTGTTTATAAAATATAATTGCATTATTGCATTCCTCTACCATATAACCATATAATTTACGTCAAAGTGAGAACTATACAATGATATCTATTTGGTAATAATAGGAATTTACCTTTATGATTTATTGTTATATGATGTGATTTAGATGTTTGTTATCATCACATTTTTTTTGTACTTGTTTTATTTCAGGATAATGAGAGTCAACACATACAACATGGTCAAACAGAAGTGAGTGATCATGGATTGGTGCAGCATAGCTTCCTTCCTTCATAATTTGTGTATCTTGGACACCAGAATCAAGACAAGATGAAGAAAAATTAACAAATTTATATTGCATGTAATACATGTATGTGGCAAAAACATGTGGTTTCCGATGTACTCAGATTGAGAAATTTAATGTCGCCTGATAAAAATCACTTAGTTAGGCTGTTTGTTCATCTGTCTCTGACTGTCTGTCCGTTTGTCAGTCTGTCACATATTTGTCTGTAACTTACTTGATATACATCATTCAAACATTTTTTTTAAACTTGCAGAGATAGTAAAGCATGATGAGACTCAGCAGGTCAAGGTCACTTTCAAGGTCAAAGATCATTACGAAGCATTTTTAATTAAAAATTTTAAAATTTCATTTATTTTTTATCAAAATGTTTTGAAACATTGTATAAATCAAGAAATCGGCATTGATATATTAGGGCAGGGACAATACTGCACCCAGCCGATATGATACGTATCATGATACCCGATATCGGATATAATATGTATCGCAATACTTTATAAATTGATAAAACCTTCTCAAAATCCTCATGATCCTATTTGATACTATTTATATTCATCATATATAAGTAGCTTTTTTTCATTCAACAGGTTATATGTATTCAATACTAGCTTTCTGACCAGAAATTTTTCTGATTCCTATAACATGTACTTCATAAACCAGGAAACAAAATGTTTACATGTACTTTCATTTTCTCTGAAAGTTATTTTTGTTTTTGGCGTGGTGGACAAAAATCCAGAAAATTCAATAACAAAATTTTTGTAAAATTTTAACTTTGGCGTGTTTGGATATATCGATACTTGGATCGAGAAAAGAAATATTGTGATGCATTGATGAATCAGAGTATTGTACCAGCCCTATGATATATGTCACAGGTTTTTAGATCATGTGTCTAATAGTTGTGAACTTAAGTGAAAAGGGAGGGGGATGTTCATTGAAGATACATGATCATATATATATATATGGCTACAGTATCTATAGCTAATTGATATGCATCATAATGAAGTATGTTTAGAGGCTATAGTCTAGCTCAAGGTCATTTTCAAGGTCAAGGCAATGTTTTAGGGTCAAACATGTGACAGGTGACATACCTGTTCTTGAACAGTGTTAATCTTGTACTCAAATGTAGACAGTAATTTACCATCTACTGCCATTCACACTTGCTGTCTTTTGACAGTTACAGTTGTAAATTTTTATTGTCAGATTGATAGTATTCTACTTGTACTTCATGAAATAAATTGTAAAGCAACTGGGTTTTGGTATCTTATATTAATTTTTTGAGCTATACCTTCTTGACCTAGAAGGTGTTGAATATTGATCCAAATTGTACTTGAGCTGAATAAGCTATAATAATTACAATTACAATGAAATTGAAAGGGTTAAAAATCTTTGCAAAAATATATATACACAAACATTTCAGCACAAAATGCAAAAAAAAAATACTGAGCACATACAGATGTTGGATCAGCCAAAGGTCTATAGATCATGTTTACACATGTAAATTTATATTGATGATGTGATTAGAATCATTAGATCACTTATTTGAATATCTGTTTATACATGATCATGCTCATCAGTTCATTATGTTACACTTCCTTTTGATTTCTACTTTACTCACTGCAAAGCAAATACACCGTGCATATATGCGGAAAATTTTATTCAATGTCTGTTATTCAGTATCTATGTCAAGGTTATCTTCAAAATCAAAGTCACATATTGAGGGTCAATCTGCAACGAGCAACTTGCCCTCTCCTTGAGCAAATCAGTTTCCGGTCCTCCTGGTTATCAATTTTATTGTGTTGTTTGCAGAATTGCTACGTATATGTAGCACTCAAGGGTTTTTTAATGACCTGAATCTAGATCAGATGTCAAGGTAACAATAGACTTTCTTGGCAAAACTTTGTGACAAAATTATTTCCCCTCTACATGGTTTTCAAAAACATTTGACATAATTACTCTTAGGACCCAAGGGTGTATTATGCTCTTAAATAAAAGTAAGAGGTCAAGGTCATAATATACTTTTTTTATGAAACTGTTTAGAAGATTCAGTATGAATACTTTGAATGAATAGTTGGGTATAATTCATTCCTTTATGACAGATCTTGCATAGGAGTTTTTACCTCAAGATTGCAGACAATCACAGGTTTTCGGACAGAGTCCGGCAACATATTTGTATCTCGGGACTTGTAAAAAAATTATAAATAGTGTGTGACGGTACGGTTATCGTGCCCGGTTAGCTCAGTTGCTAAGTGCGTCTGCCTCCATAGCATAAGGTCTCGGGTTTGATTTCCGGACCGGCCACATTTTTCATTCTGCCTATCACAATTAATTAGTGCAAAGGGCTGTCATAAGATTGAGAACACCTTGGAAAGGAATTTGTTAGATATAGAGTTGTACATGTAATGGATAATGGTAGTAAGACAAAAAATTTTAACAGATTTGTCGAACAAATTATAAAATATTGAGAAGGACAAAGGAACCCCATATGATTTTTATGAGGGGAGGGGCAGGAAGACTGCATCCCTCCCCAAGAAAAATGCCCAGAAAGTTTGCACCTCTACAAAAAGAATCTAGCCCGAAGGGTCTGCTGAATTATCTTTGGTCATGCATCCGCTAAAGAACAGAAAAAAAATCGGGTCCTGATCAAGGACTTATAAACAGTCCTTGCACTGATCGAGGGTCTCCAAAATAAAAAACAACAACAAAACCCTCCACGCCTCTCCATTGTACAAAATGCTGTTATTTTTAAAAGCCACGGCAGGGACGTATTATATACCTCCCCGGCTAAGGACAGCTGAAATTCTAGAAAATCAAAAAAAAAAAAATACCACACACACAAACACACGATGAGGAATTATTTAAAAAAAAAACACAGAACTTGCCTGAAATTTGCAAACAAGTTCGATCATTAGCTCGGTTTATAGTCGGTACACAGTGTAAAATCGGCTTTTTGTGTAGGAATATAATAGCGAGCGAAGCTCGCCCTTATGGTAACGCGTATACACATATCTTATTAAGAAAATATGCTGAATCAAAGAATGAGAATGTACTACTATGCTTTCAAAAACTTTCGTCCCCTTGCAGACAGAGTTGCTGCGGAGATGCTGGATATTGCCATTTAAATTTTTCTTTCGACCCCAAGTAGACGTATATGTTATACTCAATTTTTATTAATAAGATAAATTTATTGAAAACATTTTTCGAAAATCAGGTAACGATAAAGCATCAACAAGACGGCGTAACCACGGGAAATCCGACATTTCCGGTTTTAAACGAGACGTTTCGCTCTGATTGCTTTTCTCGTCTCGGGTGGTTTCGTACTGTCAGGAGTCGGAATATGTTTGTTTTTTCTTTTGTTCTTAAGTAATTTATTTTCAGCTAGCCTTAACATTATTCTTACAAAATAAAAATGAATTAAAAAGAACCATATTTTAAGCCCCGCCCCCCCTTAAAATGTTCATCTGCTGGTCTAGATCAATTTTACAAATGCTTCCGTGTTTCCACTCGCCTTATACTACCTTTTTGGCAATTATCAAACAGAAAGTTTTGTAAGATAAAATAAACATCATAGTCAAAATAAAAAAAAGGAAAATTTTTTTTTTTATTTTATATAATCATATCTATCAGTTTTCTCTCCGCTCGCACAAAAAGGCTTTGCCTTGATTCATATTATATTACTTATTGTCTTTTGAAATTACATTAGTTTTCTCAATTTGAAATTAAGAAATCTCTAAGAATTTTTGAAAATGCCAAAGTGTTTCCACTGCGAAAAGTACAACTTCGTCGATCAGAGGAAATTCGAATTGTTTATATTCAACGATCTTTTCTTAGATAAGATCTTTTCTTTAGTTCAACGATCTTGTCTTTTAATACTTTTCTAATATCGGATCTTTTCTGTTTTTTTTTTAATTATTGTACACAGGGGGCCGAAGCAAGTTTTATTTTTTAATATTTCAATGACTGACGTGTCCCTCTTTCCATTTAATCAGCTACGTAACGTACAGCGATTTTCCGCAGATTCCATATATCTTTCATATAGAATCTGTGGGAAATCGTTGTACATAGCTGATTAAATGAATCGAGGGAAAGGGGGGGGGGGGTTTGATTGCAGAATGATTTTATGGAAATAAAAATAATCTGGCTACGGCCCCCTGTGATTTATTCAATACCAAATTTGACTTGTATACATCATGATGTATGCGCGACTCTAGACAATCAGGGGAGGGGAAGAGTTATGACAGCGTGAGCCCTAGTATTGCAAATTGCCAATAAAAAAGTATATGACTATGTTTGGAAATTTTCAAGGGATATACCCCCCCCCCCTTTTTTTTTTCAATTACACCCCAGAATTCCCGAACACATGTTGCATTCCTTTTGTGAACATAATGGAAATTTCGTTTTGTTGAAATCAATCTTAAAACTACCATTACCCCGAAAAACCCGAAATATTACACTTTTTCCTAAAAAACCTAACTAAAATACCTAACTTTCACGGTTTACCCTAAATTTCCTACCGAATTTTAATAATTCGGAAACTTCGGTCAAAGCGGTAATTTTCGTAAAGTTAGGATTCGGAAACTTAGGTAGGATTTTTCCGAAATTCGGAAACTTAGGTTAAGCCTCGGAAACTTCGGTAAAAGTGTTTACTCTCCCGCGATCACCACTGTACAATGACTCTCTCAAAAAAGTATTGCACAATGATTTTGCAATGAGATAATTTCTATTAATAGAAAATGACAACAACATGAAACTACAAATATGTAATGCTACTAAGAATAAAAAAGAAAGAAACAGAGAAGAAGAATAGAGGAGTTATCTATCTTACTATGTACAGTTCAATTAAGAAGTACTACTTGTGTGACGAATAAATAGTTCAGGACAAAATCCTGTGAATTTTAAAAGAGTAAATGTTTGTTATGACCTTGAACAAGTTAATTTGACCTTTAACCAAGGTCATGGATAAAAGATAAGCATTTGAGTTTATTCTCATCAAGAGTCCTCTTAATCTAATCAAAGCTCAATATTTTATCGACAAAAGTCTGTTGTGACCTTGAAATTGAACAAATGACCTTGGGTCAATGTCAAGGTGAAAGGACTTGATGCAAGGAATATTTGCACCAAGTTTGAACTCTCAAGGTCAAATGGTCTTTGTTCTATAGGCAAAAGTATGTTGTGACCTTGAAAATGAAAATTTGACCTTGGGCCAAGGTCAAGGTGAAAGGGCTTGGCTCAATGATTGTATTTATGAAGATTGAACTGTCAAGGTCAAATAGTCTTTGTTCTATAGGCAAAAATTTGTTGTGACCTTGAGAACCACAATGTGACCTTGAAACTTGGAAATCATCAATGACTACCTATTAGTAAGCTACCATCCAAATTTCAACTCAAAATCTCAAAAAATGTAGAAATTGGCACTGTGCCAATTTAAAGTTCCATTTTCAACTCAAAATAGCACAAAAACCGTAAATATTTTATCGAGCATGTAAGCGTATAAAAGTTTGCAAATTTCCCAAAGATCAATTTAAAACAAATTTCGTTCAAATCGTACGGTTAGTTTAGGAGTTATAAGGTTTTAAAGATTTGGCCTTCGATGACCTCTAGCGGGGGCATATATGAACTTTTCGACAAGAAAAAAATTTTATATTAAGATCTTTATTTGCTCTTTCTCATGACACTTTCCATTTTATCCTATGATGCAGTACTTTGTTGTAACGTCACTGGAATGGCTTGGGGGTAAGAATAATAATAATAAGAATAACTAGATGGCTACTGTTGCAAGCAACAGACGGATTCCTCCTTTATTAGACCTTCCTCGGAACTGAAGTGTTAAAATCCGAATAAAGAAGATGGAAAAAAGAACAGTTGCTTTTGTACCTAATTCACTTCAGCAAATGAGGCAAAGGAGCTTATGTCTAATTTGGGACTCTTATTTATTTATCGACAAAATAGAAGAAAAAGATGATAAATACCTTTCAAGTTTAGGAAGGCTTTAAACTCCTAGATCTATTCTATCCATTTTGATTCCTTTGAAAAAACTATCCCAAAAAGAATTGCACAATGAATTAGCAATGAGAAAAATTCTATAAATAGAGAATGACAACAGCATGAAAGTACAGACAAGTAATGCTACTAAGATAAAAAAAGGAAACATAGAACAGGAATAAAAGAGTTATCTATCTTACTATGTAAAGTTCAAATAAGAAGTACTACTTGTGTGAAGAATAAATATTTAAGAACAAAATTCTCTCAATCCTACAAGAGTAAATGTTTGTTATGACCTTGAAAAAGTTAATTTGACCTTGAACCAAGGTCATGGATGAAAGATAAGCATTTTAGTTTATTCTCATCAAAATTCCATTTCATCTATTCAAAGCTCAATATTTTATCAACAAAAGTCTGTTTTGACCTTGAAATCGAACAAATGACCTTGGGTCAAGGTCAAGGTGAAAGGACTTGATGTAAGGAACATTTGCCCAAAGTTTGAACTCTCAAGGTCAAATGGTCTTTGTTCTATGGGAAAATTTTTGTTGTGACCTTGAGAATGAGAATTTGACCTTGGGTCAAGGTCAAGGTGATGGGGCTTGGATCAATGATTGTATTTATGAAGTTTGAACTGTCAAGGTCAAATAGTCTTTGTTCAATAGGCAAAAGTTTGTTGTGACCTTGAGAATCAAAATTTGACCTTGAAACTAGGTCATCATCAATGACTACCTATAAGTAACCTACCATCCAAGTTTCAACTAAAAATCTCAAAAACTGTAGAAATTGGCACTGTGCCAATTTAAAGTTCCAATTTCAACTCAAAATAGCGCGAAAACCGTAAATATTTTATCGAGCATGTAAGCGTATAAAAGTTTGCAAATTTCCCAAAGAACAATATAAAACAAATTTCATTCAAATCGCACGGTTAATTTAGGAGTTATAAGGTTTTAAAGATTTTACCTTTGATGACCTCTAGCGGGGGCATATGTAAACTTTTCGACAAGAAAAAAAATATATATGAAGATCTTTATTAGCTCTTTCACATGATACTTTCCATTTTATCATATGATGCGGTACTTTGTTGTAAAGTCTCTGGATTGGCTTGGGGGTAAGAATAATAATAATAATAATAATAAGAATAATAAGAATAAAGAAAAGACAATACAATAACAGAAAGGATTCCGACGGAAGTCGGAATCCTTAATAAGAATAAAGAAAAGACAATACAATAACAGAAAGGATTCCGACGGAAGTCGGAATCCTTAATAATAAGAATAAAGAAAAGACATTGCAATAACAGAAAGGATTCCGACGGAATAGTCGGAATCCTTAATAACTCTAAATTTTAAATTTTGCAGTTTATTCAAACTTTTTTTGATCATTGATATTTCTGAAAGACACATGGTACGTGTAGATGTTATTGGTCTCAGCATGTGTATAATGACTTCAAGGACTTAGATACAAAGTTTTAGGTAAAACAGTCCGGAGATGGCAAAAATATTTGCAAATATGTGACGGTGTCCATTACGAACAATACTGACTTTCCCAAGTCTGGTATGAACAGGAAGTTGAAATTGTTCACAACATTGGCAGGTTGTGATACTATTGGGTAAAATGAATTTATATCATTTATAAACATATTTTGCCTTCCCAAATTTCTGGGAAATCTATCCTGAAACCAGAAACGTGTCGTATCGCCTTAAATGCTTATGTAAAGTTTCTGTGATATATTACATCTCACATGAACTTTTATATAATTTTATATAACAGGGAATAGACCATTTTACGATCTTGTTTAAAAGCAAAAAATGTCCAAGTCAAATCTTTTGGCATTGTTTTACATTATGACGTCATAAAGACACAATTCCACTAGAAAGGTTTCTTGTTGCGGTTGCAACAAGAGTGTCTTCCTCCTATACAATTTTTGGTTTGGAAATATGAAGGACGTTTATTATTATATATTTAAGTTTTCAAATAGCAGTAACATTAAATTTTCAAACCGATAATTGTTGGTGAGCAACCATTTGATTTTTTTTGGGGGGGGGGGGGGGGGGGCAGGAATTCTATTGCCAGCCGGTAAAATTTTTTCAGCAATTTTCTTCGGGCCGGATTTAAACAAATTGTCAAATGTTGTGAATGTCTGTGTAAGTTAAACTCCCCGCTGTTACAGAGTATGAGTTAATAACCGTTCCTTCAGATGTCTCTTTGCAATTAGCGAATTTCAGACAGATTGTATGATGTTTAAATAGAACCTTTTCTAGATTTTTGTGCCTATGCGTATTATGTCTCTGGTAGATACAGCTATGTGAACAGTTTGTATTTATATTAATTAATTTTTTGACTTTAAATTGTCTGGCACAAAGGGCCAGCAAAAATTTCCATATCATGCAATGTATCCTTACTTTAAAATTTGCATGGTCTGGGAAAAAAAAATTGCCGGCCTTTTGGGCCGGAATATTTTTTGCAGCATTTTTCAGAGCCGGGATTTTTTTTTTTGCAAATTCTTCCTGCCCCCTTCCCCCATAAAAAAGGCGAGCTCGTAGCTGTAGAACCAATTTACTTGAGAAGAGAAATGGTAATAACAAGTTACGTTCAATATATATATATAAATACCATGAGGTTCTCGCTGTGCAGGTTCAAATTTGGACCCCCCCCTTCCCTTTTTTCAAAGTTTATTTTGAATTTCCATCATGGCGACATCGTTCAATATAAACAGAACTGTTTTCGAAAAACGAGGGGAGGGAAGAATGTTGGAGAAATTGTTCATCAATTTGTAAATAAACCAACCGAAAATTATGTTCGAACGTTTGCTAGAATTAGAAATTAAACTTGATGTTCAAAATATAGTTATTGAAGTTTAGAAACAGGTTTGTAGGTTAGAAATCGGAATCAAACTACCACTTTTTGTGTGTAAATTCTGGTTTGTAGCTGATCTCTTCTAAATTAATCAACTGTTTTAAAATCAAATTGTGTATATCGAAATGTATTTATGAAATGCATATTCATCATTGCCGTGAAATCGGAATTTGAAAATCTCAACACTGCTTTTCTCGAGTCGGACTCGGACTACCAATTTTAGTGTGCGCCCGATCTGTTGGCGTGAAGGTGTATCGAAATACCCAACTCAAAATTTCGATGCTCATATCTTTTCAACAGTAAGAGATAGGAAAAATCAGAAAGACTAAATAAGACAGATATATGGATAAAAAATAATAATATTGAAATTTTTAGGAAACTTCATAAGCTTAATTTTTGTTTACTATTATAAGCAAAAAAGTGTCTTCCTCCTATGAACTTCTGAATTTGGAAATATGAAGGACGGTGAAGGACGTCATCGTAATAAATCGTTACAGTGTGCATCTAGCATTTCATATCTTGCATGGCTGTCGACTTTCAAAAAGAATGGAAATTGTAGATAGCAAAATACGAGATATTTAAGCTTACAAATAGCAAAACATGAAATTTTCGGTCCTTTTGAGTAATTCGACGCTCCCGTCAAATATTTGAATCTACTAAAAAACATGATAAAAAAATAACAGAGACCAAAAATAAAAAAGACCAATCTAGCTTTTACTCCAAACGTAACGTTGGAGAACTTTCATTGTCCTAGCTTACATGGTTCTTGAGAAATCGCTGATCCAATTTTCCACGGTTACAAAAACAATAGGTCTTCCGACGGAAGTCGGAAGACCTAATTATGACCGAACAATGAAAAAGTGTGAAAAAATTACCTACCTCAGACATTTTTGGCCGGATTGCAAAGCAATTCCTGTCTATAGATTGACGATGTCCGTCCGTCCGTCTGTCGTCAACATTTTGGTTAAAGTTTCTGGTTGAAGCAAAATCTAAGGAACTATATGCAATAGAAACTTTATATTATACTTGAAGGTTGCCCATGACAAGACCTTTCAATTTATGCCGCAAAAATTGACCTAGTGACCTTGACCTTGGACTTTGACATAGTTAAAGATTTTGGTTAAAGTTTCTGGTTGAAGCAAAATCTGAGGAACTGTATGCAGTAGAAACTTTATATTATACATGTAGGTTGCCACATGACAAGACCTTTCAATTTATGCCGTAACAATTGACCTAGTGACCTTGACCTTGGACTTTGACATAGTTAAAGATTTTGGTTAAAGTTTCTGGTTGAAGCAAAATCTCAGGAACTAATATACTCAGTAGAAACATAATATTATAAGGTAGGTTGCCTCTGAGAAGACCCTTCAATTTATGTCGTAAAGTTTGACCCAGTGACCTTGACCCAGTTATTGACAAAAACTTACTTTGCAATCCGGCCATATCGTCTTTAGCGGTGTATTTTTGGCCGGATTGCAAAGCAATTCCGGTCTATGGATTGACGATGTCCGTCTGTCCGTCCGTCTGTCCGTCTGCCATCAACATTTTGGTTAAAGTTTCTGGTTGAGGCAAAATCTAAGGAACTATATGCAGTAGAAACTTTATATTATACATGAAGGTTGCCCATGACAAGACCTTTCAATTTATGCCGTAACATTTGACCTAGTGACCTTGACCTTGGACTTTGACCTAGTTAAAGATTTTGGTTAAAGTTCCTGGTTTAAGCAAAATCTATGGAACTGTATGCAGTAGAAACTTTATATTATACATGTAGGTTGCCCATGACCAGACCTTTCAATTTATGCCGTAACATTGGATCTAGTGACCTTGACCTTGGACTTTGACCTAGTTAAAGATTTTGGTTAATGTTTCTGGTTTAAGCAAAATCTAAGGAACTGTATGCAGTAGAAACTGTATATTATACATTTAGGTTGCCCATGACAAGACCTTTCAATTTATGCTGTAACATTGGACCTAGTGACCTTGACCTTGGACTTTGACCTAGTTAAAGACTTTGGTTAAAGTTCCTGGTTTAAGCAAAATCTAAGGAACTGCATGCAGTAGAAACTTTATGTTATACATGTAGGTTGCCTCTGACAAGACCTCTCAATGTATGCTGTAATATTTGACCTAGTGACCTTGACCCAGTTAGTGACAAAAACTTACTTTGCAATCCGGCCATACCGTCTTTAGCGGTGTTTTATTCGTCATTTTGTCAGCCATTATAAATTTCGGCAAGTGGCCTATTACAACATATAACACGTCTGATTCATCTTTTTGTAATATTTTACAGTTGCAGGTTTAATAGACTCTATGATTTACCATTCGGCCAGAGCTTTACAGAAGAAGATAGATTTAGGAAAGGCCACGTGATGTAAATGTTACTAGGTTCTAATTGGTAGCTTTTATACAAATTGTGATATCTCATGGACGTCGTTGTATTTAATGTCCCTTTGTAAAAACATGTACTTTTTGTATTGTCCTTTTTCTCTTCATTTAGCTACCTTGTTTCCATTTCTTGAATCTTGACTCTGTCACCTAGGTTAACCTTATGATAATATTATAATGTCATATGTATTATAACCTAGTTTTAATTTTTGACTTTATTACATATGTAGAATTTCCTAAATTCATCTTATGGCTTTATTACATATGAATGATTATGTAGGTTGGCCTTGAATGACTTTATTACGTATGTATAAATTTCCTAAATTCATCTTACGGCTTTATTACATATGTATGATTGTGTAGATTGACCTTGAATGACATTATTACATATGTATGATGACCTACAATGTAGATTGGCCTTATGAATATCAAAATGACCTAGTTTAGCCTTATAACTTTATTAAATATGTTTGATCGCCTTGATCGACCTTACGACTTTATTACAAATGTTTATTTATTTTATTACATAGATGTATGATAACCTAGTTTAAATTTTTTTTACTTTATTTCAGTCCTAATACGGCTTTATTACATATGTGTTATTACCTAAATTTACCTTATAACTTTATTACATAATATACATGTGTATCATTACCATAATTTACTTTCAAACTTTATTACATATGTTTTATCATGTTCTGACAAACAATCCATTCATACTCTGACATCCATGCAATCAAAGTCTTACGTCTAAATTGTTTATTTATGCTTTCATCTTGACAAGAGAAACTAAGAATTATACCTTTCATTTTTACATCCTTTAAAAAAACGTGTATTATGTAGAACTGATTGGTTGATAAGATGCATGCATACAAGATATTGGTGAAAATGTGTCATTATGTATTTTTACTATTCTGGATAAAATAGGTTTATTTTCCTTTATATTACATTTTGTCTATTTACAATTACAAGTGGTATAGTACTAGCTTATATTCCTTTTTGTCTAACATTTATTTCATAATATTTCATTCTTTACCTGCTTTTTATATGTCATTTGTCTATTGAATTGCAACTTTGTGAAAGTGCAATAAGCTTGTAAATGGTGAAGGTTGTTAGATGGTTAGATTTGATTGTTAACTACTTGCTCTGTAGCCTGTTTCACAAGAATCAATATGGAAAAGTTTTTGGAATTTTTAGAACTTTTTTTTTCTCTAAATTCTTCGTATAAGCTGAGATATTCCTGAAATTTTCGTAGGAATTTTTGTGAAACTGGGCACAGGTGTTTAATGTTTTGTTCACTAAATCCAGAGCACCCTGTTTTGGAGATGTCTCCGTAAGTTGACCTCCTTTAGTCATAACAGAAAATCAGCTTGAACTCACCCATGCAACTGTTTTAGAGCTGCTTTACGGAAAATAAAAAGTATACGGGAAATTTCCATGTTAATTTCAGCCAGCTGCCATTTTGTTCTCTGGATCATAAATGGTAAACAGCAACTTCATGCTGTCCATTGTCATGCATTTTAGTCATATTTACTATAGAAAATCCCCATAGACATTTTATTTTCCGTCGTATTTTTAAACTAAGCTACACACAACCAAAAGAGGGCATTTTCTGGTACAACTAAGAGAGTTCTATAGATTGGATATCAGTTAAATTATTACGGTAGATGACAGTTGTATATTTTGGAGAAATTCTCCTAAACAGGGTGCTCTGGATTTAGTGAACAAGACAGCAGATGTAAAGTCTCAATTCATTACATGTATTGAAGAATATTCTCACTGCTGTATAGTGTATACACATTCTGTCAGAGTTGGACACCTAAGTTATAGTCTGGGATGTATCACTGGGTTGGGTGCAACCCCCCCCCCCCTTGATCCTCCAAAACCGGCCTAACTAGTAACTTTGTAGCATTGTTTGCGCTCTTTCAGATAAAAAATAAGTGGTTTTTGCATAAAAAATGCATATTTTACCCAAAAATGATGGTTCTAATGAATTATTACATTTAATTTCACAAATATATGACAAGATGATTACTTACTATTATGATAATAGCTTTAAATGTATAGTTTTAGCAAAGAAAATGAATTAATAGAATTTTTCTGGAAATCTGTAGTTTTTAGACAAAAAACAGACATTTTGCCCCAAAATTAAGTAGAAAATATACCTTTTATGTTTCATACATGTAATTTATGAGTGAACCTAAATAATTACAGTTCAAAATACATTCCTGCTATCATTTCAAGAAGTTCCATAGATTCAATAAATATTCTCCAGAAATCAGCTATTTTTAAATGAAAAAAATACGTTTTTCCCCCAAAAACACTATGATTTTGAATGAAATGTTAGTAAAACACATATAATCTGAAAGAGTATGAAAAGTTACACTAGAAAATAGCTTTCAATCATTGCTTTCATAATAAATAAGGGTTCTCTGAAATCTGAGATATCTAATTGAAAATACAGTTTTCTGTATAAAATAATTAATTTCGAGGATTTTGCAAAAAAATAAGAATATAAAATATATGTCATTTGAAAGAGGAGACTTTAAAGATGTTTTTTAAATCATCATTGAACGATCAAATGTAATATTGAAGAGCTGAGAAGCAGGAATAAATTAAAATTTCCTCAAATTTCTGTGAATTTTAGCAAAAATTCGACTTTTTTACCCCAAAACACACAGTAAAAATAGGAATTGGAACTTGCAACTTATTTCATCTGAAAGCGCATCAAAAATATTATATATTCACACTTTTTAATTTTAAAAAACATCAACCATATAAAAGTTATAATTTTTTTCCTATTTTCAGTAATTTTTGACTAAAAACACATGTTTTTCCCAAAAAACACCACTTTGCAATGGAAATTACCATGAGACAATTTTTTATCTGAAAGAGCGCAAAAAATGCTACAAAGTTAGACCGGTTTTGGACGATCAAGGGGGGGGGGTGCACCCAACCCAGTGATACATCCCAGACTATTATAGGAGTAAGAAACTTGTAGATGATAATGACATGGTCATACGCAATTTTATTTGTTTCAAGAATCTTATCATTAATACTTGAACGTGGAAATTTTCACTTGGAGATTTTCGCATATTTCATGAAATTTCAATGGATTCTGCGAAGATATCACCCTGGTGCATTATTACATTGACAGAGACGTTTATATCGCAAATATTTCCCCCATGCGTTACGTCTTGATCTTATAATCGTGAAATTCTACCCCCCTACCCTCCCCCCAGCGAAAACAATCACGTTTACAGTACTTCTAATGAGATGGAATCTTGTTTCCCTTATGAAAAGATAGCAGATATACATGGCTGTATTTGTTTTGTCTTTTTGTTTGTTTGTCTGTCTGTCAGCTTTAAGTTTCGGTCAATTTTAATTTAACTTTTCAATGGAAAGGAAATATCCCTCGAAATAAAACATTTCTAGGCAATAAAAAAAAGATATTTCTTTTAAACGATGAATAATAACTGCTGGTAGAAGTAGATGGTCTATCAATGCAATTTACTCAATTTGTTTCACTTTAAACATGGTATAGTAAATGCATGATTCACACTAATGACAGATGTTCACATTTCTCTTTTTACGCTTTTATGTGACATTTTAGAACGTGTAAAATTTAGTTACTAAGGCTAATGTTGCCATGCGAGTCTAATGACGTCATAGTTCAAATCAAGCCACCGCGTCTTTACATTAATAACCACAGTGGAAATTCTATACAAATGAATGGGTAAATATAATGATAACGGTGTATCGTATGGTTGCCTGTCTGTCCAAACAGCTTTTTGGGTGCTATACATCATGTACATAGTGAATAAATCATACAGATCTTCAAACTTCACTGCAGCCACAAAAGATGACCATCCTATTAATTTTCAAAGTCAAAGGCAAAAAGTTATGGCAATTTCAGGACCCAGCTCTTACACATGCTCTAGTAGAAAATGACAGGCATTTATTGTGCCATTTATGTTACTCTTGTCCCATTGTTATTATTTAAATATTAATAGACCCTTTCACTCTAATAATCATTTGGTTCATTTTGTCTCTTTGTAGGATGCTTTTGCCCACTAGAACAGTCAAATGATGTCATCCATATAATTTGGAGTGGAATGACGTCATGTGATTGTTTTGATGGGCAAAATTGTCTTACAAAGAGATAAAATGAACCAGATGGACGTTAGCATGAAAGAGTCTATTTGCAATGACTATATCTAGCTTATAGATAAAAACTTTGTCTTGATATACCAGACTTTTTTCCCTTGTAGAGTATTTTATTATTAGAAATAACTAACTGCCGAGAGAGGGCTTAAGATGGCTTGTAATATACTCAGAATATGTATCTAAATTTTTCATGCAAGATTATCTGTTGTATTTTGAAAAAAATAATAAGAAATACATGTACTCCAAAAAAAAAATAGGAAAGAGGAATATCAGTGATTCATAAGTTATTGAATTCTGCTGTACTCCTGACTGCATGTAGTGCACCTTATCCATTGAGTGAAAAACTAGTTTATCACACAAACTCCAGTATTTGGAGTATTAGCAATATAAACACCGCATGGGATTGAAACGTATGATGTTTTATTCCTTATGGATGTTTTTGATTGTTTTCTGATCATTTTAAAAGTGATACTGCACAAAATTGATTAAACGTTGCAGTAGGGCAATGCCTAATTAGTAATTCCATGTTGTTTATATATCTGAAAAGTCTATAGTTTTTGCAAACACTTCAAGAGTTCGTCAAAAGGAATGATTTCCTGTCGTCTACAAACTATCAAAGTGTTTGCAATAACTATGAACTTTTCATATACCTGGATGATATGGATTGATTTATTAGGCATTGCCCGACTGCAACGGCTCATCAGTTTTGTTAAATTCAATTTAGAAAATGAAAAAATACCAAAAAACTATGTAAGGAATCACAACACCATACGTTTTGATCCCATGCGGTGATAAAGTGACATAAAGGTATTTAAAGTTTTTTCTACAAAGATTAGATTAGAAACCTTAGCTATAGTATTGTAGTACTAACTAAAATTCGTAAATTGGTGTGCCATTTTTATGTTGATTCAACATTCACATAGATTATTATTTTAATATCGTTTAAAGGGTTTATTTTAACATTTTGTTGATATTGATCTAGAACATGCAATAGATATATATTTAATTTGCCTTTATTTTTGAGATAGTTTTCCCTGATGCGAAGTTCTCAGTAAAAGTGAATTAAGGGTGAATCAGTAGCAAAATGTTACCTGTAAGATAACACTGATATTTAGATATTTTAAATTAATCCTGTTTTATCTTTAATCATTTTGATCAGAAACATGCAGGAAGTTTTCAATACGAAACATCCCCCGCAATCCCTCCATTATGTTGCATTGCATTGCGTTACATTTGGTTTTACAATATTTCCTCTATGGTTTCCTTATTTGACAATCATTAATGTAAAGGAAGCACATATCGATAAAAATATACTGAAATGAATATTGTTAATAAATAAATATTTTGCAGTACTTTTGGGAACAAAGGTAGCAAATTAAGTGTGGAAATTATCAGTATTTATTATCATTTCTATTTACGGATGAATTTCAAAGATTTAGAAAAAAAAATCTTAATGGAAAATGTATTATTACTTTTTAATGATAAAACTTGCAATAAAAATGTAAAACATTTGATCTAGATTTATGGAATTTGATCTATTTTTTTATGCCCCGGCCATGCAATGGTGAAGGACATTAAGATTCTGCTTTGTCAGTCTGTCATTCCGTCACACTTTAGTAACCTAAGAACCCTTTCACCTATCCAAACCAAATTAAATTTGGATATTTGCTTACTTATCAGGAGGGTAAGACACATATTGATTTTGGGGTTAAAAGGTCAGGGTCACTGTAAGGGAAAGATACACTAAAAATCACGGTTTCCAGATTATTACTCAAGTACGATATCATGTATCCAGACTAAATTTGAATATATGAATACTTATTAGGTGGGGAAGACACATCTTGATTTTGGGGTCAAAAGGTCAGGGTCACTGTTAGGGAAAGATACACTAAAAATCGTGGTTTCCAGATTATAGCTAAAGTACATGTACCATATCACACATCATCACTTACTTTGGATATATGTTTAGTTATCAGGGGGGGGGGGAGACACCTACTGATTTTGGGGTCAAAAGGTCAAGGTCACTGTTAGGGAAAGATACACTAAAAATCATGGTTTCCAGATGATAACTCAAGCACCATATCATGTATCCAGACTAAATTTGAATGTATAAAGAAGGGAGGAGATCTCCAACAAGACCCCGTTGCAGCATCAACAGTAAAACACCAAAACACCCGATGCAAAAACACAAAAGACGAGTACAGCACGAGACGGAAAAGAGACACACGACATGTAAACATCAAACACAAAAGACTACACATAAACCGACGAGACCAATGGGTAACCGGTGCCGACTTTGGACGGCCATCTGTCACGCAAGTAGCAAATGGTGTGGTTATCCTGGATTACGTGCGCACAACCCTCTCACTTCTCCAATTACCCAGAGGTCTCGAAGAACGTACAATTGTGGTGTAAAACAACCTCCTCACTGTAAGATGACATCACACAAACAAGACCGCAAACCACAGAGGCCCCAGAGACAGATAGATATGTAAATGGATATAAAAAGAGGGCATGCGTAATACAGTCCGTGCTCTGCCGGCTGTAGCGAGCTCATGTATGTAATCACCCGAGGAGTCCGACTGACATTCAGAGAGGACAGGTGGTCGGGGCCCTGTCCTCTCTAAAGAGGTTTGGACAGGGCCCGTCATGGAGTCCCGTCGTCACAGTCAGTCAGAGTGCAAGTCTCAAGGATGCGCTTGTACAAGACTGTAGATTGGTCAAGTACCAAGCCTAGTGTCCGTCTGGTGACATTAGGATCATATCCACGGTATAAAAGGCGTTTGATGATTCTGACGCATTTTCGATGGCTATGCTGCCTACCTTTGATCCTTTTTATTTTGTTTATCATATCACCATAAAAGACAGGTTGTGTAATACCCATAGTAATGTACTCTGTTGCATGTATAGATCCGAATTTTAAAAGAAGTTGACTGTAATTTTTGTAAAATTTCCAGAAAGTCTTAACTAGTTTATGAAAGCGGAAACCTTGACCTAAAAGTTTTTTTGGTAATTTGTAAGTTTCTACTGTGAAAATCCAAAATATCAGTACATGCTCTAGCGTACCGGATGAGCTGTGATATGTAAATGCCGTATGACGGTAATCTTGGAACATCACCGTCAAGCCAAGGGAAATTTACTATGTTGAATCCAAAATCATCCCTTTTGTCATATACACTTGTATGAATCTTTCCGTTTACAATTTTGATATTTAGGTACAAAAAGGGTGTTTCTGTATTTGAAAGGTTTGCCTTGTTAAGGGTTAATTCTTGTGGATAAATTTCATTCTTATATAATTCAAAAGCAGAATTGTCAATGGTTAGAATATCATCCAGATACCTAGAAGTATTATTGAAACATTTCAGCTCATCAAATTTTCTTTGCTTTTGAAGATTTTGGATAAATTCTTTTTCATAAGTGTATAAAAATAAATCTGCAATAAGAGGCGCACAGTTAGTACCCATAGGAATTCCTACAACCTGCTTGTATAGATCCTCACCAAATCTAACATAAATATTGTCCAAGAGGAAGGACAAGGCATTACACAGGTCACTACATGTCCATGATTTGTATGATTTGTAGTCTGTCGAGGAAAAGAAACCCTTCGATTCAGATGTACAAATGTAAGTTTTTCGCTCTCGATCAAAACACCATTTAATGAGATTAGATAATCGATCATTAATTTTGTTATGAGGAAGTGTGGTGTACATATTAGAGAAGTCGTATGAAGAAATCGTATTGGCTTGGAAATTTCCAGATTTCATTTTTCAATCACATCCCCTGAATTCTTAATAGACCAAAATAAATTTACATCGTTCCTGTTTAGAACCGTTTCACAATATCTAGTTATGTGTTCTTTAATAGCAGTAAGTGCTGACGTCAGATTTCTAGACAAAATTGTAGTGGAGCAGTTACTAGAATTAGCAATAAATCGAAATATGAATACTTATCAGGTGGGGAAGGTGCCTGTTGATTTTGGGGGTCAAAGGTCAAGGTCACTGTTATGGAAAATACACAAAAATCATGGTTTCCAGATAATAACTCAAGTAACCTTTCACCCATCCAAACTAAATTTGGATATATGCTTGTACTTATCAAGAGGGAAGACACCTATTGATTTTGGGGTCAAAAGGTCAAAGGTCACTGTCAGTAAAAATACACATACAATCATTGTTTCCAGAGGATAACTAAAGAACTCTATTTCATCTCCACCAGATACTCTAAAGACGGATAAGGAAGTCCAGCCTGTAGTGTCTTAAAAAGATTCACCAGGTTTTCAATATTGACTTGCCCAGGATCTGTCCATATACAGACCTAGTGGGAGTTCACCGACCCTTATCCCACTTTTGTTGGGAGAGAGAATCTGAGTAAAATATTACATACTAATAAAAAGTTGATCGTGATGCCCCTGGGTGTCGCTCCTCGCAGATCTCTGAGGACAAGTTAACACTTGGACATCATTTGCTGCCTGTAATCAAATAATGTTAACCTTTACATGTACCTTAATGTAGATCTCTAGATAATGGCCTTAACCTTGGTTTAGTCAGTTTACTTCAAGCAAGTAACAATTCTGTAAAATATTATGGAAATGCATGCAGCGGTGAGTGAGTTGTGCCCAGGACAATTCTTTACTCATATATATAGTGTATTGTGACTTTGACATTTGACCTATGACCTTGGTCCATGGTCTTGACACATCCTTGAGTCCTACATTACAATTCTGTGAAATATTAATTTTAGAGAGGGGAAGAAGTTATGACTTGGAAAAAATTAACATAAAGTCTATTGTCTCTTTGACCTATACACTTTGAACTATGACCTTTGTTTAACATCTCATGACACCCTTGTGTCACAAGTAACAATTGTCAAATATTTTGGAAATCCATGCAGCAGTGAAGGAGTTGCATTTGCCCTGGGCAAAGCTATACCCATATAGTTTATTGTGGCCTCGGCCTTTGACCTTGGTTCATGATCTTGACACATCCCGGCTTGAGCCTAAGTAACAATTCTGTGAAATATAATGGAAATCTATGCAGAGGGCAAGAAGTTGTGCCCTATACAAGGTTTTAACCATATAGTCTGTCATGACATTGTCATTTGTCCTATGACCTTGGTTCAAGTACATGAAATATTCTGAAGTTTGATAAATATTATTGAAATCCATGCAGAGCTCAAGGGGAAGGAGATAGTTTTTACCCATATAGTTTATTTTGATCTTAACCTTTTATCTCTGGCCCTGGTTCAAGGTCATGATACACCCTTGATCTTAAGTAACAATTTTATGAAATATTGATATCCATGCAAACATGATAGGGGAAGACGTAAGAACAAGCTTTGCATTGTGGACAGAAAGAATTAACCCTACTTTTTTGCGTGGTACCTATAGGACCTTGTTTTTCCTCTCTTTATTTTAACACTGACGTTTACTTTTGGCCAGATTGCAAAGCAACTTCGGTCTATAGGTTGACGATGTCCGTCCGTCTGTCTGTCTGACGGTCCGTCTGTCGTCAACATTTTGGTTAATGTTTCTGATTGAAGCAAAATTTAAGGAACTGTATGTATATATAGTCTATGTAAGTATATGTACTTTATATTATACATGAAGGTTGCCCATGACAAGACCTTTCAATTAATGCCATATCATTTGACCTAGTGACCTTGACCCTGTACTTTGACCTAGTTAAAGATTTTGATTAAAGTTTCTGGTTGAAGCAAAATCTCAGGAACTATACGCAGTAGTAACATAATATTACATATGTAGATTGCCTATGACAAGATCTTTCAATTTATGCCGTAACACTTGACCTACTGACCTTGACCTTGCACTTTAACCTAGTTAAAGGTTAAAGTTTCTGATTGAAGCAAAGTCTTATGAACTGTATGCAGTAGAAACTTTATATCATACATGTAGGTTGCCTATGACAAGACATTTCAATTTATGCTGTAACATTTGACATTGACCTTGGACTTTGACCTAGATAAAGATTTTGGTTTCAGTTTCTGGTTGAAGCAAAATCCAAGGAACGGTATGCAGTTCAAACTTTATATTATATATGTAGGTTGCTCATGACAGGACCTTTCAATTTATGCCGTAACATTTGACCTAGTGACCTTAACCTTGGGCTTTGACCTTGTTAAAGATTTTGATAAAGTTCCTTGTTTAAGCAAAATGTCAGGAATTATATACACAGTAGATGCGTAATATTATACATGTACGCTGCCCATGACAAGACCTTTTAATTTATGTCGTAATATTTGACCTAGTTACCTTGACCCAATTAGTGACAAACACGTGCTTTGCAATTCGGCCATACCGTCTTAAGCGGTTTATTATTGGCCGGATTGCAAAGCAATTCCGGTGTATAGATTGACAATGTCCGTCCGTCTGTCGTTAACATTTTGGTTTCTGGTTGAAGCAAAATCTGAGAAACTGTATGCAGTAGAAACTTTATATTATACACGAAGGTTGCCCATAACAAGACCTTTCAATTTATGCCGTAACATTTGACCTAGTGACCTTGACCTTGGACTTTGACCTAATTAAAGATTTTGGTTAAAGATTCTGGTTGAAGCAAAATCTCAGGAACTGTATGCATTAGAAACTGTATATCAAACATGTAGGCAGCCTATGACAAGACCTTTCAATTAATGCCGTATCATTTGACCTTGACCTTGGACTTTGACCTAGTTAAAGATTTTGGTTAAAGATTCTGGTTGAAGCAAAATCTCAGGAACTGTATGCATTACAATCTTAATATTATACAAAAATTTTGGTTAAAGTTTCTGGCTGAAGCAAAATCTAAGTAACTGTATACAGTAGAAACTTTTTATTATACATGTAGGTTACCTATGACAAGACCTTTCAATTTATGCTGTAACATTTGAATTAGTGACCTTGGACTTTGACCTTGTTAAAGATTTTGGTTAAAGTTTCTGGTTGAAGCAAAATCTCAGGAACTATATACACAGTAGAAACATAATATTATACAGGTTCTGACAAGACATTTAAATTTATGTCGTAATAATTGACCTACTGACCTTGACCCAGTTAGTGACAAAAACTGACTTTGCAATCCGGCCATACCGTCTTTAGTGGTGTATTTTTCTTCAGTATTTTGGCATATTTTGCTTTCGACGTTGCACAGGGTCATTTAAAACATGCATTTATCCATATTCGATCTCCTGACCATTCTGTCAGTGTAAAACACATGAAACAGCTTACTTTAAAACAAGGAATTTTAAGGTATCCAATGGGTAATGAGATGTAATTGGGCCACCCATTTATGAATTCTGAGACATAAAATCACTGCATAGTTATAATGTGAAAATTTTTGACCATCGGATATTTCCAGAGTTATGGACCCTTACAATTTACATTGAACTCAATAGGAAAAAGTTACGGTAATTTTTCTTTAAAATTTTAACAGAAGGACGGGGCATCAAATATCAATTGGTCGAAAATTTCTATAAATATATTTCATCAAATTCCACCGAAAAATCCAAAGTTTACCAATTAGTTTTTCTGCAATTAATTTTTTTCTATATTTCTCATTAAGGGGAGATAACTCTCCTAAACATGGCCCTTAATAAAACAATTCTTATTTCACTATCTATCAGGCTAGTACAAACGTTTTTTAGACATCATATGACAGAGAAATATTAAATGATGTATACACCTAATTTAATGTTTTTGGCATAATTTCCTTCATTACCCAATGAATACCTTAAAAAAGCATAGGTCCGTGTTTAAAATAACACCAGTCGCCGTCTGTAACTATTAATTCAACTGCTAATTTTTAAAATCTCTGTTACCATCCAAATTTTGGTGCCACGGCATGTCATGAATTTTCATGCTTTTCTGCATATTGGGCATGAGCAAAAAAGGGTTTTCGGTCAATATGAGTTCCCGGATTGTCATGGCAACGAGATCAGTCTTTATGTGCTATTCTAAAGACAGCGAACTAACCTACTTTTTGGTACTGGTACTGCGTTGCCATGGATACCATCGTAGCAGAAATTTCATTTTCATACCTTTTGCACTTCCTTTCTCACAAAATGCATTCAGTTTTGTAAAAGATCTTACAAGAAGCTTACGGTGCCGCGCCTAAATCAGTAAAGTTCAAGTCAAAAATAAGGGTAAAATTAAGGGTCATTGGCGGGGCAGGGCGGGTTATGAGAGGATATGCTCATTGAAAATATACCGGTAATGAAAGAAAATTGAGGTTAGGCAAATTAAGCTCTTCATCCCAATTTTGTCATAAAAAACCGTTACTACGGCAACCCTTATGGTTAAAGCTTGAGTATAATACCGTTTAAAATGCATAAATTTTATCTCCTAATACATGTTAGACTCAGTGCTACTTATGGTATAGTACTGAAAATGTAGTTAGAAACATAAAAGACTCTTGTATTTGATAAATTTCCAGGGTAATTGACATGACGTCCAATGTCATTTCTTGTCTCTGAGTAAAACATTTCAATTAATATGTGAATTTTTCTCATTTTTTTTTTCTTATTTTTTTTTAGCATTTTCCGTTTGAACCTTTTTTATAACTCATATATATATATAGTTTGAAAGACGATGGATATACAGGAGAAATTCATTGATCTTTTATATTCTAGTAATTAATTCTTTTGCTAGGGCGAAAAACAGAAAATTTTGAATTTCATGCTTTCTTTTACCAATACCGACACCTCAATTTCAGAAATTTAAAGAGTTGATTGACTCATGAAGTTGTATTAACAAAGAAAAACTACTGTATCCATTATTTTGTTACGAATGACACTTAAGTCTTGCGTCACGTGGTTCTTTTTTATATCCATCCTTTTTTTTTCTTTAAAACAAATCTGCTCAATACAATTCAGTGACCTTGAAAAAACAATGTATGACCTCGAATAATTATTAAGGTCTTCTCTGCATTGATTTGTCTCCGGTAGATGTATGATCAAAGTTTTGTTTCAGTATCATGAATGATTGCGCATGCGTCGAAACAACGATACACGAATTTTTGAGCAGAGAACTTTTTTTGATAAAAAGCTGTAAAATGTTTTGTGGACGAGTGAATTTGGATTTAGATACTCTATACACCAAGAAGGGTTTGTTGTGACTGTTTATATCTATATTTTGGATGCTGTTTGGTGAGTTTTAAAGACTTAAGATTTTATAAACATTGACTGAGTGATTTATCGCTCACGGTTCCATTGTCCACCATACTATACTATACAAGGCACTGACCATTAGCGCATCATTGAACAAGAATATTAGTGTATGTGTTTTGTGAATTGTTTACGTTTTTTACTATGCCTAGTAAATCAGAAAAATCTAAAGGAACTAAAAGGAAAAAAGGCAATGATTCTAGTATCGATGAATCGCAAAATGGTAACAATTCATCACTACTTAACAGCATTCTAGGAGCGGCACACAACGTGCTATACGGAACTTCAACACACAGTAACGAACAGCAACTGACTGCATCGCCGACACCACCTGCTATGATGTCAACGGTGACCATGTCAACGTCGACGCCGATTAGTGCTACTCGTCCGGGCACTATCGATCCAGATGACGATATTAGACGTCAAATCGCAAGTACAAATGTCAAACTTGACGAAATTTTAGTCAGGCTCGCTAAGCTAGATGTCATAGAAGCGAAGTTGTCTGCCCTTGATAACAGCGTGACCTCCCTTAATGTCAGAGTGAACGTCGTTGAGGTCAAAACTACGGAATTGGAGAAAAGTGTCGATTTCATCAGCGATACTGTCGAAGAGGCAAAGTCGGCCCTAGATACTGTGAAGTCCGTGGGAAATGCTGTCAACGAAACCAAAGCTGCGATACAAGATATTAAGAGCATGAAAAAAGTACAAGTCGATAGTCAACGCCACGAACGTACTATCGAGACGATGTGCAAAAGTATGGATACTCTCAGGAAACAAAACCGTGAATTAGAGGAACAGATAACTGATCTCAGGTGGAGGTCCATGAAAAACAATTTAATTATAACCGGACTCCCTGGCGAAAACAGAGGCGAAGATACAGAACGAACCGTGCGGGCGTTCCTGGATTGCGAAATGGGAATTAAGAACGTTGCGATAGGCAATACACACCGGTTTGGACGATTCAATCGCGGTAAGCCGAGACCAATCGTTATACGATTCCTGTTCGCTCATGACAGAGAGATGGTGCTCCGGAACCGCTACAAGCTACGTGGTAGCCCATTTAGCGTTCGCGAACAGTTCCCCGTGGAAATGGAGGACAGGAGGAGGAAACTTTTCCCCGTCGCGGACCAAATGAGAGACCGTGGACACCACGTTAAAATAGTGCGGGACAAACTATTTGTTGATGGGGAGTTGTATGACCCCAGTGATGACGATGAGCCGGAACTCGATGATCGCGAGGAGGAAGAGTTCCTCGATGCCGATGATGGTATGGGCGCGACTATCGATACATCGATGAACCTCAGATAGGAAGTTGCGGAGAGTAGTCGTCCGGATATATCCATTATATCCTGGAACATTAACAAAGGGCTTAAGGACAAACTTAAAGACCCAGCTTTTGTAAATATTGTAAATATGTATGATGTAATATGTCTGTTGGAATGTTGGATACCCGATGACGAAGACATAGAAATCGAAGGCTATGATCAACATGTTTACCCTAGAGCGAGAGGGAGGGGTGGGGGTAATGTAATATTCGTCAAATCAAGTTTATCGAAATACATTACGATCGTAGAAAACATTCACAATACTATCATATGGATTAAAATAACTAATGATAACCCTCTCTCAGAACCATTGTTTGTAGCTTCTTGTTATTTACCCCCAGAAAATAGTGTATTTTACACAAGAAACGATGTTAACATCTTTCAAGATTTAGAAAATACTATCAGCAGATTTATTTCAGAGGGTTCTGTCTGTGTTATAGGTGATATGAACGCAAGATGTGGGAATTTAGAAGATTACATAGTAAACGATGTGGTATCCGATCAGGTCTCCGATATCTTACAACCTTTGGTTAATTACGCCCCTGACATGCACTTACCATCGAGAAAGAACACCGATACCCACGTTAATCAATTTGGGAGGAGGTTATTGTCATTATGTAAAAGTTCGGGTTTACGTATCGTTAACGGCAGGCATAAAGACGATCCAAACGGTGATGTTACTTTTTTCGGATCGAACGGAGCAAGTCTGATCGATTATTTACTTGTTAAAGATTCCTGTCTGTCTGATATCCAACATTTCAACTCGGGTTCGTTCAATACATTCTCTGATCATGCTCCTATTTCCTTTACATGTAATTGGGATATATCTAAAGATTCACATTTGGATAAATTAAATCATTTACATGTCGATGACGAAAACTACTATCGAAGTCAGAGTAAAAGTGTGCGATGGATAGATGAGAACAATGACGCCTGTAAAACTGCATTGTTAGAAAATATTCATCATATAAATGATTGTCTGAATATGAGCATTGATAGTCAGAATGAAATAGATGTGTGTGTGAATCAATTTAGCACAATGCTGAGTGATATTGTTTTACCTTTGTGTCAAGTTGTAGAAGCAAAGTTATGTAAAAAAGAGAATATTCATAAAAGTAACAAACCATGGTTTGATGGTAATTGTAAAAAATTGTATGCAGAATATGTGTCGGCTTTAAAGTCCTTTAATAGATGTAAAAATGATGAAAACCGCACTCTTTTTATTAAGAAAAAAAAGTTCGTACAAAAAATTGGTCAATAGATTAAAGCATAAATATAAAAGGCACAAAGGAAATATGCTAGATTATTTAAGAAAGCACAACCCTAAAGAATTTCATAAGCATTTCAGTAAGAAAAAATGTAAGTCTGTCACATGTGATATCACAGGCTCAGAATTTTTTGAACATTTTAAAAAGCTTAGTAGTCAGTTTAACAGCAGTGAACAGGTTCAGGGGGGTACAAATGACCTTGAAGAACCAAATTTTCAGACGTTATTCGATGAATTAGATGCAGTAATTACCGAAAACGAGATTAAAAGGGCAATAGAGAGGTTAAACAAGGGTAAAGGTTGTGCGGAAGATAAACTAGTTAATGAAATATTTATTACAGGTAAAGATATTTTAACACCCACTTTACATACATTATTTAACTCCGTATTTTCGAAAGGTTACTTCCCTGAAGCTTGGTCAACGGGGTTCATCGTTCCGATTTACAAAAAAGGAATTATAAATGATACAAATAACTATCGAGGTATTACTATAATTAGCTGCTTAGGAAAATTATTTACTTCTGTACTAAATCATAGACTGTTAGAATGGGACAAAAATCATGGCATTATTACTGATGCACAATTTGGATTCAGACCCGGATCGAGCACTATTGATGCAATTTTCACCCTCCAAGCTTTAATAAATCGATACCTTAAAAAGACAAAACGATTATATTGTTGCTTCATCGATTACCAAAAAGCATTCGACTCAATTGATAGGCAGTGTATGTGGACAAAGTTGATTAAAATTGGGATACGTGGGAAGATGTTGACTATTATAAAATCTCTTTATTCTGATTACTTCATTAGCAAAACGGGCTTATTACAGGGGGAGGTAATCTCGCCGATTCTCTGGTCACTATATATTAATGATTTTGAAATGCATTTTATGAATAACTCATGCCCATCCATCGAAATACAAAACATCAATTTATTTTTACTATTGTATGCTGATGATACTGTTTTGATTAGTGAGACCCCTAGTGGATTACAACTGATGCTGGATAGTCTCAAAAGTTATACAAATGATTGGCATTTGACAGTTAATACAGGCAAAACAAAGGTAATGGTTTTTAGGAACGGAGGGAACTTAAGGTCAGACGAAATGTGGACATACAACACAAAACAACTAGAAGTTGTAAATAAGTTCAACTACCTTGGAATGTTATTTAATTTTAATGGTAAATTTAATGTAACACAGAAGCATGTGGCTGACCAGGGTAGGGAGGCATCATTCGCGATATCTAAAACATTAAATGATTTCTCTTTTAATACGGAGACACAATGTTCCATATTTGATACATATGTAAATAGTATTTTAAGCTACAGTTCGGAAATATGGGGGTTTCATAGAGCTGACGAAGTAGAAAAAGTACATTTAGCTTTCTGTAAAAAAGTTTTAGGAGTTAAACAGAGTACTGCTAGCTGTCTAGTTTACAATGAGTTAGGAAGATTACCACTACAAGAGTACAGAAAACTAAGGATATTTAAGTATTGGTTAAAACTAAGGAATACAGATAATTGCATACTGAAAGAGTGTTACAATGATATGATACAAAATAATGACAATTGGATTACGCAAATCAAAAAAGAACTTGAAAAGTTAGGGTTGAGCAATCTTTGGAACTCGAATAATGTAACAGCTTTGCAATGCTTTAATATGATTAAACAACGTGTAACCGATATAACCCAACAAAACATACTAGAAAAAATCAGAAACTCTTCCCATGGTCATTTATACCAACATTTAATAGATAACTTTTCTTTGCAATACTATCTTACAAAACCTTTAAGCCCTCTATGTAAAAAGTATTTAGCCCGAATAAGACTTTCATCGCATAATCTTAATATTGAAAAAGGCCGATACACTAACCAAAATAGAAGTGATAGACTATGTACTCTTTGTAATAGTGGAGATATTGAAGACGAATTCCATTTCATATTAAAATGCCCTTTCTACAATGATTTAAGGAAAACTTTCATTAAACGATATTATTTTAGTAGACCCAGCGTTTTCAAACTCACTCAATTATTAAGCGTCAACAATGTGAAAGAATTATGTAACCTAGGAAAATATTTAATAAATGCCTTTAATTTAAGGTCCGAATATATTTGACCGCGGCTACTCTCCACCTTTATCAATAACATCATGTCTGTATCTTCATTTAATGTTTATTTACAACTGTCATTGATTGATCCTAGGAGTATCCTTTTATTTCAGCACAAGTATGACTTTCATTTGTTTAATTTATACTTTGAATTCCATTATGATGTCTGTGAGTTTGTATGCTGAGCTTATACATGTATAAGTACATAATGTATTTACATCTCTTTACATTACATGCACTTGTGGTATCATATATTATCATGCACATTATTTAAGATTTATTGCAATATTTTTTCCATATTCTTATATGCATTGTACATGTATACCGATAAGCTGTATGGCTTAAGGAATAAATAATTGAATTGAATTGATCATACATGGGACAGATTAAGATAGACGCATAACATACCTATTGTATCATAACAGGTGTGTCAAATGTTGCCATGGTTACCAAATTTTAAGCAGTTTCCAGTGAAAAAGAAATATTTGCCCAGCTTTTTATGTCTCCGTAATCGAAGATTCGGGGATATATAGTTTTTGTCATGTCCGTTTGTCTTTTTGTCCACAAGTCGTTGAAGAACTTTTTATGTCCCCGTAATCGAAGATTCGTCACCGTAATCGAAGATTCGGCTGCACATAAGAACAGTCCTGCTGCAGAGATAGTAAATTGCCATATTATTCGAAAATTTTTATATTACATCTTCATGAAGAACATCAATTTCATCTTTGATCAGGATTTTTGATTGAAAATTTAATTTTGATAAGACAAGGACTGTTTCATCGGAAAGTGACCCAGTAGATTTGAAAAAAAAAATAGCAAAACGACCAGTCTTGTAAAATTTATCGGTTTAAATACATGCTATTTTAATTAAATATGAAGTTAAACAAAGACTATAGGCCAATATTAAACGTCTTCAAATTCAATAGCATCATTTAAGAACAGATGAATTTGCAGCATGGACCAGACATGCACGTTTCGGGTACTTAACCCTCGTCAGTGATCCTAAGTCTAAACAATGTAATATGACCAAAACGTGTGAAAATTATTATCTCCAAAAATGTACCGAAAGGCGTAGCAGAATGGGTGGGATATGATGCTACAGGACCAATATTTGGTGCAAATTTCAAGAAAAGATTTAAGCTTAAACCACATTAGATAAGCCGGTAACATGTCCGCGACCAGCTCATTTCTGTGAAACTAAACTTACCTGATACATTAAAAATTCACGCATATTTGGTAGATTTTCTATTCTGTTTGTCTTACAGCTCTGAACTATAATTAAAAAAACCTGGCGAACAACAATCCTCTTCATGAAAATAAAATAAATAAATAAATGCTGCTATTTCAGAGTACAACAAATTCAAATCATCGGCGCGGACTTAATTTATTAAGGAGTGAATCCTGTCTGGGCTGGGGATCCTTGGAAGCCGTATCATTTTGAGGAAATAAATGTACGATAAGAAAAAAAAGTAAAAGTAAGTACATTGCAGAGGTAATGGCCGACCGAGAGAAATATATTCTTTGACCTCTAACCCTCTGGGTCCGTTTTAAAAAAGCACAAAGTTAGGCACCCGATCCTGGTTCATTCACTGTCCTGTAATAGGGGAATATAGTTCCAAACCAAAACAGAAAATAAATTGAATTTTTAATGCAAATAAAATCTGAAAAATTTATCCAATATCGTTATGCGTTGTTATGTACGGAAGCATAGAGGGGACATGTGGATTTTTTTTATTATCTCGTGGCCACGAGATAATTAGTCGTGGCCACGACTTAGTAACTCGTGGCCACGACTTAGTAACTCGTGGCCACGACTTATTATCTCGTGGCCACGACTTAGTATCTCGTGGCCACGACTTAGTAACTCGTGGCCACGACATAGTTATCTCGTGGCCACGACTTATTATCTCGTGGCCACGACTTACTAACTCGTGGCCACGACTTAGTATCTCGTGGCCACGACATAATTATCTCGTGGCCACGACTTAGTATCTCGTGGCCACGACTTAGTATCTCGTGGCCACGACTTACTAACTCGTGGCCACGACTTAGTATCTCGTGGCCACGACATAATTATCTCGTGGCCACGACTTAGTATCTCGTGGCCACGAGATACTAAGTCGTGGCCACGAGATAATAAGTCGTGGCCACGAGATAATACTGTGTTTCTATTGGTTGATTATCTCGTGCGCACGACTTACTAAGTCGTGGCCACGAGTTAATTAACCAATAGAATTCAACATCGTAAAATGGACGACATTCGTGACAACTTGATAGAACAGTACTTTGGACAGGGATTAAAATATGCAGAAATTGTCCATGTTTTGAAACATGATCATGGAATGTCTTTGAGTTTAAGACATGTTAAAAGGATTCTTCAGAAGCTTCATCTCGAGCGCAGAAAATACAGCGACATCAGAAACGTTGTAGATTTCATTTATGTACAACTACAGTCATCAGGACAACTGCATGGATACAGAATCATGCACGAAAAATGCAGACAAAATGGCTTTAATGTGAAGATGAATGACGTACGGTTAATATTGAAACAACTGGACCCTGTTGGGGTAGAACACAGAACAGCAAGGCGCTTTCGTAGGCGCACTTACTTTGCCGACGGTCCAAATTTTATCTGGCACATTGATGGGTATGATAAGCTAAAACCATTTGGTTTATGTATAAGTGGCTGTGTTTGTGGGTTTTCGAGAAAAGTCATATGGTTGAAAGTATATAAAACCAATAATAATCCAAGAATTATAGGGGGATATTATTTGGAAGCTGTCAATGAATACGGGGGTTGCCCTCGCTTCGTTCGTGGAGACTATGGGACTGAGAATGGACACGTATGTGCATTTCAACACTTCTTGCGAGAGAACCATGAAACCAATGATACTGTTCAACGACGTCAACAGCCGTTTATCTATGGAACAAGTACCACCAATCAAAGAATCGAAAGTTGGTGGAGCTATCTAAGGAAGGAACATATACAGTTCTGGTTAGAGCTCTTTAAGTCACTGCAGGACAGTGGTCAGTTTAGTGGTGACACCCTTGACAAGAACCTCATGCTGTTTTGCTTTCTTCCATTACTACAGGTACTTCCGTTTCGTGATAGACATTAGTATATAATAATAAATATTAATCAATATTAGTATTAAATATTTTCTATATTCGAGAGAAACACACTACAGAAGTTTATATTGAATTTTCAAAATAAGGCCAAAGCCACTTGGCGAAAGGTCATATGGAATGAAATAGGTCAGTGTATGCTATATGAAAAACATGGAAACAGAAAGATGGACAGATCTGCATGTCAAGATGATTCCTATACTTACATTACTGAGAAAGTCAGAAAAGGTCCTGGCTGTCACTAATATGAATCAAGTTCAGTACATTATTGTTATAGTGAATAGTTCTTGCATTAAGGTACAATCATACCAATATACATGCAAATCATCTTCAACTGCAATCAGAATGGCTAACGATCAAGTTTTTTTTAATATAGGTCAAAGGTCATGATCCAAGTTGCAAGATAAAATTTTTGTTACCAATAGAAGGGAAATATATGCAAAATATGAGTTGTAGCTCTATTAGTACATTAGTAATGTAGTTGAAAGGTCATTGTCAAGGTCACATTATCAAAAATATTGGTACCAGCAGAAAGGTTTTGTCTTAATTTGTTTGACAATCGGACAGATAGACAGAAGGACATGGTGAGTACTATAAGGCATCTGTAAAGTGTGATCTAGTTCTTCAATCAATGTCTATGCTTCCTAGATTTTTCACATACACCACAATAATTGTTTTATTTCACTGCTTCTTTTTTTCCAGGATGAACTAGATTCTGCTGCCAGAACCTGGGATAATCATAGAATTCGCTGCAGTAGAAATCAGGTAGTACCAAGTGGTAGACCTACAGTGTTGTTTAATTTTCCAGTCCTCTGGAATAAAACAGATAAAATTTGTACTGTGAGTCGTGAAAGATTCATCCTTTGTAAAGAAGAGGCTGAATTTCGCTCTACAATACCATGTGATCCTGATGTGTACCAGGCATGTGTCCATGTAATGCAGTCCTCAAACTTGAGACCAGCAAAGAATGCAGAAGAAGGAGTGACCTTGTATTTGTGTTTGAGACGGCATATCTTGACAATACTTAGTACCTAGTTTTAATTATAAACTCGTGTATTTCACTTGTTTCATTGATTAAAGAAAAATGAAGACCCTAATGACAATTCTTTAAGAAGATTTTATTGTAAAACTACTAAAAATGTGTTAGTTGATCACTGCATTAAAATAAAATGGGTAAAATTGACAACTGCTGTGACAAAATATTCAAATAAAGGATAATATCACAAGGTAATACAAAGTAGAGCGTCCAGCATGATTTGACCTAGCAAGGGTACATGATAAAGGTAAAAAAAATCTCGTTGATCTTTCACTTGTGATATTGATCTAGAAGGCAGCACGATAATGAGTAACAACACTATTCAAACTTAAAACTGACTGAAAAATACAAAACAAGTAAACTCCTGAATTACAAACCAGAATTTTTCATATTGTCATCATTGAGGTGTTTGCCTCAAGTATACAAGTACAACATGTAAGTAATGTACAACATATTCAAGTCTAGTACCTTCATCAATGACATTAGAAAAAATACATTGTACCATGATTTGGACAAACTTACATATATTTAACAAAACTTGTGACAAAGACTAAAAATACACAAGCCACACAAAGCTTAGAATCCCCTCATATGGCAACAAATTATCCAATCATCTTTATGCTAATAGGTTTTTCAATGATTGCCTAGTGACATTGAAATTTGACCTCTGATCTTAAAAATCAATAGGCATCTTCTCACACCAAACAAAACATGCATGCAAAGATTAGTGAATATCTGATGAATTATGACCATGATAACCTCAAATGTATCTTTTTCTATCATTGCTCATTGTAACCTTGACCTTCGACTTCGAAAATAAAAAAGTGTTGTCCTCTTACCAAAAACAACTTGCATGTACAGTTTTATGAATATCGACTGTCAATTTTGACCTCTGGGTTCACAAGCTAATGTGACCTATGACCTCTGACTTAGAAAATCAAGAGGTCTAATATTCTCATTGTGGACAAATAAAATGCAAAGTGTGATGGAGATCAGAAGTAATCTGTGTCTACAAGTTTTTCCTCTTTTGAATCCCTTCGGCAACAAAGTTGTGCGAGGAGATTACAAAGCTCATGGCCAACCTGGTTTAGTTTTTGAAACTTTGGTCAAACTTCAAGGTCATTAGGTTTAAATTTAAGAGCAAATTAAAGTTTTTGTAGTAGCAAATATTGGGGATCACGTTTAACAATGGCTCTCTGAGTATTTGTCCAGTTGAGCTAAAACAATTTTAAAGAGGAAAAAATAAAACCACAGAAGCATATACATACATGTGTAAATATCTAAAATTCCACTCAGTCACAGGTACTTCTTTTACCTTTTTTGGTAAAAAAAAATAACAAGAAAATCAAAAGTTTATCTTCAGTTCATGTAAACTTAACAAGAGGCCTAAGTGAGCCTATACATGTATATTGCTAACATGAGCACTAGGATGACTTTGCTTGAGTCAGAAAATGTTTGTCACTTCAGTATTAGCTACCACATGAGAACATAGCAGAACTTATATCTTCTCAAAACCCATAGACTCTTTCAGTGCTCTAATCATAAGTTCCTGGAAAGCCTTGATATCATCAATTCCTCTTGGCAAGTGCAATTCTAACGAACAAGTCGAAACATGAGGTAATCTGTAAACTCCATGTTCAACTGGATAAAAGGAAATGTCGATTGCCTTTGAAAAACCACAAGGTGGTACTTTGTCAGCACCAGTGATGAATGCAAGGAGCTCCTCAAATGTAACAGGAATGTTGCCATCTAAAACAAAAAGCAATTTATTTAATGATGAATTTGTTTTCAACTTTAATTGAAAAGACAGTTTTTGACAAAAAGAACTATGATCTTTTTTTCTAGAAAACTGAGTTTGGTAAAAGTGGCATTGAAACTCAGGGTGGAACAATGTTGTAGAAAACTTTTCCATTTTCCATTGATTTCTATTGAGAAAACGTACATTTTAACCCAAATATCGGTATTGATTTTGATAATTTATTCAACCGGACATTAGATTCAGATATGCATCAAGTAAGTTGATATTTCTACTGAAAAAAATCTTCAAATTTCCCCTTTTGAAATTTCGACTTGTTCAGATCAGATTTTACGTCTTATTCTTACAGCTCCTTTATGCAAGTTTTATAAATACAGCACTTGTACATGTACATGTATATACTACAATAAAGACTTTTAAAGGATTTAATCCTAACTACAATCACTCATAGAATGTAGGTCAAGGTTACAATCCACCAAGTGACATACATGTAGTATATTTGGCCTAGTTGTTCAATCGATTGAAGTTTGGTAAATTCAGCACTGATATATACTATAACATATACATAAGAATTTCTTCTTAACTGGGACAGACAGATAGGCACGCAGACAGATGTACACATGGATAGACAAATTAATCACTATAGGGCACACGTCTATTGTGTGTACCTAATCATGAAACATGTATTATTAACTTTCTTAAAAAATAGGGTACATGTGTAAGCCTTTTGAAACCCACACTCACTTCCAAACTTGTAACAAGAAAATAACATTTTTATGACTGATTAAATAATGGAGGATAACCTCCTCTTTATATGCAAGCTTAAAAGAAAACCTATATTGCTTTCTATTACCACTGATATCCTGCAGAAACACCTCCCAGCAGTAAATAGTTTCATCCTCTAGGCATCGCTTATTTGACCCTATCTCTGAGTATGAGACATTGCACAAGCTCTCAAACTGCTGTTTACTCAGTGGCTCCACAGTGTAGCAGAATAGTGCCTTGAAAATGGCAGGATTGCTTTTCACAAGAGACCAGAAGTTGGAAACAGATTCCATTCCATTTACAAATTGTGAGATTTCAGCTGCAGTTCTGAAATGAAAAAAATCTGGTAAATGTTTTGTGTGGACTAGTTATTAAAACAGTAATTTCATTTGGAAATACATATACTAATTTGAAACATCACAGTGCTATGATACATGTACTTCAGTTCCAGGATTGAACAAAAAGCTAATAGAATTTACATGCAGTTCTCTCCCCATGTTTGAACCTGGCCACAATTTCATTAATTCTAAAATTAACTATTTTGTAGTTCTGTTCTGTTTGACAGTTATCAAACTATGCCTTCTTGTTAGAATATACTATGCCTTCTTGTCAGAATAGGCATTACAAGAAACAACTAATTTTCGAATGTGGACTTTGAACACTCTTTGACCAAAAAAAATATCACCTAGCTGTTTGGTGATAATGTAGATTCATAGGTCAAAAGACTCAAGGGTTAAAATCCATGTTAGACAAAAGTTGTTATTTTTAATAAGTAGCAGTTTAATCCATCCTCAGGTATGACTTTAAGGTGCAAAATGGAAGCTGCGTAAAAAAAACATGTGTTTGTGAAACATGAATGCCCCCTTTGGAATCTTTGTCAGTAAAACAGCAGAAATGTACAAAAAAATAGTTCACATTTTGAGATAAAGGTCAAATTTGGAAGGGTCTTGCCATAAGGAATGCATATGTGAAATATGAAAGCCCTATCACTTACAATTCAAAAGTTATTGCCAAAGTTTAGATTTTTTGCAAGTAGGTCAAACTCCAAGGTCAAGAGGTAATTAAAAAATTAACATCCATGGAAAGAATACTCATATGAAATATGAAAGGTCGTTCACTAACCATTCAAATGTTATGGCCAAAATTAAATTTTTCAAAAGAAGGTCAAATTCCAAGGTCAAGGTCACAAGGTCAAAAATTTTGGTATCCATGTAAAGGTTTTATCAAAAGGAATACACATGTGAAATATGAACATGATGATTTCCATTCAAAAGTTATGGCCAAGGATAACATTTCTGTGGACAAACAGACAGACCAAAACCTACATGTACAGCCATTTGCAGAGAACGAGCACCATATGAGCGATTCAATCAACAATTATCTTGCCGGTTCAAGCGGAAAATGATCTCACCTGTCCGTTCTCTAATCTGAGTATAACGGGTCTATATTGTGTCACCTGATCAACCGCTAAATTAAGTAACGAACAGAAAGTGCTATTAGGATTTGAATGATATTTATTTTTTTCTTGCTCTTTCAGTGTTATATACAATTTAATGAAATGATTGAATTGCTTCAGAATAGCAAATATATGTGCATTAGAAAGGATGTAACAGGTGACCGAACAAATATAAATGCATATGCCATTTCTTTGTTAATTTCTGTTTTGCGTCCTCGTGCTGGTACTGCCTGGTAGGTTTTAAGCCCAGTCATAAAACAAAACAAAATTAAAATAATGAAACTGTGAAAATTAAATGTGTTTTCTACAAAAATCGAAGATAAATTGTTAGATTTATCTTTTTCCATGTAGTAACCAAAAAGCACTGTTATAATTCAAGACATTGCATTATATCTATCATTCTTTTGTGAACTAAAATATGTTAATACAAATCAAATGAATAAGTTTCTGTCGGATTTCATAGTCACATTATATGAAATTGGAACCTTGTTTTATATGCTTGTTTGTTTTTCTACCTTGCTGGCTGGTAGCTTTCTCAATTTCAAAAGGACGCAAAACAGAATAAAAACAAGAAGTGGCCTTAGCAATATTCACAACAAAATAATTCACAATTACATACTCAGATATCCGAGATTCGTGTAGTAACTTTTACAATCAACTGGAGAAATTTGTGACACGCTTTTGAAAATTGCATATTCTAGATTAGTTTCAATCAATTGTTTAAATTCATTTCGTGGCATGATTTGTCTAATTTTGCTGAAAACATTTTCCACGGGATTAAGATCTGGCGAGTAAGTAGGTGTAAATACATATTCGATCCCAAATTGATCTAAAAACACAGAGAGCGCATTTCCGCCACTGTAACGATGAACTGGCGCATTATCAACGACTACTATATCCCCGGGAACCAAGGCGTGGTATCCCTCATCCGTATAGGAGTCTATAGCTTGGTCAAAAAAGTTTAAATACTGGATAGTATCAGTAGCACCATCAACAATATTACAATGAACCACGCCGTTTACCCCGATCATGAGGTTAAGTGTTAAATTGGTAGATTTGGCTTTTGAACTAACTTCTACGGCTCTTTCATCCCGTAGTGCATGTCCATATATAGGACTACAGTCGCGAGAATTAAATCCAGCTTCGTCGAAATATTTGATACGATGAACATCTTTCTGTGATAAATAGTACATGAGAGCCTTGGTATATTTCAGATTATCACTTGTGAAACGTTCTCTAGCTGGTTTGCACAATCGTTTTCGTGTAAATTCACCTGCTGGTAGAGTTTGTTTTAAAGCACGAGATATCGTTGATTCATGAATAATTTTATTGCAATTTTCCAAAAGTTTATTATGTATTTCTCTCAAAGAAATAGATGGTCTTTCCCTTTTTAAGAATTCAATGTAATGTAAATCATTTTGATCCAGCGACATTGTAGACCCTTTGGTTGGTCCTTTAGGTTTTGATTCAACGTTTTTGTCATTTATCCAAGACAACCATGCTCTTGTTACACAATTTTTATCAATCAATAATTCTTTTGATACCTTAGCTTTAATTCCCCGCGGTATACTCCCTGTATCATCATTTGCACCATAGTCTTTTAATTTTGAAATAATATTTAATCGAAAATCAGCACTAAGGCTTGTTCCAAATTTGTATAATCTTCCCTTTTTGGATTTTGACATTTCCATTTCTTGTTGAGCGGACATGTGTACCTTAACAGTAACAGTGTACGTAAACTATCAATATATATATATAGATGTACATGTACCATACATGTATGATAAAGATCTACATGACCTCATGCTGTGATAAATTGACCATAATAATTACATGACAGGAAGTTTGACCGATGTATCGATATTTAAATTCCGCTGTGGTGTTGTTTCGTTTTGTGTAAAATTTTATTGCCGCGTCTATTAAGGGATTATCTTTCAGTGGCAAATAAAGGGGAAATATGAACAGGGGCCCATGTATATTTACATTGATAAAAATCTTCTTCCCACGAACTTACATCCGCACCTGAATTTGAGAACTTCATTTGCTGGGCGTACATGATGTATTCCTGCAGATCGTTTAACTTTTAAGGAATAAAGCTTAAAATTTACGTTATAGCGAACATAGTAGATGCTACTAGGCTGGACGTTAAGGTTCATTTTCAGTCGCATGGCAGAGAACGTTGCATGTATGTGGAATTTGAAATGATGGAACTTCAGAATTTTGGATTTTGGGGATTTTGCAGTAAACTTCGGAACGAAGTTCCTGCCCTTCAGAACATGCATGCACAAATGATGAAGATTACATTTCGCGATGATCAGGGTGATTGGGTCGATGCTGGCGAGAAAACTTTTTCGAAATTTTTGGGTGCAGCAGTTTATGACTCTAAGTTCGGGCCTAATCCACGGATCAGTGTAAAAGTCTTTGAAGGCTCGCCAATGGTCAGCAACAAGTCTTCCGACATACGTGTATCACACAATTTAACCACGCCTGCGAGGAAAGGCCTTAACTTTAATAATGCACAAGCTTATTTAAGTCCGATACAATTAGACATAAAGATCAAAGATGACGAATATAAGAATCAGAAGTTTGAATATGAGGAGCTATGCGCTAAAGTGCAATCTCTGCAAGATCAGTACAGTGTAAGGGTTGCAGAAGATAAAACCATTCCTCTTTGCGGAAACTGTCATTTGCGCATTTCAAAATCGCACAATAAGCGTAATTGCAAAGCTACACAGTGTGACGATGTACGAATTTGTGGAAATCTCGCTTCTCACGAGAACGCAAAGCTCGAACTTAAGGAGCTGACTTCTGCTAGGGATAAAGCTGAAGGTCTGATGAAAAAGCTCAAAGCTGAATTAGACGCTAAAATCAAAATGGAAGAAATTGTAAATCAAAGTTTTGAGGCAAAGATAAAACCATTTTTGATCAATTCCAATCAAGGAAAATATCTTTTTGATGGATATAAGGAGAGGTCCCGTCTAATTCTGGCCGACACAGCTATCCTTAGAAAGCATTATAAGGGTATTATCCCCACTAACATTGAAAATGAATCAAATAAATGGCAGGAAATAATCAAAATTTTCGAAGAACGACACGTTCCCAAGCAGAAAGTATCGAATCCAGTTCGCCAATTATTAGAGGCAAACCCTGTTCATAATGTACAGTTTCCTCAAATTCCCAATATACCGATGACCTCATTTCCTATGTCTGGACTATCCCCATATCAGTACATTTGGGCCTATCCTCCCATGGCTCAACCATCTACTATCGCGCGCGGAGCAGCCACCGCAGCTTTAGGCTGTCCAAACAGCGCTCCATACGAGCCTGTAGCTGGACTTGGGACAAACAGCCCGTCTGTTCAGCAGCTCACAACTGCAGGCGAAAGCGATACATTTCCTGATGATTCCCGTCAGCTTAATACAACTATACCACTTGAGCCAAATTTCGATACAATGTCAAGTAACCCCTGGAATGACATATAACTTTTATCATTTCTGATCTGGACTTAACACTTTTAAGAGGATTCTAAAATTTGACTTAAAGTTTTGTTTTCATCAAATAGGGTACAATGTAGTCCACAAGATAAATGGACGGAGTTTCAATTTGAGATTGAATTTGATTAGTAGTTTGATACCAGAACTAACATGACTGTCTGTCGTTGATTTGTCTCTCTCTTTTTTTGGGGGGGGGGGTTCTTTTTATTAATTAATGGATATTTTTGTTTTTTGTTTTTTTTTTCATCGGAAATGGAAAGATTCAATTTATATCCAATATAATTAAATAAATTTCCACATATAATGTCTTATCAAACTTCTTTCTTTTGGGATAAAGGAATATCAAACGCATAAACAAACAAGTCTGTCCTATGTCTCGACTAGATGGACATGTCAGAATTTATTCTAACACACAGGCGCTCGATATCCGCCTTTTTGTTGTAAGAGAAATGTAAGGGGCGCATGTCATTGAGGGTATTTGGCATCGAGCGCCTTTTTCTTTTTAGGAATATGGTATAATTGCGCAAGTCTCCATTAACAAGGCAATCGCGAACTCCCGAATGGAGGCAGAACCAGGTGCCCGGGAGGAGTGAGCATCCATCAATATTTACAATATCAATATTTACCAAAAACTGATTATAAAGCAAAGATTTAGCATTATTTCGCATATTGTGCTATTCAACAAATCTCTCCGTTAAATGTCACGCGCGATTGCTTGGATGCCCAGTCCTTGTCATTACCAGGTATGATTACCGTTAGAATACTTTGACAGCGCTGTTCTGAAAAGCGTTCACTCAAACGCTAACTTGGTGCTCCTTCTTTGCAATGGGCTGTATATGCCCCTGAATCTGCAATTACGGGGGCTTAATTTGATAACCAGACTTGTCAGAATGACAACATAGCTCGCCGGTGGCAACCATATGTAAATTGCAACAACAACAATAAAAAAGGTCTTATCACAAGGAACGCACATGTGAAATATCAAAGCCCTATCACTTACCAATCAAAAAATATGGCCAAGGTTAAAGTATTTCAAAAGTAGGTCAATCATCTCCAAGGTCAAGGTCACAAGGTCAAAAATTTTGGTATCCATGGAAACGTCTTGTCACAAGGAATACACATGTGAAATATCAAAGCCCTATCACTTACCATTCAAAAAATATGGCCAAGGTTAAAGTTTTTCAAAAGTAGGTCAATCTCCAAGGTCAAGGTCACAAGGTCAAAAATTTTGGTATCCATGGAAACGTCTTGTCACAAGGAATACACATGTGAAATATCAAAGCCCTATCACTTACCATTCAAAAAATATGGCCAAGGTTAAAGTTTTTCAAAAGTAGGTCAATCATCTCCAAGGTCAAGGTCACAAGGTCAAAAATTTTGGTATCCATGGAAATGTCTTGTCACAAGGAATACACATGTGAAATATCAAAGCCCTATCACTTACCATTCAAAAAATATGGCCAAGGTTAAAGTTTTTCAAAAGTAGGTCAATCTCCAAGGTCAAGGTCACAAGGTCAAAAATTTTGGTATCCATGGAAACGTCTTGTCACAAGGAATGCACATGTGAAATATGAAAGCCCAATCTGTATTGGTTTAAAAGTTATAAGCAAGGTTAAAGTTTTTGTGCACGCGCACGCAGACGCAGACGCAGACGCCAACGCCGACACCGGGGGTATGACAATAGCTCTCCGGACATTCGTCCCGGCGAGCTAAAAATTAGGCCGTAGTTATTGTTTTGTACTACTGTGTTGTATAGTGTGTTCCCACAACTGCATATATTTCCTCCATTTAATAGAGTAGCATTTAACATTTACTACCTGTAGTATACAAACTGCTTAATTATTAAATCAGCCATTTCCATTTTTTTCACAATTGCCAGTCTCCAAATATTGGGAATACCCTGTTCTGTTAGCCACTCTCCATGGTCAACCAAAAATTTCTCTCTGTCTGTCTCAGACTGCATGTCTAGGAGCTGTCAAAAGAGAAAGTAGTTTTTCAATTCGAAAAATCTGTATTTCATTATGCTAACAAAATGAATATTTTGTTATCATATGACCCCTCACAATAATTTTGCAAATTATTTATTTTGATACTTAATTTATTTCAATCTATTTTATATATGGGATATAACATCTAGGAGGAGAAGACTACTCTAATTTCAAATGTTAACTTTACGATCAAGTGCTAGACTGATGTAATAGAAATGATTGCCACTCCCGCAGGTGTCTGTCAGTACGAGGTGTTCTTAGGTCACTTGACAGCAACAGAAGCTATAGTAGTTCGCCTGTCATAGGTCCAGGTGCAATAGACGAAATGGTGAGGATTTGTTCTAAATTCAGGCAACTTTGTATATATGTCTGAATACCAATTTAGTCATGAATTTCAGTTGCAATTTCCATGTGATTGTGAAATATCCCACCCTTCCTATACATGTATACTATGTACAAAATTTTGTATGACACACTTGTACATTCATTCTCATACTGCTATACCAACATATTAATTTCGTATAATAAATAAACCGTAAAACTTGTATCAGGACTTTTACGGTAATTTAAAGCTACGAAAATGACAAATAAATTACACATTAGGATTTGTAGATCCGAGAGGCTGAGAGGACTACAATTTTAATATTCAACCTTAGTTGATTTATGGACCATATTACAATGTATTTTATATATTGTAATAATAGCTGTATCCATATATCACCCTATTATTCTTAATAGCTGGAGTGTTTCAAGGAACACCCTTTGCCTGCAAAGTCAAGTGTTTCATCTAATCCTGATAAATGTAATGTGATGTCCTTAAACTTATAAACCAACTATGTTACTCACAAGCTTCTTTTGAAGAAATGTACTGTATTTACTGTATTTACTGAATTTAAGTATCTTGTGTAATTTACATGTATATTTCATGTATATGAATGCTGTCTCTCATGGAACATTGTTAAAACAGGAAAGATTTCATGACTTCATGATTACAATGAACATACTTTATAGATCAATCTTACCTGTTTAAGAATTTCCTGAACATTAAAAGGCAGAACATCCTGTATCTTTTCAATTGAAGCTCCTTGTTCTTGTTTGGTCTCAGTCATCAAATCATAGAGAGTACCATTAAAAAAATGAGGCCCTGGGCCTTCCTGGGCAAATGACAGTGCAACCAAACGCCCAGCAATACAATACTTGTTTTCCTCCAACAATTTGATATTGTGAGAAAAAATCCTACTTCCACTTTTTCCCTCAAACATTGTTGACATAGCAAGCTCCTTCATAGCGAGCCTGAAAGAAGAAAGCACTTAATATCAAACACAATAACCCTTGTTGTAAATGGTTTCAAACAATGTCTAAATGAAACATGTCACCAGGAGGCAATAAATAATCATTTAATTTCCATTGTTATTCTTAAGAAACAAAGATTCAGATTTGCCGAGAAATTGTGTTGATACTTGCATCAACCTTCAGCGGAAGTACGCACTAAGCAACATTGTTGGCAACACAATTTCAAAGCTGCAAACAAATGTTGAAATGCAACTAAATGAAATGATAAGTAATCAATATAATAATTTTTTGATTGATCCAGGTATCAACATAAAAAATTAAGGGAAAACTTGTGCATCATTCGCTAATGCGCACGATGCAGTTTTCCCTCAATGTTTGGTGTTTCCTCGATCAACCAAAAAAATATTACAACGATTCCCTAAATGAACTAGAGGTCCATAAGTAAATGACCCATCATCTTTCATTGAGCACCATGTTTTTTCCTTGTTGTATATAATATTCTAAATCATACTTCTTAAATTAAAATATTTTCTATCTAAAAAAAAAAAGTTTTTCAGAAAAAAACCCCAGATGTCCACCTCCCCCTAAATTACTTTAACCTTGGTTACATGACCTTGGGCCAAATTGGTGTGAAACCTTTGAGTCATGAGCAACATCAAACTAAAATATGAAAACAGTTGTAAAAACAGTTCAAGAGATTTAGTCTAGGCAGGATTAACATGTACAGTTTCATTAAAGAGAACTAAATGATCTTGGATACATAACCTTGGGTTCAGGTGATAAGAAACCTTTTGATCACAAACAACACAATACAAGTATGACAGTAACTCCAGTACACGGTTCAAGAGATATAGCCTAGACACAATAGTATGTACAATTTCATTACAAATTTATACTAAGTGACCTTGACCTTGATCACATGACCATAGGACAAGATGATGTGAAACCTTCGGGTCACAAGCAACAATATACTAAAAATATGAAAGTGATCTGGTGAAGGGTTCAGGAGCTATAGCTATGACACGATGTGTGAAAGACAGACGAACGGACACGAAGCCAAAAACAATATGTCTCCTCCTTGTTGGGGGAGATATAACTAAATTTATGATGGCTTTTGAATGCATAATAAAAATCACACTGATGTACCTGAAAAACTCTCTCCTAGGTCCCCCATAATCTTGCCCAATTTCTCCACTAAATTTAATATATATTTTGGCATTGAGTTTGAATGCTGGCCTGGCCATTCCCAAAAATGCAGATTCCAGAATTTTCTTTCTGAAAATGATCAGTTCTGTTCTCTCATTTGTATTTACTGCTGTTTCCCCAAATTTCTGCAATATTTCTCCCACTGAAGATCCACTTTCCATTTTTTCACTACTGACAGTTTGCCTGCAATTCATGAATATACTTTATGATAATGGGTACATATGGTCTTAAAAAAGGACACTGTTTAATAACTGAGCTCAAACCTTCCACTTTACTTTGTTATAATTTAGTACCACTTGCTCCATAAATCATCATAGTGCACATGAAATAAATTTTCTGAAACAAGGTCTCATCTTTTTAGAAAAGCCATGAAGTTGAAATGTAGGTCAAGATCACAAGTAAAGGCTTTAATCTAAAAAAATGTACGTATGAAATATCAAAATCGTAACCCTTTAAATCCAGAAGATACATGTATAGTACAAATGAGAAACTTTGGAAAGAGGGCAAAGGTCAAGGTTTCTGCATAAAAACTAATAGTACTCAACAAAAGTTTTGGCTATAGAGAATCTACATATAAAATATTGGCGTCCTTTCCCTTATTGTTGAACTTTCATAGCCTAACTTAGATTTTGTACAAAGTAGGTAAACCTGAGATTCTGCTTTAACCAGAATGTTAATTAGGTCAAAGTCCAAGGTCAAATGTTTCTGCATTAATTGAAAGATCTTGTCATAGGCAACCTACCAGTATAGTACACTATTATGGTTCTACTACATGCAGTTTCTGATATTTTGTTTTAACCAGAAGCTTAAGGCGTTAGGGGTATAATACTCTACTTCCAGTTGTTTTGATAACAGAAAAATTTAAAATACCACAGGCACCATCATCTATTTTCTGTTGCTGAGATAATTTGCAGCCTTTTTCTAAAAAATATAAATCATCTTTCAAGCATACTCACTGTGTGTTCTCTACCTCCATAATACTGGCTTGTATTGCCCTCTCCAGCTCCTCGTCTTCACTGTCAACAACCTCGATGAAATCCAAACTACAAACAGGAAATTCAAGGCAAAGATTAACTTTAAAAACCGAAGATTTTTTTTTTCATTTGGATTATTTTCTTATGTTCATTGCTGATGAATTAACATTTCATTCAACTATATGAATAGATCTTACACTGGATTCACATGCATATATAATATCAAGAGAATAATGCACTGAATGCTGCACAATGTATAGTTGCACTTTTTAATAAGTCAAACAAATATTGAAAATGTCAAGTTTAACAAGATAAGTTTCACCCCTTATCCTAAACTTGATCATCTTAATCACAAACTTTTAAAAGAAGAAAGCTTTTCTTTTTGAGATATGAAGCTTTTAAGTATCATGTCCCCATTGGCTTTTGCCCTTGGGAGATCTGATTCTTGCTGGGTTGGACAAAGCTTAACATTGCTGAAAGTTGACTTCCACATATAAGACAATTTATGGATATGCTCTGTTTGTCCCTTGACTGAATAACCAGGGGCATAAAGAAAGTGAAATTGAACAAGATATGGAATATTCAAATGTGACTGAATTTTGGTGCGACATCTGACAAAGTACAGCAATTAAAAAACTTACCAATGAGAGCTGGTTGAACTTGATCCAGTATCTGGTGTAACACTATCTCTTCCTCTAGCATCTGATCCAGTATCTGGTGTAACACTATCTCTTCCTCTAGCATCTGATCCAGTATCTGGTGTAACACTATCTCTTCCTCTAGCATCTGATCCAGTATCTGGTGTAACACTATCTCTTCCTCTAGCATCTGATCCAGTATCTGGTGTAACACTACCTCTTCCTCTGGCATCTGATCCAGTATCTGGTGTAACACTACCTCTTCCTCTAACATCTGATCCAGTATCTGGTGTAACACTACCTCTTCCTCTAGCATCTGATCCAGTATCTGGTGTAACACTACCTCTTCCTCTAGCATCTGAAGTTCTCCTCTAGAACAAGCATTTAGATACATACATTGTAATAACACATGAGTGTTCCTAGTCTGAAGATATCTTATTTAAAACTGTTTTTCTTAAATTTCTGTCTGACTACATGTATTTTTTTTCTATAAAACTGTTCTTCACAGTCTATTGAATTAACTAAATATGGAACTAAAGGATGAGAAGATTTGAGTAAAATAAGACATCAATCAATTTTAAAAATTATTGAAGGTAGTATAATACAGCTTGAACTATACACTTTTGACTTCAATACACTTTTCATTGTAACCATTAAATCTCTGAAATAAATCTCCTCCCTAACTATTTATAAAGCTTTACCAAGGAAAGTTTTGGGCGACTTTTCCTGAATTTGATTGTGGGCGTATCTGTGTCCAGAAATTCATCTCCACTGTCATTATCAGTGTCCTCTAATGCTGTAGTACAGGCTCCCTGCAAAACATACAATGTATATAAATGACTGACTTGGTCAAAAGATGGTAGCGATTTTCATCATAGCAATGAAAAACATTTATTTAATATGGACATAAATTCATAATTTTCCTTTCATATTGTTATGCCATTATCAATCTACATTGTAATCAGAATCAGCTGTTCTGATCTGCTGACTTTGATTGTTACACACAACATCTAATGACACCTGAGAAGAGTTCACATCACCTGGGATAAACTTAAAATTGGCCAATCAGTGATGTTGCGTCATAGTGAATAAGTAAAAGAGAATTTCCATAGCTCTTATCCTCTATGCAGAGGGGTCCAAAAGGAAATATTTTACTAATGAACTTTAAATGCAGTCTTCACAAAAACTTTTTTCAACAACTATCCCAAAGGCAATTTTTACAAAATATTTGTACCGGTATTGTTTATTAGTGAAATTCTACTAGCCTGACAATTTCTTAGCCTCGGGCATCTGGCTAGTGAGATTGCATAAAGACTGTAAATGTTAACAGAGTACAAAATCCTTATGGTTAAAATGGTAAGCAGATGGATGGACAGACAGACACATGCAAACTTGATGCTCTGACCATTTTTAAGAATTATGACACCACAAATCTACGTCTGCTTTGAACATGTATAAAGAAAACAATAATTTAAACTGATGTGTAAATCACCTTGGTCTTCTCCTTACTCTCTCCATCAGCCTCATTCACTAGTGGTCTTGAGTACAGATACAGTCTCAAAATCTTCAATTTTGTCTTCTCATATGCTTCCTCCACTGTTTCATTATAAAACTCATTCTGATTAGTCACTTGCTGACGAAAATCCCTGATTTCTATGTGGAAATCAGCAACATTGCCCTTTGGTGAGACACCATCCGGGAAAAATAGACTTTTACCAGTCTCCAGAATGTCCCTCATTTTCAAGTCTCTGTCCACACTGAGATGTCTTGTTCCTCCTCCCTTTTTACTTCGGACTTGTCTATACTGCCTTGAATTAGTATCATAATCCATCCAGCCTAGTTCGACACGCCGCTTAGCTTTTAGAGCATTTTTATTGCATACACCCTGCTTATCCTTCTGTAGAGTACGTCGATTATATTTATCTTTCAGGCGTTGTAGTAGATCTGAATTATCTGTACCAAATACTACTGCTGTCTGAGAGGGACTTGGTGAGCTTGAAGTTTGTGTTTTACAAAATGCTACGGCTTTCACTCGATCCCCATAAGCAGGAATATATTGTTGAAGTATATCATCCTCCATCAGAAGCAATGCTCTACAGTCAATCTGCAAAAGAAAAATACATTGTATTTATGTTTCATATTTGTTTAAACTAGAACTGCCCTTAAAATGACAAATTATCCCCCCCCTCCCCGGCAGGACGTTTTTCTCTAAACGGATTCATTTATGACAGGAATCTATATGTTAAACATCATAGCCATATCCCTTACAGTTAAAAAGCAGGTCAAAGGTCAAGGTCACTAGGTCAAAATCATGGTCTACCCCTTAGATTAAAAGTAGGTCAAAGGTCAAGGTCACTAGGTCAAAATCATGGTATCAAATGAAAGCTTTAGTAATGAGGAATATATATGTGAAATATCAAAGCCCTACCCCTTATCGTTTAAAAGTAGGTCAAAGGTTAAGGCCACATGGTCAAATGTCATGGAGTAATACTTGTTATGATGAATGCATGAATACAATATTTAAGCCTTACCACTTATATTTGAAGAGATATTCGCTTTAAGATTTTCTTAACCAAAATATCACTACAAGGTCAAAGTTCAAAGTCAAGGTCACTAGGTCAAATGTCTTGGTATCAAAACATAGTACTTATGGTGAATGTATGTATGAAATATGAAAGCCCTATCACTTGTATGTGAAAAAATATATGCTTTAAGAACTTCTTAACCAAAATATAACTAAAGGGTCAAAGTTCAAGGTCAAGGTCACTAGGTCAAATGTCTTGGTATCAAAATGTAGTACTTATTATTGTGAATGCATGTATGAAATACGAAAGCCCTATCACTTATACTTAAAGAGTTATCTGCTTTAAGAACTTCTTAACCGGAAGGATGGACGGTCAGACAGACGGACAGGGTGTTTCTTATATATCCCCCCCAAAAACTTCGTTTGTTGGGGGTATATTGAATAGACATTGTTGACTCTTGAGTGTGTGGATGCAGGTGCTTTGATGAGCCTTTGTCATATTATGTTGCACAAGTCGAATGAACCAGTCAAGACTACAACCGAGCCGAGAAGCAGGGAAATAATAATTTGATTGGTTCATTGGACAAGTGAAATTACTGGACAATAAACCACAGCTATCTTGTTGTTATTTCTATTCTAATATATTCTGATTATAGCAGATGGTACATAGCATTGCTACATTAGTTTTTAGAAAATGAAAGTGAGTAGGCATGGCTTACCAAACTGTGAATGTGTTGGACGTACAAATTTGCTCTTGGACGTAGTTTATTTATTTCGTAAGTTTTAGCAAATTGTGTAGAAGTGGATTTGTCTGTATTAGTTTTTTATTTTTTGTTTTTCGTTTGTATGGGGGGGGGTGGGGGGTTTGCCACCGGGTGGAGTTGAAGAAGGGAGAAAATATTTGTGAAAGATGTAGAAGAGGTTTAAAGTAAACCCCCCCAAATTATAAATCGAAAGGTTAATTCCATGTTTATCCATTTTCACTTCTTTAAACATATTACATTTTTTTCCCTCCATGTTCTCTTTCTTTTCCATTTATCATTTTATTTATCTATTTTTATCTATAATGTTCATTTATCATAATTCTAATTAATAAATTTACATTTTCATGTTTTTGAAATACATTTTTTGTATATTAATTATGTCATCCTGCATCCTAACACTATGGCTTTGCCATAATTCATATTAAAAATTTATTTAAACCTGTGTATGTGAAACATGAATGCCCCAGCTGGTAGCATCTTTGTTAGGAATAACAACATTATCTGTTAATCAGTAGGTCAAACTGGGCAAGGGTTAATGTTCAAAGTTTTTCAAAAGAAGATCCAAAGTCAAAGTAAAGGTCATTCGATGGAAAGGTCTTGTCGCTGTCACAAGGAAAACATGTGTGAAATATGAACATGATGAAAGTTTCATCACTAACCAATCAAAAGTTATGCCCAATAAAAAGTTTTTGAAAAGTAGGTCAAAGGTCAAGGTCAATTTCACAAGGTCATCAGCGCCATGTTCAGGATAGGGTGTCCGGCCAGTAACCTGAAGGTTGCTGGTTCGAGCCCAACTAGATCACTAGGAGCACGGGTCAGTCGACATATACCATTGTATACTCATCTTTGCTGTGTTTATATACAAAAAATGTCCTTGACTGCATATTGTTTACATGTCTGTGGTGTGTGGTTTTTTTTTAAATAATAATAAAAAAAAAACCGAGGTCAAAACTTTTAAAAGTACATGTATCATTGGAAAGGTCTAGTCACAAGGAATACACATGCCAAATGCTTAAGTTTTTCAGACAGACAAACAGACACACTGGCCAAAAACTACATGCCCCATACAGGGTTGTATGTGTATCACAATTCAATATTCTTGAACTTTGTTGAAATGAAAATAGTATTTACATTTTCTCAATGCAGCAAATACTAGATCTTGTTGTTAACATTTCTCCGACCACGACACTACCAACTACAGTCTACAGTATTTTCCATAGACGTTTATCCAGAGCAATCAGCTTACTTTCATTTTGCATTACAAAGCACGATCTCGCGAAAATTATGCCCCCCCCTCCCCTTTTCTTTACGAGATCATCCAGTGGCGGATTCAAAGGGGGGGGGGGGCGTACGCTCTGCCTTGGACCCGCTGGGGACCTAGGCGGTCTCAAGATCCCTCGCCATTTTTACGCCCCCTCTGACTCAAGCTGGATCCACCACTGTCATCTACGCATGGATCTTGTAAATTGTATTCATCCTTTATATTGAACGAGGTCTTGCGAATGTTACTATGTAGGGGAGACGAAAAGTTATATGCAATTTAATATAGAAATTTATGCTTTACCTTTTCGTCCACAAGTTTCTGTAAAAAATGTTCCTCAACGCCGGTTTCTCGTAGAAATTCTACGAGGTTGCGACCATCTCCGGCGTCCATCTTGTAAAGTAAATAAGACAATTCTATTGGTTGATTAACTCGTGGCCACGACTTAGTAAGTCGTGCGCACGAGATAATAGACCAATAAAAAAGCAGGGTTATGTCGTGGCCACGAGATAGTAACTCGTGGCCACGAGATAATTATGTCGTGGCCACGAGATAATAAGTCGTGGCCACGAGATACTAAGTCGTGGCCACGAGATAATAAGTCGTGGCCACGAGATAATAAGTCGTGGCCACGAGATAATTTATTGCGTGGCCACGAGATACTAAGTCGTGGCCACGAGATGTTAAGTCGTGGCCACGACTTAATATCTCGTGGCCACGAGATAATTATGTCGTGGCCACGAGATACTAAGTCGTGGCCACGAGATAATTATCTCGTGGCCACGAGATATTAAGTCGTGGCCACGACATAATAAAAAAATCGCACATGTCCCCTCTATGCTTCCGTAGTTATGAGATTGGATTTGGTTTTTTTTTTTATACAGCAAAGCTTGCAAAGTCGAATGGAATAAGGAACTATATTATTGCGTAAGGTTTGTAATACATGAAGTGGTCGCATAGAGGGTGAGAAGAGTTCTCACGGATCAACGAACTTGTAAATCACCCTGAACTGAACTCTTTTCAGGTGTCTTTGTTCTCATTGAACTTCTGAATATATAGTCAGAAAATGTAACCATGATCAATAGAAAAAAGAATTGAGGGAAAGTTGAGTTTGACCTAAACATGGGAGCTTGCGAGAAGTTCGAGATATTTGATGTGTTGTTGATCGACCAGAGGATCCTGCAGAATTTGTGCGAAAAAAGGACGGTTAGTGTTGTTTGTTTTAATTTTTTTTGACGAAATATGGGGTGGGTTGGGGGGAGGGGGTTGGGGTTGTGTACCGAGAGTCATGTCCCTTTTGATGTACGTTTACATGTATGATTAATACATGGATGTTTGATATGTTCATTTTAAATGTTCATTTTATATGTTCATTTTACGATTCGTGCCAAACCGGAAGTAGTTCATTCGCCATATTGGAGTAATCGTTCCCTGTAAGCCAAACAGGAGAGGTGAAGTATTAATGTGTGTAGCGCTGTTTTAGAAATAAAAAGTTTTTAGTTTCTATAGGTTTTTACCAATTTTAGAAATAAGAACTTTATTTCTGTGCGCTTTTACCAAGTTTGACGAATTTTAGCGAATTTTACCGATTTATCGATATTACCGATTTTACCGATTAATATACCGATTTTACCTATTGAAGTTTTATCATTGTACCAAGGACGTCACAATTGTACCAAGGACGTATTGTGACGTCATAGTGAAGACAATTGCTGAAAAGAGCAAACGTTTGGTAAGTGAGTATTCATTTTTACCCAGGACGAGGAAGAAGTCGGACGTGTTTTTACTGGGCGAAGTTGAGTTTGACCTAAACATGGGAGCTTGCGAGAAGTTCGAGATATTTGATGTGTTGTTGATCGACCAGAGGATCCTGCAGAATTTGTGCGAAAAAAGGACGGTTAGTGTTGTTTGTTTTAATTTTTTTTGACGAAATATGGGGTGGGTTGGGGGGAGGGGGTTGGGGTTGTGTACCGAGAGTCATGTCCCTTTTGATGTACGTTTACATGTATGATTAATACATGGATGTTTGATATGTTCATTTTAAATGTTCATTTTATATGTTCATTTTACGATTCGTGCCAAACCGGAAGTAGTTCATTCGCCATATTGGAGTAATCGTTCCCTGTAAGCCAAACAGGAGAGGTGAAGTATTAATGTGTGTAGCGCTGTTTTAGAAATAAAAAGTTTTTAGTTTCTATAGGTTTTTACCAATTTTAGAAATAAGAACTTTATTTCTGTGCGCTTTTACCAAGTTTGACGAATTTTAGCGAATTTTACCGATTTATCGATATTACCGATTTTACCGATTAATATACCGATTTTACCTATTGAAGTTTTATCATTGTACCAAGGACGTCACAATTGTACCAAGGACGTATTGTGACGTCATAGTGAAGACAATTGCTGAAAAGAGCAAACGTTTGGTAAGTGAGTATTCATTTTTACCCAGGACGAGGAAGAAGTCGGACGTGTTTTTACTGGGCGAAGTTGAGTTTGACCTAAACATGGGAGCTTGCGAGAAGTTCGAGATATTTGATGTGTTGTTGATCGACCAGAGGATCCTGCAGAATTTGTGCGAAAAAAGGACGGTTAGTGTTGTTTGTTTTAATTTTTTTTGACGAAATATGGGGTGGGTTGGGGGGAGGGGGTTGGGGTTGTGTACCGAGAGTCATGTCCCTTTTGATGTACGTTTACATGTATGATTAATACATGGATGTTTGATATGTTCATTTTAAATGTTCATTTTATATGTTCATTTTACGATTCGTGCCAAACCGGAAGTAGTTCATTCGCCATATTGGAGTAATCGTTCCCTGTAAGCCAAACAGGAGAGGTGAAGTATTAATGTGTGTAGCGCTGTTTTAGAAATAAAAAGTTTTTAGTTTCTATAGGTTTTTACCAATTTTAGAAATAAGAACTTTATTTCTGTGCGCTTTTACCAAGTTTGACGAATTTTAACGAATTTTACCGATTTATCGATATTACCGATTTTACCGATTAATATACCGATTTTACCTATTGAAGTTTTATCATTGTACCAAGGACGTCACAATTGTACCAAGGACGTATTGTGACGTCATAGTGAAGACAATTGCTGAAAAGAGCAAACGTTTGGTAAGTGAGTATTCATTTTTACCCAGGACGAGGAAGAAGTCGGACGTGTTTTTACTGGGCGAAGTTGAGTTTGACCTAAACATGGGAGCTTGCGAGAAGTTCGAGATATTTGATGTGTTGTTGATCGACCAGAGGATCCTGCAGAATTTGTGCGAAAAAAGGACGGTTAGTGTTGTTTGTTTTAATTTTTTTTGACGAAATATGGGGTGGGTTGGGGGGAGGGGGTTGGGGTTGTGTACCGAGAGTCATGTCCCTTTTGATGTACGTTTACATGTATGATTAATACATGGATGTTTGATATGTTCATTTTAAATGTTCATTTTATATGTTCATTTTACGATTCGTGCCAAACCGGAAGTAGTTCATTCGCCATATTGGAGTAATCGTTCCCTGTAAGCCAAACAGGAGAGGTGAAGTATTAATGTGTGTAGCGCTGTTTTAGAAATAAAAAGTTTTTAGTTTCTATAGGTTTTTACCAATTTTAGAAATAAGAACTTTATTTCTGTGCGCTTTTACCAAGTTTGACGAATTTTAGCGAATTTTACCGATTTATCGATATTACCGATTTTACCGATTAATATACCGATTTTACCTATTGAAGTTTTATCATTGTACCAAGGACGTCACAATTGTACCAAGGACGTATTGTGACGTCATAGTGAAGACAATTGCTGAAAAGAGCAAACGTTTGGTAAGTGAGTATTCATTTTTACCCAGGACGAGGAAGAAGTCGGACGTGTTTTTACTGGGCGAAGTTGAGTTTGACCTAAACATGGGAGCTTGCGAGAAGTTCGAGATATTTGATGTGTTGTTGATCGACCAGAGGATCCTGCAGAATTTGTGCGAAAAAAGGACGGTTAGTGTTGTTTGTTTTAATTTTTTTTGACGAAATATGGGGTGGGTTGGGGGGAGGGGGTTGGGGTTGTGTACCGAGAGTCATGTCCCTTTTGATGTACGTTTACATGTATGATTAATACATGGATGTTTGATATGTTCATTTTAAATGTTCATTTTATATGTTCATTTTACGATTCGTGCCAAACCGGAAGTAGTTCATTCGCCATATTGGAGTAATCGTTCCCTGTAAGCCAAACAGGAGAGGTGAAGTATTAATGTGTGTAGCGCTGTTTTAGAAATAAAAAGTTTTTAGTTTCTATAGGTTTTTACCAATTTTAGAAATAAGAACTTTATTTCTGTGCGCTTTTACCAAGTTTGACGAATTTTAGCGAATTTTACCGATTTATCGATATTACCGATTTTACCGATTAATATACCGATTTTACCTATTGAAGTTTTATCATTGTACCAAGGACGTCACAATTGTACCAAGGACGTATTGTGACGTCATAGTGAAGACAATTGCTGAAAAGAGCAAACGTTTGGTAAGTGAGTATTCATTTTTACCCAGGACGAGGAAGAAGTCGGACGTGTTTTTACTGGGCGAAGTTGAGTTTGACCTAAACATGGGAGCTTGCGAGAAGTTCGAGATATTTGATGTGTTGTTGATCGACCAGAGGATCCTGCAGAATTTGTGCGAAAAAAGGACGGTTAGTGTTGTTTGTTTTAATTTTTTTTGACGAAATATGGGGTGGGTTGGGGGGAGGGGGTTGGGGTTGTGTACCGAGAGTCATGTCCCTTTTGATGTACGTTTACATGTATGATTAATACATGGATGTTTGATATGTTCATTTTAAATGTTCATTTTATATGTTCATTTTACGATTCGTGCCAAACCGGAAGTAGTTCATTCGCCATATTGGAGTAATCGTTCCCTGTAAGCCAAACAGGAGAGGTGAAGTATTAATGTGTGTAGCGCTGTTTTAGAAATAAAAAGTTTTTAGTTTCTATAGGTTTTTACCAATTTTAGAAATAAGAACTTTATTTCTGTGCGCTTTTACCAAGTTTGACGAATTTTAGCGAATTTTACCGATTTATCGATATTACCGATTTTACCGATTAATATACCGATTTTACCTATTGAAGTTTTATCATTGTACCAAGGACGTCACAATTGTACCAAGGACGTATTGTGACGTCATAGTGAAGACAATTGCTGAAAAGAGCAAACGTTTGGTAAGTGAGTATTCATTTTTACCCAGGACGAGGAAGAAGTCGGACGTGTTTTTACTGGGCGAAGTTGAGTTTGACCTAAACATGGGAGCTTGCGAGAAGTTCGAGATATTTGATGTGTTGTTGATCGACCAGAGGATCCTGCAGAATTTGTGCGAAAAAAGGACGGTTAGTGTTGTTTGTTTTAATTTTTTTTGACGAAATATGGGGTGGGTTGGGGGGAGGGGGTTGGGGTTGTGTACCGAGAGTCATGTCCCTTTTGATGTACGTTTACATGTATGATTAATACATGGATGTTTGATATGTTCATTTTAAATGTTCATTTTATATGTTCATTTTACGATTCGTGCCAAACCGGAAGTAGTTCATTCGCCATATTGGAGTAATCGTTCCCTGTAAGCCAAACAGGAGAGGTGAAGTATTAATGTGTGTAGCGCTGTTTTAGAAATAAAAAGTTTTTAGTTTCTATAGGTTTTTACCAATTTTAGAAATAAGAACTTTATTTCTGTGCGCTTTTACCAAGTTTGACGAATTTTAGCGAATTTTACCGATTTATCGATATTACCGATTTTACCGATTAATATACCGATTTTACCTATTGAAGTTTTATCATTGTACCAAGGACGTCACAATTGTACCAAGGACGTATTGTGACGTCATAGTGAAGACAATTGCTGAAAAGAGCAAACGTTTGGTAAGTGAGTATTCATTTTTACCCAGGACGAGGAAGAAGTCGGACGTGTTTTTACTGGGCGAAGTTGAGTTTGACCTAAACATGGGAGCTTGCGAGAAGTTCGAGATATTTGATGTGTTGTTGATCGACCAGAGGATCCTGCAGAATTTGTGCGAAAAAAGGACGGTTAGTGTTGTTTGTTTTAATTTTTTTTGACGAAATATGGGGTGGGTTGGGGGGAGGGGGTTGGGGTTGTGTACCGAGAGTCATGTCCCTTTTGATGTACGTTTACATGTATGATTAATACATGGATGTTTGATATGTTCATTTTAAATGTTCATTTTATATGTTCATTTTACGATTCGTGCCAAACCGGAAGTAGTTCATTCGCCATATTGGAGTAATCGTTCCCTGTAAGCCAAACAGGAGAGGTGAAGTATTAATGTGTGTAGCGCTGTTTTAGAAATAAAAAGTTTTTAGTTTCTATAGGTTTTTACCAATTTTAGAAATAAGAACTTTATTTCTGTGCGCTTTTACCAAGTTTGACGAATTTTAGCGAATTTTACCGATTTATCGATATTACCGATTTTACCGATTAATATACCGATTTTACCTATTGAAGTTTTATCATTGTACCAAGGACGTCACAATTGTACCAAGGACGTATTGTGACGTCATAGTGAAGACAATTGCTGAAAAGAGCAAACGTTTGGTAAGTGAGTATTCATTTTTACCCAGGACGAGGAAGAAGTCGGACGTGTTTTTACTGGGCGAAGTTGAGTTTGACCTAAACATGGGAGCTTGCGAGAAGTTCGAGATATTTGATGTGTTGTTGATCGACCAGAGGATCCTGCAGAATTTGTGCGAAAAAAGGACGGTTAGTGTTGTTTGTTTTAATTTTTTTTGACGAAATATGGGGTGGGTTGGGGGGAGGGGGTTGGGGTTGTGTACCGAGAGTCATGTCCCTTTTGATGTACGTTTACATGTATGATTAATACATGGATGTTTGATATGTTCATTTTAAATGTTCATTTTATATGTTCATTTTACGATTCGTGCCAAACCGGAAGTAGTTCATTCGCCATATTGGAGTAATCGTTCCCTGTAAGCCAAACAGGAGAGGTGAAGTATTAATGTGTGTAGCGCTGTTTTAGAAATAAAAAGTTTTTAGTTTCTATAGGTTTTTACCAATTTTAGAAATAAGAACTTTATTTCTGTGCGCTTTTACCAAGTTTGACGAATTTTAGCGAATTTTACCGATTTATCGATATTACCGATTTTACCGATTAATATACCGATTTTACCTATTGAAGTTTTATCATTGTACCAAGGACGTCACAATTGTACCAAGGACGTATTGTGACGTCATAGTGAAGACAATTGCTGAAAAGAGCAAACGTTTGGTAAGTGAGTATTCATTTTTACCCAGGACGAGGAAGAAGTCGGACGTGTTTTTACTGGGCGAAGTTGAGTTTGACCTAAACATGGGAGCTTGCGAGAAGTTCGAGATATTTGATGTGTTGTTGATCGACCAGAGGATCCTGCAGAATTTGTGCGAAAAAAGGACGGTTAGTGTTGTTTGTTTTAATTTTTTTTGACGAAATATGGGGTGGGTTGGGGGGAGGGGGTTGGGGTTGTGTACCGAGAGTCATGTCCCTTTTGATGTACGTTTACATGTATGATTAATACATGGATGTTTGATATGTTCATTTTAAATGTTCATTTTATATGTTCATTTTACGATTCGTGCCAAACCGGAAGTAGTTCATTCGCCATATTGGAGTAATCGTTCCCTGTAAGCCAAACAGGAGAGGTGAAGTATTAATGTGTGTAGCGCTGTTTTAGAAATAAAAAGTTTTTAGTTTCTATAGGTTTTTACCAATTTTAGAAATAAGAACTTTATTTCTGTGCGCTTTTACCAAGTTTGACGAATTTTAGCGAATTTTACCGATTTATCGATATTACCGATTTTACCGATTAATATACCGATTTTACCTATTGAAGTTTTATCATTGTACCAAGGACGTCACAATTGTACCAAGGACGTATTGTGACGTCATAGTGAAGACAATTGCTGAAAAGAGCAAACGTTTGGTAAGTGAGTATTCATTTTTACCCAGGACGAGGAAGAAGTCGGACGTGTTTTTACTGGGCGAAGTTGAGTTTGACCTAAACATGGGAGCTTGCGAGAAGTTCGAGATATTTGATGTGTTGTTGATCGACCAGAGGATCCTGCAGAATTTGTGCGAAAAAAGGACGGTTAGTGTTGTTTGTTTTAATTTTTTTTGACGAAATATGGGGTGGGTTGGGGGGAGGGGGTTGGGGTTGTGTACCGAGAGTCATGTCCCTTTTGATGTACGTTTACATGTATGATTAATACATGGATGTTTGATATGTTCATTTTAAATGTTCATTTTATATGTTCATTTTACGATTCGTGCCAAACCGGAAGTAGTTCATTCGCCATATTGGAGTAATCGTTCCCTGTAAGCCAAACAGGAGAGGTGAAGTATTAATGTGTGTAGCGCTGTTTTAGAAATAAAAAGTTTTTAGTTTCTATAGGTTTTTACCAATTTTAGAAATAAGAACTTTATTTCTGTGCGCTTTTACCAAGTTTGACGAATTTTAGCGAATTTTACCGATTTATCGATATTACCGATTTTACCGATTAATATACCGATTTTACCTATTGAAGTTTTATCATTGTACCAAGGACGTCACAATTGTACCAAGGACGTATTGTGACGTCATAGTGAAGACAATTGCTGAAAAGAGCAAACGTTTGGTAAGTGAGTATTCATTTTTACCCAGGACGAGGAAGAAGTCGGACGTGTTTTTACTGGGCGAAGTTGAGTTTGACCTAAACATGGGAGCTTGCGAGAAGTTCGAGATATTTGATGTGTTGTTGATCGACCAGAGGATCCTGCAGAATTTGTGCGAAAAAAGGACGGTTAGTGTTGTTTGTTTTAATTTTTTTTGACGAAATATGGGGTGGGTTGGGGGGAGGGGGTTGGGGTTGTGTACCGAGAGTCATGTCCCTTTTGATGTACGTTTACATGTATGATTAATACATGGATGTTTGATATGTTCATTTTAAATGTTCATTTTATATGTTCATTTTACGATTCGTGCCAAACCGGAAGTAGTTCATTCGCCATATTGGAGTAATCGTTCCCTGTAAGCCAAACAGGAGAGGTGAAGTATTAATGTGTGTAGCGCTGTTTTAGAAATAAAAAGTTTTTAGTTTCTATAGGTTTTTACCAATTTTAGAAATAAGAACTTTATTTCTGTGCGCTTTTACCAAGTTTGACGAATTTTAGCGAATTTTACCGATTTATCGATATTACCGATTTTACCGATTAATATACCGATTTTACCTATTGAAGTTTTATCATTGTACCAAGGACGTCACAATTGTACCAAGGACGTATTGTGACGTCATAGTGAAGACAATTGCTGAAAAGAGCAAACGTTTGGTAAGTGAGTATTCATTTTTACCCAGGACGAGGAAGAAGTCGGACGTGTTTTTACTGGGCGAAGTTGAGTTTGACCTAAACATGGGAGCTTGCGAGAAGTTCGAGATATTTGATGTGTTGTTGATCGACCAGAGGATCCTGCAGAATTTGTGCGAAAAAAGGACGGTTAGTGTTGTTTGTTTTAATTTTTTTTGACGAAATATGGGGTGGGTTGGGGGGAGGGGGTTGGGGTTGTGTACCGAGAGTCATGTCCCTTTTGATGTACGTTTACATGTATGATTAATACATGGATGTTTGATATGTTCATTTTAAATGTTCATTTTATATGTTCATTTTACGATTCGTGCCAAACCGGAAGTAGTTCATTCGCCATATTGGAGTAATCGTTCCCTGTAAGCCAAACAGGAGAGGTGAAGTATTAATGTGTGTAGCGCTGTTTTAGAAATAAAAAGTTTTTAGTTTCTATAGGTTTTTACCAATTTTAGAAATAAGAACTTTATTTCTGTGCGCTTTTACCAAGTTTGACGAATTTTAGCGAATTTTACCGATTTATCGATATTACCGATTTTACCGATTAATATACCGATTTTACCTATTGAAGTTTTATCATTGTACCAAGGACGTCACAATTGTACCAAGGACGTATTGTGACGTCATAGTGAAGACAATTGCTGAAAAGAGCAAACGTTTGGTAAGTGAGTATTCATTTTTACCCAGGACGAGGAAGAAGTCGGACGTGTTTTTACTGGGCGAAGTTGAGTTTGACCTAAACATGGGAGCTTGCGAGAAGTTCGAGATATTTGATGTGTTGTTGATCGACCAGAGGATCCTGCAGAATTTGTGCGAAAAAAGGACGGTTAGTGTTGTTTGTTTTAATTTTTTTTGACGAAATATGGGGTGGGTTGGGGGGAGGGGGTTGGGGTTGTGTACCGAGAGTCATGTCCCTTTTGATGTACGTTTACATGTATGATTAATACATGGATGTTTGATATGTTCATTTTAAATGTTCATTTTATATGTTCATTTTACGATTCGTGCCAAACCGGAAGTAGTTCATTCGCCATATTGGAGTAATCGTTCCCTGTAAGCCAAACAGGAGAGGTGAAGTATTAATGTGTGTAGCGCTGTTTTAGAAATAAAAAGTTTTTAGTTTCTATAGGTTTTTACCAATTTTAGAAATAAGAACTTTATTTCTGTGCGCTTTTACCAAGTTTGACGAATTTTAGCGAATTTTACCGATTTATCGATATTACCGATTTTACCGATTAATATACCGATTTTACCTATTGAAGTTTTATCATTGTACCAAGGACGTCACAATTGTACCAAGGACGTATTGTGACGTCATAGTGAAGACAATTGCTGAAAAGAGCAAACGTTTGGTAAGTGAGTATTCATTTTTACCCAGGACGAGGAAGAAGTCGGACGTGTTTTTACTGGGCGAAGTTGAGTTTGACCTAAACATGGGAGCTTGCGAGAAGTTCGAGATATTTGATGTGTTGTTGATCGACCAGAGGATCCTGCAGAATTTGTGCGAAAAAAGGACGGTTAGTGTTGTTTGTTTTAATTTTTTTTGACGAAATATGGGGTGGGTTGGGGGGAGGGGGTTGGGGTTGTGTACCGAGAGTCATGTCCCTTTTGATGTACGTTTACATGTATGATTAATACATGGATGTTTGATATGTTCATTTTAAATGTTCATTTTATATGTTCATTTTACGATTCGTGCCAAACCGGAAGTAGTTCATTCGCCATATTGGAGTAATCGTTCCCTGTAAGCCAAACAGGAGAGGTGAAGTATTAATGTGTGTAGCGCTGTTTTAGAAATAAAAAGTTTTTAGTTTCTATAGGTTTTTACCAATTTTAGAAATAAGAACTTTATTTCTGTGCGCTTTTACCAAGTTTGACGAATTTTAGCGAATTTTACCGATTTATCGATATTACCGATTTTACCGATTAATATACCGATTTTACCTATTGAAGTTTTATCATTGTACCAAGGACGTCACAATTGTACCAAGGACGTATTGTGACGTCATAGTGAAGACAATTGCTGAAAAGAGCAAACGTTTGGTAAGTGAGTATTCATTTTTACCCAGGACGAGGAAGAAGTCGGACGTGTTTTTACTGGGCGAAGTTGAGTTTGACCTAAACATGGGAGCTTGCGAGAAGTTCGAGATATTTGATGTGTTGTTGATCGACCAGAGGATCCTGCAGAATTTGTGCGAAAAAAGGACGGTTAGTGTTGTTTGTTTTAATTTTTTTTGACGAAATATGGGGTGGGTTGGGGGGAGGGGGTTGGGGTTGTGTACCGAGAGTCATGTCCCTTTTGATGTACGTTTACATGTATGATTAATACATGGATGTTTGATATGTTCATTTTAAATGTTCATTTTATATGTTCATTTTACGATTCGTGCCAAACCGGAAGTAGTTCATTCGCCATATTGGAGTAATCGTTCCCTGTAAGCCAAACAGGAGAGGTGAAGTATTAATGTGTGTAGCGCTGTTTTAGAAATAAAAAGTTTTTAGTTTCTATAGGTTTTTACCAATTTTAGAAATAAGAACTTTATTTCTGTGCGCTTTTACCAAGTTTGACGAATTTTAGCGAATTTTACCGATTTATCGATATTACCGATTTTACCGATTAATATACCGATTTTACCTATTGAAGTTTTATCATTGTACCAAGGACGTCACAATTGTACCAAGGACGTATTGTGACGTCATAGTGAAGACAATTGCTGAAAAGAGCAAACGTTTGGTAAGTGAGTATTCATTTTTACCCAGGACGAGGAAGAAGTCGGACGTGTTTTTACTGGGCGAAGTTGAGTTTGACCTAAACATGGGAGCTTGCGAGAAGTTCGAGATATTTGATGTGTTGTTGATCGACCAGAGGATCCTGCAGAATTTGTGCGAAAAAAGGACGGTTAGTGTTGTTTGTTTTAATTTTTTTTGACGAAATATGGGGTGGGTTGGGGGGAGGGGGTTGGGGTTGTGTACCGAGAGTCATGTCCCTTTTGATGTACGTTTACATGTATGATTAATACATGGATGTTTGATATGTTCATTTTAAATGTTCATTTTATATGTTCATTTTACGATTCGTGCCAAACCGGAAGTAGTTCATTCGCCATATTGGAGTAATCGTTCCCTGTAAGCCAAACAGGAGAGGTGAAGTATTAATGTGTGTAGCGCTGTTTTAGAAATAAAAAGTTTTTAGTTTCTATAGGTTTTTACCAATTTTAGAAATAAGAACTTTATTTCTGTGCGCTTTTACCAAGTTTGACGAATTTTAGCGAATTTTACCGATTTATCGATATTACCGATTTTACCGATTAATATACCGATTTTACCTATTGAAGTTTTATCATTGTACCAAGGACGTCACAATTGTACCAAGGACGTATTGTGACGTCATAGTGAAGACAATTGCTGAAAAGAGCAAACGTTTGGTAAGTGAGTATTCATTTTTACCCAGGACGAGGAAGAAGTCGGACGTGTTTTTACTGGGCGAAGTTGAGTTTGACCTAAACATGGGAGCTTGCGAGAAGTTCGAGATATTTGATGTGTTGTTGATCGACCAGAGGATCCTGCAGAATTTGTGCGAAAAAAGGACGGTTAGTGTTGTTTGTTTTAATTTTTTTTGACGAAATATGGGGTGGGTTGGGGGGAGGGGGTTGGGGTTGTGTACCGAGAGTCATGTCCCTTTTGATGTACGTTTACATGTATGATTAATACATGGATGTTTGATATGTTCATTTTAAATGTTCATTTTATATGTTCATTTTACGATTCGTGCCAAACCGGAAGTAGTTCATTCGCCATATTGGAGTAATCGTTCCCTGTAAGCCAAACAGGAGAGGTGAAGTATTAATGTGTGTAGCGCTGTTTTAGAAATAAAAAGTTTTTAGTTTCTATAGGTTTTTACCAATTTTAGAAATAAGAACTTTATTTCTGTGCGCTTTTACCAAGTTTGACGAATTTTAGCGAATTTTACCGATTTATCGATATTACCGATTTTACCGATTAATATACCGATTTTACCTATTGAAGTTTTATCATTGTACCAAGGACGTCACAATTGTACCAAGGACGTATTGTGACGTCATAGTGAAGACAATTGCTGAAAAGAGCAAACGTTTGGTAAGTGAGTATTCATTTTTACCCAGGACGAGGAAGAAGTCGGACGTGTTTTTACTGGGCGAAGTTGAGTTTGACCTAAACATGGGAGCTTGCGAGAAGTTCGAGATATTTGATGTGTTGTTGATCGACCAGAGGATCCTGCAGAATTTGTGCGAAAAAAGGACGGTTAGTGTTGTTTGTTTTAATTTTTTTTGACGAAATATGGGGTGGGTTGGGGGGAGGGGGTTGGGGTTGTGTACCGAGAGTCATGTCCCTTTTGATGTACGTTTACATGTATGATTAATACATGGATGTTTGATATGTTCATTTTAAATGTTCATTTTATATGTTCATTTTACGATTCGTGCCAAACCGGAAGTAGTTCATTCGCCATATTGGAGTAATCGTTCCCTGTAAGCCAAACAGGAGAGGTGAAGTATTAATGTGTGTAGCGCTGTTTTAGAAATAAAAAGTTTTTAGTTTCTATAGGTTTTTACCAATTTTAGAAATAAGAACTTTATTTCTGTGCGCTTTTACCAAGTTTGACGAATTTTAGCGAATTTTACCGATTTATCGATATTACCGATTTTACCGATTAATATACCGATTTTACCTATTGAAGTTTTATCATTGTACCAAGGACGTCACAATTGTACCAAGGACGTATTGTGACGTCATAGTGAAGACAATTGCTGAAAAGAGCAAACGTTTGGTAAGTGAGTATTCATTTTTACCCAGGACGAGGAAGAAGTCGGACGTGTTTTTACTGGGCGAAGTTGAGTTTGACCTAAACATGGGAGCTTGCGAGAAGTTCGAGATATTTGATGTGTTGTTGATCGACCAGAGGATCCTGCAGAATTTGTGCGAAAAAAGGACGGTTAGTGTTGTTTGTTTTAATTTTTTTTGACGAAATATGGGGTGGGTTGGGGGGAGGGGGTTGGGGTTGTGTACCGAGAGTCATGTCCCTTTTGATGTACGTTTACATGTATGATTAATACATGGATGTTTGATATGTTCATTTTAAATGTTCATTTTATATGTTCATTTTACGATTCGTGCCAAACCGGAAGTAGTTCATTCGCCATATTGGAGTAATCGTTCCCTGTAAGCCAAACAGGAGAGGTGAAGTATTAATGTGTGTAGCGCTGTTTTAGAAATAAAAAGTTTTTAGTTTCTATAGGTTTTTACCAATTTTAGAAATAAGAACTTTATTTCTGTGCGCTTTTACCAAGTTTGACGAATTTTAGCGAATTTTACCGATTTATCGATATTACCGATTTTACCGATTAATATACCGATTTTACCTATTGAAGTTTTATCATTGTACCAAGGACGTCACAATTGTACCAAGGACGTATTGTGACGTCATAGTGAAGACAATTGCTGAAAAGAGCAAACGTTTGGTAAGTGAGTATTCATTTTCACCCAGGACGAGGAAGAAGTCGGACGTGTTTTTACTGGGCGAAGTTGAGTTTGACCTAAACATGGGAGCTTGCGAGAAGTTCGAGATATTTGATGTGTTGTTGATCGACCAGAGGATCCTGCAGAATTTGTGCGAAAAAAGGACGGTTAGTGTTGTTTGTTTTAATTTTTTTTGACGAAATATGGGGTGGGTTGGGGGGAGGGGGTTGGGGTTGTGTACCGAGAGTCATGTCCCTTTTGATGTACGTTTACATGTATGATTAATACATGGATGTTTGATATGTTCATTTTAAATGTTCATTTTATATGTTCATTTTACGATTCGTGCCAAACCGGAAGTAGTTCATTCGCCATATTGGAGTAATCGTTCCCTGTAAGCCAAACAGGAGAGGTGAAGTATTAATGTGTGTAGCGCTGTTTTAGAAATAAAAAGTTTTTAGTTTCTATAGGTTTTTACCAATTTTAGAAATAAGAACTTTATTTCTGTGCGCTTTTACCAATTTTGACGAATTTTAGCGAATTTTACCGATTTATCGATATTACCGATTTTACCGATTAATATACCGATTTTACCTATTGAAGTTTTATCATTGTACCAAGGACGTCACAATTGTACCAAGGACGTATTGTGACGTCATAGTGAAGACAATTGCTGAAAAGAGCAAACGTTTGGTAAGTGAGTATTCATTTTTACCCAGGACGAGGAAGAAGTCGGACGTGTTTTTACTGGGCGAAGTTGAGTTTGACCTAAACATGGGAGCTTGCGAGAAGTTCGAGATATTTGATGTGTTGTTGATCGACCAGAGGATCCTGCAGAATTTGTGCGAAAAAAGGACGGTTAGTGTTGTTTGTTTTAATTTTTTTTGACGAAATATGGGGTGGGTTGGGGGGAGGGGGTTGGGGTTGTGTACCGAGAGTCATGTCCCTTTTGATGTACGTTTACATGTATGATTAATACATGGATGTTTGATATGTTCATTTTAAATGTTCATTTTATATGTTCATTTTACGATTCGTGCCAAACCGGAAGTAGTTCATTCGCCATATTGGAGTAATCGTTCCCTGTAAGCCAAACAGGAGAGGTGAAGTATTAATGTGTGTAGCGCTGTTTTAGAAATAAAAAGTTTTTAGTTTCTATAGGTTTTTACCAATTTTAGAAATAAGAACTTTATTTCTGTGCGCTTTTACCAAGTTTGACGAATTTTAGCGAATTTTACCGATTTATCGATATTACCGATTTTACCGATTAATATACCGATTTTACCTATTGAAGTTTTATCATTGTACCAAGGACGTCACAATTGTACCAAGGACGTATTGTGACGTCATAGTGAAGACAATTGCTGAAAAGAGCAAACGTTTGGTAAGTGAGTATTCATTTTTACCCAGGACGAGGAAGAAGTCGGACGTGTTTTTACTGGGCGAAGTTGAGTTTGACCTAAACATGGGAGCTTGCGAGAAGTTCGAGATATTTGATGTGTTGTTGATCGACCAGAGGATCCTGCAGAATTTGTGCGAAAAAAGGACGGTTAGTGTTGTTTGTTTTAATTTTTTTTGACGAAATATGGGGTGGGTTGGGGGGAGGGGGTTGGGGTTGTGTACCGAGAGTCATGTCCCTTTTGATGTACGTTTACATGTATGATTAATACATGGATGTTTGATATGTTCATTTTAAATGTTCATTTTATATGTTCATTTTACGATTCGTGCCAAACCGGAAGTAGTTCATTCGCCATATTGGAGTAATCGTTCCCTGTAAGCCAAACAGGAGAGGTGAAGTATTAATGTGTGTAGCGCTGTTTTAGAAATAAAAAGTTTTTAGTTTCTATAGGTTTTTACCAATTTTAGAAATAAGAACTTTATTTCTGTGCGCTTTTACCAAGTTTGACGAATTTTAGCGAATTTTACCGATTTATCGATATTACCGATTTTACCGATTAATATACCGATTTTACCTATTGAAGTTTTATCATTGTACCAAGGACGTCACAATTGTACCAAGGACGTATTGTGACGTCATAGTGAAGACAATTGCTGAAAAGAGCAAACGTTTGGTAAGTGAGTATTCATTTTTACCCAGGACGAGGAAGAAGTCGGACGTGTTTTTACTGGGCGAAGTTGAGTTTGACCTAAACATGGGAGCTTGCGAGAAGTTCGAGATATTTGATGTGTTGTTGATCGACCAGAGGATCCTGCAGAATTTGTGCGAAAAAAGGACGGTTAGTGTTGTTTGTTTTAATTTTTTTTGACGAAATATGGGGTGGGTTGGGGGGAGGGGGTTGGGGTTGTGTACCGAGAGTCATGTCCCTTTTGATGTACGTTTACATGTATGATTAATACATGGATGTTTGATATGTTCATTTTAAATGTTCATTTTATATGTTCATTTTACGATTCGTGCCAAACCGGAAGTAGTTCATTCGCCATATTGGAGTAATCGTTCCCTGTAAGCCAAACAGGAGAGGTGAAGTATTAATGTGTGTAGCGCTGTTTTAGAAATAAAAAGTTTTTAGTTTCTATAGGTTTTTACCAATTTTAGAAATAAGAACTTTATTTCTGTGCGCTTTTACCAATTTTGACGAATTTTAGCGAATTTTACCGATTTATCGATATTACCGATTTTACCGATTAATATACCGATTTTACCTATTGAAGTTTTATCATTGTACCAAGGACGTCACAATTGTACCAAGGACGTATTGTGACGTCATAGTGAAGACAATTGCTGAAAAGAGCAAACGTTTGGTAAGTGAGTATTCATTTTTACCCAGGACGAGGAAGAAGTCGGACGTGTTTTTACTGGGCGAAGTTGAGTTTGACCTAAACATGGGAGCTTGCGAGAAGTTCGAGATATTTGATGTGTTGTTGATCGACCAGAGGATCCTGCAGAATTTGTGCGAAAAAAGGACGGTTAGTGTTGTTTGTTTTAATTTTTTTTGACGAAATATGGGGTGGGTTGGGGGGAGGGGGTTGGGGTTGTGTACCGAGAGTCATGTCCCTTTTGATGTACGTTTACATGTATGATTAATACATGGATGTTTGATATGTTCATTTTAAATGTTCATTTTATATGTTCATTTTACGATTCGTGCCAAACCGGAAGTAGTTCATTCGCCATATTGGAGTAATCGTTCCCTGTAAGCCAAACAGGAGAGGTGAAGTATTAATGTGTGTAGCGCTGTTTTAGAAATAAAAAGTTTTTAGTTTCTATAGGTTTTTACCAATTTTAGAAATAAGAACTTTATTTCTGTGCGCTTTTACCAAGTTTGACGAATTTTAGCGAATTTTACCGATTTATCGATATTACCGATTTTACCGATTAATATACCGATTTTACCTATTGAAGTTTTATCATTGTACCAAGGACGTCACAATTGTACCAAGGACGTATTGTGACGTCATAGTGAAGACAATTGCTGAAAAGAGCAAACGTTTGGTAAGTGAGTATTCATTTTTACCCAGGACGAGGAAGAAGTCGGACGTGTTTTTACTGGGCGAAGTTGAGTTTGACCTAAACATGGGAGCTTGCGAGAAGTTCGAGATATTTGATGTGTTGTTGATCGACCAGAGGATCCTGCAGAATTTGTGCGAAAAAAGGACGGTTAGTGTTGTTTGTTTTAATTTTTTTTGACGAAATATGGGGTGGGTTGGGGGGAGGGGGTTGGGGTTGTGTACCGAGAGTCATGTCCCTTTTGATGTACGTTTACATGTATGATTAATACATGGATGTTTGATATGTTCATTTTAAATGTTCATTTTATATGTTCATTTTACGATTCGTGCCAAACCGGAAGTAGTTCATTCGCCATATTGGAGTAATCGTTCCCTGTAAGCCAAACAGGAGAGGTGAAGTATTAATGTGTGTAGCGCTGTTTTAGAAATAAAAAGTTTTTAGTTTCTATAGGTTTTTACCAATTTTAGAAATAAGAACTTTATTTCTGTGCGCTTTTACCAAGTTTGACGAATTTTAGCGAATTTTACCGATTTATCGATATTACCGATTTTACCGATTAATATACCGATTTTACCTATTGAAGTTTTATCATTGTACCAAGGACGTCACAATTGTACCAAGGACGTATTGTGACGTCATAGTGAAGACAATTGCTGAAAAGAGCAAACGTTTGGTAAGTGAGTATTCATTTTTACCCAGGACGAGGAAGAAGTCGGACGTGTTTTTACTGGGCGAAGTTGAGTTTGACCTAAACATGGGAGCTTGCGAGAAGTTCGAGATATTTGATGTGTTGTTGATCGACCAGAGGATCCTGCAGAATTTGTGCGAAAAAAGGACGGTTAGTGTTGTTTGTTTTAATTTTTTTTGACGAAATATGGGGTGGGTTGGGGGGAGGGGGTTGGGGTTGTGTACCGAGAGTCATGTCCCTTTTGATGTACGTTTACATGTATGATTAATACATGGATGTTTGATATGTTCATTTTAAATGTTCATTTTATATGTTCATTTTACGATTCGTGCCAAACCGGAAGTAGTTCATTCGCCATATTGGAGTAATCGTTCCCTGTAAGCCAAACAGGAGAGGTGAAGTATTAATGTGTGTAGCGCTGTTTTAGAAATAAAAAGTTTTTAGTTTCTATAGGTTTTTACCAATTTTAGAAATAAGAACTTTATTTCTGTGCGCTTTTACCAATTTTGACGAATTTTAGCGAATTTTACCGATTTATCGATATTACCGATTTTACCGATTAATATACCGATTTTACCTATTGAAGTTTTATCATTGTACCAAGGACGTCACAATTGTACCAAGGACGTATTGTGACGTCATAGTGAAGACAATTGCTGAAAAGAGCAAACGTTTGGTAAGTGAGTATTCATTTTTACCCAGGACGAGGAAGAAGTCGGACGTGTTTTTACTGGGCGAAGTTGAGTTTGACCTAAACATGGGAGCTTGCGAGAAGTTCGAGATATTTGATGTGTTGTTGATCGACCAGAGGATCCTGCAGAATTTGTGCGAAAAAAGGACGGTTAGTGTTGTTTGTTTTAATTTTTTTTGACGAAATATGGGGTGGGTTGGGGGGAGGGGGTTGGGGTTGTGTACCGAGAGTCATGTCCCTTTTGATGTACGTTTACATGTATGATTAATACATGGATGTTTGATATGTTCATTTTAAATGTTCATTTTATATGTTCATTTTACGATTCGTGCCAAACCGGAAGTAGTTCATTCGCCATATTGGAGTAATCGTTCCCTGTAAGCCAAACAGGAGAGGTGAAGTATTAATGTGTGTAGCGCTGTTTTAGAAATAAAAAGTTTTTAGTTTCTATAGGTTTTTACCAATTTTAGAAATAAGAACTTTATTTCTGTGCGCTTTTACCAAGTTTGACGAATTTTAGCGAATTTTACCGATTTATCGATATTACCGATTTTACCGATTAATATACCGATTTTACCTATTGAAGTTTTATCATTGTACCAAGGACGTCACAATTGTACCAAGGACGTATTGTGACGTCATAGTGAAGACAATTGCTGAAAAGAGCAAACGTTTGGTAAGTGAGTATTCATTTTTACCCAGGACGAGGAAGAAGTCGGACGTGTTTTTACTGGGCGAAGTTGAGTTTGACCTAAACATGGGAGCTTGCGAGAAGTTCGAGATATTTGATGTGTTGTTGATCGACCAGAGGATCCTGCAGAATTTGTGCGAAAAAAGGACGGTTAGTGTTGTTTGTTTTAATTTTTTTTGACGAAATATGGGGTGGGTTGGGGGGAGGGGGTTGGGGTTGTGTACCGAGAGTCATGTCCCTTTTGATGTACGTTTACATGTATGATTAATACATGGATGTTTGATATGTTCATTTTAAATGTTCATTTTATATGTTCATTTTACGATTCGTGCCAAACCGGAAGTAGTTCATTCGCCATATTGGAGTAATCGTTCCCTGTAAGCCAAACAGGAGAGGTGAAGTATTAATGTGTGTAGCGCTGTTTTAGAAATAAAAAGTTTTTAGTTTCTATAGGTTTTTACCAATTTTAGAAATAAGAACTTTATTTCTGTGCGCTTTTACCAAGTTTGACGAATTTTAGCGAATTTTACCGATTTATCGATATTACCGATTTTACCGATTAATATACCGATTTTACCTATTGAAGTTTTATCATTGTACCAAGGACGTCACAATTGTACCAAGGACGTATTGTGACGTCATAGTGAAGACAATTGCTGAAAAGAGCAAACGTTTGGTAAGTGAGTATTCATTTTTACCCAGGACGAGGAAGAAGTCGGACGTGTTTTTACTGGGCGAAGTTGAGTTTGACCTAAACATGGGAGCTTGCGAGAAGTTCGAGATATTTGATGTGTTGTTGATCGACCAGAGGATCCTGCAGAATTTGTGCGAAAAAAGGACGGTTAGTGTTGTTTGTTTTAATTTTTTTTGACGAAATATGGGGTGGGTTGGGGGGAGGGGGTTGGGGTTGTGTACCGAGAGTCATGTCCCTTTTGATGTACGTTTACATGTATGATTAATACATGGATGTTTGATATGTTCATTTTAAATGTTCATTTTATATGTTCATTTTACGATTCGTGCCAAACCGGAAGTAGTTCATTCGCCATATTGGAGTAATCGTTCCCTGTAAGCCAAACAGGAGAGGTGAAGTATTAATGTGTGTAGCGCTGTTTTAGAAATAAAAAGTTTTTAGTTTCTATAGGTTTTTACCAATTTTAGAAATAAGAACTTTATTTCTGTGCGCTTTTACCAAGTTTGACGAATTTTAGCGAATTTTACCGATTTATCGATATTACCGATTTTACCGATTAATATACCGATTTTACCTATTGAAGTTTTATCATTGTACCAAGGACGTCACAATTGTACCAAGGACGTATTGTGACGTCATAGTGAAGACAATTGCTGAAAAGAGCAAACGTTTGGTAAGTGAGTATTCATTTTTACCCAGGACGAGGAAGAAGTCGGACGTGTTTTTACTGGGCGAAGTTGAGTTTGACCTAAACATGGGAGCTTGCGAGAAGTTCGAGATATTTGATGTGTTGTTGATCGACCAGAGGATCCTGCAGAATTTGTGCGAAAAAAGGACGGTTAGTGTTGTTTGTTTTAATTTTTTTTGACGAAATATGGGGTGGGTTGGGGGGAGGGGGTTGGGGTTGTGTACCGAGAGTCATGTCCCTTTTGATGTACGTTTACATGTATGATTAATACATGGATGTTTGATATGTTCATTTTAAATGTTCATTTTATATGTTCATTTTACGATTCGTGCCAAACCGGAAGTAGTTCATTCGCCATATTGGAGTAATCGTTCCCTGTAAGCCAAACAGGAGAGGTGAAGTATTAATGTGTGTAGCGCTGTTTTAGAAATAAAAAGTTTTTAGTTTCTATAGGTTTTTACCAATTTTAGAAATAAGAACTTTATTTCTGTGCGCTTTTACCAAGTTTGACGAATTTTAGCGAATTTTACCGATTTATCGATATTACCGATTTTACCGATTAATATACCGATTTTACCTATTGAAGTTTTATCATTGTACCAAGGACGTCACAATTGTACCAAGGACGTATTGTGACGTCATAGTGAAGACAATTGCTGAAAAGAGCAAACGTTTGGTAAGTGAGTATTCATTTTTACCCAGGACGAGGAAGAAGTCGGACGTGTTTTTACTGGGCGAAGTTGAGTTTGACCTAAACATGGGAGCTTGCGAGAAGTTCGAGATATTTGATGTGTTGTTGATCGACCAGAGGATCCTGCAGAATTTGTGCGAAAAAAGGACGGTTAGTGTTGTTTGTTTTAATTTTTTTTGACGAAATATGGGGTGGGTTGGGGGGAGGGGGTTGGGGTTGTGTACCGAGAGTCATGTCCCTTTTGATGTACGTTTACATGTATGATTAATACATGGATGTTTGATATGTTCATTTTAAATGTTCATTTTATATGTTCATTTTACGATTCGTGCCAAACCGGAAGTAGTTCATTCGCCATATTGGAGTAATCGTTCCCTGTAAGCCAAACAGGAGAGGTGAAGTATTAATGTGTGTAGCGCTGTTTTAGAAATAAAAAGTTTTTAGTTTCTATAGGTTTTTACCAATTTTAGAAATAAGAACTTTATTTCTGTGCGCTTTTACCAAGTTTGACGAATTTTAGCGAATTTTACCGATTTATCGATATTACCGATTTTACCGATTAATATACCGATTTTACCTATTGAAGTTTTATCATTGTACCAAGGACGTCACAATTGTACCAAGGACGTATTGTGACGTCATAGTGAAGACAATTGCTGAAAAGAGCAAACGTTTGGTAAGTGAGTATTCATTTTTACCCAGGACGAGGAAGAAGTCGGACGTGTTTTTACTGGGCGAAGTTGAGTTTGACCTAAACATGGGAGCTTGCGAGAAGTTCGAGATATTTGATGTGTTGTTGATCGACCAGAGGATCCTGCAGAATTTGTGCGAAAAAAGGACGGTTAGTGTTGTTTGTTTTAATTTTTTTTGACGAAATATGGGGTGGGTTGGGGGGAGGGGGTTGGGGTTGTGTACCGAGAGTCATGTCCCTTTTGATGTACGTTTACATGTATGATTAATACATGGATGTTTGATATGTTCATTTTAAATGTTCATTTTATATGTTCATTTTACGATTCGTGCCAAACCGGAAGTAGTTCATTCGCCATATTGGAGTAATCGTTCCCTGTAAGCCAAACAGGAGAGGTGAAGTATTAATGTGTGTAGCGCTGTTTTAGAAATAAAAAGTTTTTAGTTTCTATAGGTTTTTACCAATTTTAGAAATAAGAACTTTATTTCTGTGCGCTTTTACCAAGTTTGACGAATTTTAGCGAATTTTACCGATTTATCGATATTACCGATTTTACCGATTAATATACCGATTTTACCTATTGAAGTTTTATCATTGTACCAAGGACGTCACAATTGTACCAAGGACGTATTGTGACGTCATAGTGAAGACAATTGCTGAAAAGAGCAAACGTTTGGTAAGTGAGTATTCATTTTTACCCAGGACGAGGAAGAAGTCGGACGTGTTTTTACTGGGCGAAGTTGAGTTTGACCTAAACATGGGAGCTTGCGAGAAGTTCGAGATATTTGATGTGTTGTTGATCGACCAGAGGATCCTGCAGAATTTGTGCGAAAAAAGGACGGTTAGTGTTGTTTGTTTTAATTTTTTTTGACGAAATATGGGGTGGGTTGGGGGGAGGGGTTGGGGTTGTGTACCGAGAGTCATGTCCCTTTTGATGTACGTTTACATGTATGATTAATACATGGATGTTTGATATGTTCATTTTAAATGTTCATTTTATATGTTCATTTTACGATTCGTGCCAAACCGGAAGTAGTTCATTCGCCATATTGGAGTAATCGTTCCCTGTAAGCCAAACAGGAGAGGTGAAGTATTAATGTGTGTAGCGCTGTTTTAGAAATAAAAAGTTTTTAGTTTCTATAGGTTTTTACCAATTTTAGAAATAAGAACTTTATTTCTGTGCGCTTTTACCAAGTTTGACGAATTTTAGCGAATTTTACCGATTTATCGATATTACCGATTTTACCGATTAATATACCGATTTTACCTATTGAAGTTTTATCATTGTACCAAGGACGTCACAATTGTACCAAGGACGTATTGTGACGTCATAGTGAAGACAATTGCTGAAAAGAGCAAACGTTTGGTAAGTGAGTATTCATTTTTACCCAGGACGAGGAAGAAGTCGGACGTGTTTTTACTGGGCGAAGTTGAGTTTGACCTAAACATGGGAGCTTGCGAGAAGTTCGAGATATTTGATGTGTTGTTGATCGACCAGAGGATCCTGCAGAATTTGTGCGAAAAAAGGACGGTTAGTGTTGTTTGTTTTAATTTTTTTTGACGAAATATGGGGTGGGTTGGGGGGAGGGGGTTGGGGTTGTGTACCGAGAGTCATGTCCCTTTTGATGTACGTTTACATGTATGATTAATACATGGATGTTTGATATGTTCATTTTAAATGTTCATTTTATATGTTCATTTTACGATTCGTGCCAAACCGGAAGTAGTTCATTCGCCATATTGGAGTAATCGTTCCCTGTAAGCCAAACAGGAGAGGTGAAGTATTAATGTGTGTAGCGCTGTTTTAGAAATAAAAAGTTTTTAGTTTCTATAGGTTTTTACCAATTTTAGAAATAAGAACTTTATTTCTGTGCGCTTTTACCAAGTTTGACGAATTTTAGCGAATTTTACCGATTTATCGATATTACCGATTTTACCGATTAATATACCGATTTTACCTATTGAAGTTTTATCATTGTACCAAGGACGTCACAATTGTACCAAGGACGTATTGTGACGTCATAGTGAAGACAATTGCTGAAAAGAGCAAACGTTTGGTAAGTGAGTATTCATTTTTACCCAGGACGAGGAAGAAGTCGGACGTGTTTTTACTGGGCGAAGTTGAGTTTGACCTAAACATGGGAGCTTGCGAGAAGTTCGAGATATTTGATGTGTTGTTGATCGACCAGAGGATCCTGCAGAATTTGTGCGAAAAAAGGACGGTTAGTGTTGTTTGTTTTAATTTTTTTTGACGAAATATGGGGTGGGTTGGGGGGAGGGGGTTGGGGTTGTGTACCGAGAGTCATGTCCCTTTTGATGTACGTTTACATGTATGATTAATACATGGATGTTTGATATGTTCATTTTAAATGTTCATTTTATATGTTCATTTTACGATTCGTGCCAAACCGGAAGTAGTTCATTCGCCATATTGGAGTAATCGTTCCCTGTAAGCCAAACAGGAGAGGTGAAGTATTAATGTGTGTAGCGCTGTTTTAGAAATAAAAAGTTTTTAGTTTCTATAGGTTTTTACCAATTTTAGAAATAAGAACTTTATTTCTGTGCGCTTTTACCAAGTTTGACGAATTTTAGCGAATTTTACCGATTTATCGATATTACCGATTTTACCGATTAATATACCGATTTTACCTATTGAAGTTTTATCATTGTACCAAGGACGTCACAATTGTACCAAGGACGTATTGTGACGTCATAGTGAAGACAATTGCTGAAAAGAGCAAACGTTTGGTAAGTGAGTATTCATTTTTACCCAGGACGAGGAAGAAGTCGGACGTGTTTTTACTGGGCGAAGTTGAGTTTGACCTAAACATGGGAGCTTGCGAGAAGTTCGAGATATTTGATGTGTTGTTGATCGACCAGAGGATCCTGCAGAATTTGTGCGAAAAAAGGACGGTTAGTGTTGTTTGTTTTAATTTTTTTTGACGAAATATGGGGTGGGTTGGGGGGAGGGGGTTGGGGTTGTGTACCGAGAGTCATGTCCCTTTTGATGTACGTTTACATGTATGATTAATACATGGATGTTTGATATGTTCATTTTAAATGTTCATTTTATATGTTCATTTTACGATTCGTGCCAAACCGGAAGTAGTTCATTCGCCATATTGGAGTAATCGTTCCCTGTAAGCCAAACAGGAGAGGTGAAGTATTAATGTGTGTAGCGCTGTTTTAGAAATAAAAAGTTTTTAGTTTCTATAGGTTTTTACCAATTTTAGAAATAAGAACTTTATTTCTGTGCGCTTTTACCAAGTTTGACGAATTTTAGCGAATTTTACCGATTTATCGATATTACCGATTTTACCGATTAATATACCGATTTTACCTATTGAAGTTTTATCATTGTACCAAGGACGTCACAATTGTACCAAGGACGTATTGTGACGTCATAGTGAAGACAATTGCTGAAAAGAGCAAACGTTTGGTAAGTGAGTATTCATTTTTACCCAGGACGAGGAAGAAGTCGGACGTGTTTTTACTGGGCGAAGTTGAGTTTGACCTAAACATGGGAGCTTGCGAGAAGTTCGAGATATTTGATGTGTTGTTGATCGACCAGAGGATCCTGCAGAATTTGTGCGAAAAAAGGACGGTTAGTGTTGTTTGTTTTAATTTTTTTTGACGAAATATGGGGTGGGTTGGGGGGAGGGGGTTGGGGTTGTGTACCGAGAGTCATGTCCCTTTTGATGTACGTTTACATGTATGATTAATACATGGATGTTTGATATGTTCATTTTAAATGTTCATTTTATATGTTCATTTTACGATTCGTGCCAAACCGGAAGTAGTTCATTCGCCATATTGGAGTAATCGTTCCCTGTAAGCCAAACAGGAGAGGTGAAGTATTAATGTGTGTAGCGCTGTTTTAGAAATAAAAAGTTTTTAGTTTCTATAGGTTTTTACCAATTTTAGAAATAAGAACTTTATTTCTGTGCGCTTTTACCAAGTTTGACGAATTTTAGCGAATTTTACCGATTTATCGATATTACCGATTTTACCGATTAATATACCGATTTTACCTATTGAAGTTTTATCATTGTACCAAGGACGTCACAATTGTACCAAGGACGTATTGTGACGTCATAGTGAAGACAATTGCTGAAAAGAGCAAACGTTTGGTAAGTGAGTATTCATTTTTACCCAGGACGAGGAAGAAGTCGGACGTGTTTTTACTGGGCGAAGTTGAGTTTGACCTAAACATGGGAGCTTGCGAGAAGTTCGAGATATTTGATGTGTTGTTGATCGACCAGAGGATCCTGCAGAATTTGTGCGAAAAAAGGACGGTTAGTGTTGTTTGTTTTAATTTTTTTTGACGAAATATGGGGTGGGTTGGGGGGAGGGGGTTGGGGTTGTGTACCGAGAGTCATGTCCCTTTTGATGTACGTTTACATGTATGATTAATACATGGATGTTTGATATGTTCATTTTAAATGTTCATTTTATATGTTCATTTTACGATTCGTGCCAAACCGGAAGTAGTTCATTCGCCATATTGGAGTAATCGTTCCCTGTAAGCCAAACAGGAGAGGTGAAGTATTAATGTGTGTAGCGCTGTTTTAGAAATAAAAAGTTTTTAGTTTCTATAGGTTTTTACCAATTTTAGAAATAAGAACTTTATTTCTGTGCGCTTTTACCAAGTTTGACGAATTTTAGCGAATTTTACCGATTTATCGATATTACCGATTTTACCGATTAATATACCGATTTTACCTATTGAAGTTTTATCATTGTACCAAGGACGTCACAATTGTACCAAGGACGTATTGTGACGTCATAGTGAAGACAATTGCTGAAAAGAGCAAACGTTTGGTAAGTGAGTATTCATTTTTACCCAGGACGAGGAAGAAGTCGGACGTGTTTTTACTGGGCGAAGTTGAGTTTGACCTAAACATGGGAGCTTGCGAGAAGTTCGAGATATTTGATGTGTTGTTGATCGACCAGAGGATCCTGCAGAATTTGTGCGAAAAAAGGACGGTTAGTGTTGTTTGTTTTAATTTTTTTTGACGAAATATGGGGTGGGTTGGGGGGAGGGGGTTGGGGTTGTGTACCGAGAGTCATGTCCCTTTTGATGTACGTTTACATGTATGATTAATACATGGATGTTTGATATGTTCATTTTAAATGTTCATTTTATATGTTCATTTTACGATTCGTGCCAAACCGGAAGTAGTTCATTCGCCATATTGGAGTAATCGTTCCCTGTAAGCCAAACAGGAGAGGTGAAGTATTAATGTGTGTAGCGCTGTTTTAGAAATAAAAAGTTTTTAGTTTCTATAGGTTTTTACCAATTTTAGAAATAAGAACTTTATTTCTGTGCGCTTTTACCAAGTTTGACGAATTTTAGCGAATTTTACCGATTTATCGATATTACCGATTTTACCGATTAATATACCGATTTTACCTATTGAAGTTTTATCATTGTACCAAGGACGTCACAATTGTACCAAGGACGTATTGTGACGTCATAGTGAAGACAATTGCTGAAAAGAGCAAACGTTTGGTAAGTGAGTATTCATTTTTACCCAGGACGAGGAAGAAGTCGGACGTGTTTTTACTGGGCGAAGTTGAGTTTGACCTAAACATGGGAGCTTGCGAGAAGTTCGAGATATTTGATGTGTTGTTGATCGACCAGAGGATCCTGCAGAATTTGTGCGAAAAAAGGACGGTTAGTGTTGTTTGTTTTAATTTTTTTTGACGAAATATGGGGTGGGTTGGGGGGAGGGGGTTGGGGTTGTGTACCGAGAGTCATGTCCCTTTTGATGTACGTTTACATGTATGATTAATACATGGATGTTTGATATGTTCATTTTAAATGTTCATTTTATATGTTCATTTTACGATTCGTGCCAAACCGGAAGTAGTTCATTCGCCATATTGGAGTAATCGTTCCCTGTAAGCCAAACAGGAGAGGTGAAGTATTAATGTGTGTAGCGCTGTTTTAGAAATAAAAAGTTTTTAGTTTCTATAGGTTTTTACCAATTTTAGAAATAAGAACTTTATTTCTGTGCGCTTTTACCAAGTTTGACGAATTTTAGCGAATTTTACCGATTTATCGATATTACCGATTTTACCGATTAATATACCGATTTTACCTATTGAAGTTTTATCATTGTACCAAGGACGTCACAATTGTACCAAGGACGTATTGTGACGTCATAGTGAAGACAATTGCTGAAAAGAGCAAACGTTTGGTAAGTGAGTATTCATTTTTACCCAGGACGAGGAAGAAGTCGGACGTGTTTTTACTGGGCGAAGTTGAGTTTGACCTAAACATGGGAGCTTGCGAGAAGTTCGAGATATTTGATGTGTTGTTGATCGACCAGAGGATCCTGCAGAATTTGTGCGAAAAAAGGACGGTTAGTGTTGTTTGTTTTAATTTTTTTTGACGAAATATGGGGTGGGTTGGGGGGAGGGGGTTGGGGTTGTGTACCGAGAGTCATGTCCCTTTTGATGTACGTTTACATGTATGATTAATACATGGATGTTTGATATGTTCATTTTAAATGTTCATTTTATATGTTCATTTTACGATTCGTGCCAAACCGGAAGTAGTTCATTCGCCATATTGGAGTAATCGTTCCCTGTAAGCCAAACAGGAGAGGTGAAGTATTAATGTGTGTAGCGCTGTTTTAGAAATAAAAAGTTTTTAGTTTCTATAGGTTTTTACCAATTTTAGAAATAAGAACTTTATTTCTGTGCGCTTTTACCAAGTTTGACGAATTTTAGCGAATTTTACCGATTTATCGATATTACCGATTTTACCGATTAATATACCGATTTTACCTATTGAAGTTTTATCATTGTACCAAGGACGTCACAATTGTACCAAGGACGTATTGTGACGTCATAGTGAAGACAATTGCTGAAAAGAGCAAACGTTTGGTAAGTGAGTATTCATTTTTACCCAGGACGAGGAAGAAGTCGGACGTGTTTTTACTGGGCGAAGTTGAGTTTGACCTAAACATGGGAGCTTGCGAGAAGTTCGAGATATTTGATGTGTTGTTGATCGACCAGAGGATCCTGCAGAATTTGTGCGAAAAAAGGACGGTTAGTGTTGTTTGTTTTAATTTTTTTTGACGAAATATGGGGTGGGTTGGGGGGAGGGGGTTGGGGTTGTGTACCGAGAGTCATGTCCCTTTTGATGTACGTTTACATGTATGATTAATACATGGATGTTTGATATGTTCATTTTAAATGTTCATTTTATATGTTCATTTTACGATTCGTGCCAAACCGGAAGTAGTTCATTCGCCATATTGGAGTAATCGTTCCCTGTAAGCCAAACAGGAGAGGTGAAGTATTAATGTGTGTAGCGCTGTTTTAGAAATAAAAAGTTTTTAGTTTCTATAGGTTTTTACCAATTTTAGAAATAAGAACTTTATTTCTGTGCGCTTTTACCAAGTTTGACGAATTTTAGCGAATTTTACCGATTTATCGATATTACCGATTTTACCGATTAATATACCGATTTTACCTATTGAAGTTTTATCATTGTACCAAGGACGTCACAATTGTACCAAGGACGTATTGTGACGTCATAGTGAAGACAATTGCTGAAAAGAGCAAACGTTTGGTAAGTGAGTATTCATTTTTACCCAGGACGAGGAAGAAGTCGGACGTGTTTTTACTGGGCGAAGTTGAGTTTGACCTAAACATGGGAGCTTGCGAGAAGTTCGAGATATTTGATGTGTTGTTGATCGACCAGAGGATCCTGCAGAATTTGTGCGAAAAAAGGACGGTTAGTGTTGTTTGTTTTAATTTTTTTTTGACGAAATATGGGGTGGGTTGGGGGGAGGGGGTTGGGGTTGTGTACCGAGAGTCATGTCCCTTTTGATGTACGTTTACATGTATGATTAATACATGGATGTTTGATATGTTCATTTTAAATGTTCATTTTATATGTTCATTTTACGATTCGTGCCAAACCGGAAGTAGTTCATTCGCCATATTGGAGTAATCGTTCCCTGTAAGCCAAACAGGAGAGGTGAAGTATTAATGTGTGTAGCGCTGTTTTAGAAATAAAAAGTTTTTAGTTTCTATAGGTTTTTACCAATTTTAGAAATAAGAACTTTATTTCTGTGCGCTTTTACCAAGTTTGACGAATTTTAGCGAATTTTACCGATTTATCGATATTACCGATTTTACCGATTAATATACCGATTTTACCTATTGAAGTTTTATCATTGTACCAAGGACGTCACAATTGTACCAAGGACGTATTGTGACGTCATAGTGAAGACAATTGCTGAAAAGAGCAAACGTTTGGTAAGTGAGTATTCATTTTTACCCAGGACGAGGAAGAAGTCGGACGTGTTTTTACTGGGCGAAGTTGAGTTTGACCTAAACATGGGAGCTTGCGAGAAGTTCGAGATATTTGATGTGTTGTTGATCGACCAGAGGATCCTGCAGAATTTGTGCGAAAAAAGGACGGTTAGTGTTGTTTGTTTTAATTTTTTTTGACGAAATATGGGGTGGGTTGGGGGGAGGGGGTTGGGGTTGTGTACCGAGAGTCATGTCCCTTTTGATGTACGTTTACATGTATGATTAATACATGGATGTTTGATATGTTCATTTTAAATGTTCATTTTATATGTTCATTTTACGATTCGTGCCAAACCGGAAGTAGTTCATTCGCCATATTGGAGTAATCGTTCCCTGTAAGCCAAACAGGAGAGGTGAAGTATTAATGTGTGTAGCGCTGTTTTAGAAATAAAAAGTTTTTAGTTTCTATAGGTTTTTACCAATTTTAGAAATAAGAACTTTATTTCTGTGCGCTTTTACCAAGTTTGACGAATTTTAGCGAATTTTACCGATTTATCGATATTACCGATTTTACCGATTAATATACCGATTTTACCTATTGAAGTTTTATCATTGTACCAAGGACGTCACAATTGTACCAAGGACGTATTGTGACGTCATAGTGAAGACAATTGCTGAAAAGAGCAAACGTTTGGTAAGTGAGTATTCATTTTTACCCAGGACGAGGAAGAAGTCGGACGTGTTTTTACTGGGCGAAGTTGAGTTTGACCTAAACATGGGAGCTTGCGAGAAGTTCGAGATATTTGATGTGTTGTTGATCGACCAGAGGATCCTGCAGAATTTGTGCGAAAAAAGGACGGTTAGTGTTGTTTGTTTTAATTTTTTTTGACGAAATATGGGGTGGGTTGGGGGGAGGGGGTTGGGGTTGTGTACCGAGAGTCATGTCCCTTTTGATGTACGTTTACATGTATGATTAATACATGGATGTTTGATATGTTCATTTTAAATGTTCATTTTATATGTTCATTTTACGATTCGTGCCAAACCGGAAGTAGTTCATTCGCCATATTGGAGTAATCGTTCCCTGTAAGCCAAACAGGAGAGGTGAAGTATTAATGTGTGTAGCGCTGTTTTAGAAATAAAAAGTTTTTAGTTTCTATAGGTTTTTACCAATTTTAGAAATAAGAACTTTATTTCTGTGCGCTTTTACCAAGTTTGACGAATTTTAGCGAATTTTACCGATTTATCGATATTACCGATTTTACCGATTAATATACCGATTTTACCTATTGAAGTTTTATCATTGTACCAAGGACGTCACAATTGTACCAAGGACGTATTGTGACGTCATAGTGAAGACAATTGCTGAAAAGAGCAAACGTTTGGTAAGTGAGTATTCATTTTTACCCAGGACGAGGAAGAAGTCGGACGTGTTTTTACTGGGCGAAGTTGAGTTTGACCTAAACATGGGAGCTTGCGAGAAGTTCGAGATATTTGACGTGTTGTTGATCGACCAGAGGATCCTGCAGAATTTGTGCGAAAAAAGGACGGTTAGTGTTGTTTGTTTTAATTTTTTTTGACGAAATATGGGGTGGGTTGGGGGGAGGGGGTTGGGGTTGTGTACCGAGAGTCATGTCCCTTTTGATGTACGTTTACATGTATGATTAATACATGGATGTTTGATATGTTCATTTTAAATGTTCATTTTATATGTTCATTTTACGATTCGTGCCAAACCGGAAGTAGTTCATTCGCCATATTGGAGTAATCGTTCCCTGTAAGCCAAACAGGAGAGGTGAAGTATTAATGTGTGTAGCGCTGTTTTAGAAATAAAAAGTTTTTAGTTTCTATAGGTTTTTACCAATTTTAGAAATAAGAACTTTATTTCTGTGCGCTTTTACCAAGTTTGACGAATTTTAGCGAATTTTACCGATTTATCGATATTACCGATTTTACCGATTAATATACCGATTTTACCTATTGAAGTTTTATCATTGTACCAAGGACGTCACAATTGTACCAAGGACGTATTGTGACGTCATAGTGAAGACAATTGCTGAAAAGAGCAAACGTTTGGTAAGTGAGTATTCATTTTTACCCAGGACGAGGAAGAAGTCGGACGTGTTTTTACTGGGCGAAGTTGAGTTTGACCTAAACATGGGAGCTTGCGAGAAGTTCGAGATATTTGATGTGTTGTTGATCGACCAGAGGATCCTGCAGAATTTGTGCGAAAAAAGGACGGTTAGTGTTGTTTGTTTTAATTTTTTTTGACGAAATATGGGGTGGGTTGGGGGGAGGGGGTTGGGGTTGTGTACCGAGAGTCATGTCCCTTTTGATGTACGTTTACATGTATGATTAATACATGGATGTTTGATATGTTCATTTTAAATGTTCATTTTATATGTTCATTTTACGATTCGTGCCAAACCGGAAGTAGTTCATTCGCCATATTGGAGTAATCGTTCCCTGTAAGCCAAACAGGAGAGGTGAAGTATTAATGTGTGTAGCGCTGTTTTAGAAATAAAAAGTTTTTAGTTTCTATAGGTTTTTACCAATTTTAGAAATAAGAACTTTATTTCTGTGCGCTTTTACCAAGTTTGACGAATTTTAGCGAATTTTACCGATTTATCGATATTACCGATTTTACCGATTAATATACCGATTTTACCTATTGAAGTTTTATCATTGTACCAAGGACGTCACAATTGTACCAAGGACGTATTGTGACGTCATAGTGAAGACAATTGCTGAAAAGAGCAAACGTTTGGTAAGTGAGTATTCATTTTTACCCAGGACGAGGAAGAAGTCGGACGTGTTTTTACTGGGCGAAGTTGAGTTTGACCTAAACATGGGAGCTTGCGAGAAGTTCGAGATATTTGATGTGTTGTTGATCGACCAGAGGATCCTGCAGAATTTGTGCGAAAAAAGGACGGTTAGTGTTGTTTGTTTTAATTTTTTTTGACGAAATATGGGGTGGGTTGGGGGGAGGGGGTTGGGGTTGTGTACCGAGAGTCATGTCCCTTTTGATGTACGTTTACATGTATGATTAATACATGGATGTTTGATATGTTCATTTTAAATGTTCATTTTATATGTTCATTTTACGATTCGTGCCAAACCGGAAGTAGTTCATTCGCCATATTGGAGTAATCGTTCCCTGTAAGCCAAACAGGAGAGGTGAAGTATTAATGTGTGTAGCGCTGTTTTAGAAATAAAAAGTTTTTAGTTTCTATAGGTTTTTACCAATTTTAGAAATAAGAACTTTATTTCTGTGCGCTTTTACCAAGTTTGACGAATTTTAGCGAATTTTACCGATTTATCGATATTACCGATTTTACCGATTAATATACCGATTTTACCTATTGAAGTTTTATCATTGTACCAAGGACGTCACAATTGTACCAAGGACGTATTGTGACGTCATAGTGAAGACAATTGCTGAAAAGAGCAAACGTTTGGTAAGTGAGTATTCATTTTTACCCAGGACGAGGAAGAAGTCGGACGTGTTTTTACTGGGCGAAGTTGAGTTTGACCTAAACATGGGAGCTTGCGAGAAGTTCGAGATATTTGATGTGTTGTTGATCGACCAGAGGATCCTGCAGAATTTGTGCGAAAAAAGGACGGTTAGTGTTGTTTGTTTTAATTTTTTTTGACGAAATATGGGGTGGGTTGGGGGGAGGGGGTTGGGGTTGTGTACCGAGAGTCATGTCCCTTTTGATGTACGTTTACATGTATGATTAATACATGGATGTTTGATATGTTCATTTTAAATGTTCATTTTATATGTTCATTTTACGATTCGTGCCAAACCGGAAGTAGTTCATTCGCCATATTGGAGTAATCGTTCCCTGTAAGCCAAACAGGAGAGGTGAAGTATTAATGTGTGTAGCGCTGTTTTAGAAATAAAAAGTTTTTAGTTTCTATAGGTTTTTACCAATTTTAGAAATAAGAACTTTATTTCTGTGCGCTTTTACCAAGTTTGACGAATTTTAGCGAATTTTACCGATTTATCGATATTACCGATTTTACCGATTAATATACCGATTTTACCTATTGAAGTTTTATCATTGTACCAAGGACGTCACAATTGTACCAAGGACGTATTGTGACGTCATAGTGAAGACAATTGCTGAAAAGAGCAAACGTTTGGTAAGTGAGTATTCATTTTTACCCAGGACGAGGAAGAAGTCGGACGTGTTTTTACTGGGCGAAGTTGAGTTTGACCTAAACATGGGAGCTTGCGAGAAGTTCGAGATATTTGATGTGTTGTTGATCGACCAGAGGATCCTGCAGAATTTGTGCGAAAAAAGGACGGTTAGTGTTGTTTGTTTTAATTTTTTTTGACGAAATATGGGGTGGGTTGGGGGGAGGGGGTTGGGGTTGTGTACCGAGAGTCATGTCCCTTTTGATGTACGTTTACATGTATGATTAATACATGGATGTTTGATATGTTCATTTTAAATGTTCATTTTATATGTTCATTTTACGATTCGTGCCAAACCGGAAGTAGTTCATTCGCCATATTGGAGTAATCGTTCCCTGTAAGCCAAACAGGAGAGGTGAAGTATTAATGTGTGTAGCGCTGTTTTAGAAATAAAAAGTTTTTAGTTTCTATAGGTTTTTACCAATTTTAGAAATAAGAACTTTATTTCTGTGCGCTTTTACCAAGTTTGACGAATTTTAGCGAATTTTACCGATTTATCGATATTACCGATTTTACCGATTAATATACCGATTTTACCTATTGAAGTTTTATCATTGTACCAAGGACGTCACAATTGTACCAAGGACGTATTGTGACGTCATAGTGAAGACAATTGCTGAAAAGAGCAAACGTTTGGTAAGTGAGTATTCATTTTTACCCAGGACGAGGAAGAAGTCGGACGTGTTTTTACTGGGCGAAGTTGAGTTTGACCTAAACATGGGAGCTTGCGAGAAGTTCGAGATATTTGATGTGTTGTTGATCGACCAGAGGATCCTGCAGAATTTGTGCGAAAAAAGGACGGTTAGTGTTGTTTGTTTTAATTTTTTTTGACGAAATATGGGGTGGGTTGGGGGGAGGGGGTTGGGGTTGTGTACCGAGAGTCATGTCCCTTTTGATGTACGTTTACATGTATGATTAATACATGGATGTTTGATATGTTCATTTTAAATGTTCATTTTATATGTTCATTTTACGATTCGTGCCAAACCGGAAGTAGTTCATTCGCCATATTGGAGTAATCGTTCCCTGTAAGCCAAACAGGAGAGGTGAAGTATTAATGTGTGTAGCGCTGTTTTAGAAATAAAAAGTTTTTAGTTTCTATAGGTTTTTACCAATTTTAGAAATAAGAACTTTATTTCTGTGCGCTTTTACCAAGTTTGACGAATTTTAGCGAATTTTACCGATTTATCGATATTACCGATTTTACCGATTAATATACCGATTTTACCTATTGAAGTTTTATCATTGTACCAAGGACGTCACAATTGTACCAAGGACGTATTGTGACGTCATAGTGAAGACAATTGCTGAAAAGAGCAAACGTTTGGTAAGTGAGTATTCATTTTTACCCAGGACGAGGAAGAAGTCGGACGTGTTTTTACTGGGCGAAGTTGAGTTTGACCTAAACATGGGAGCTTGCGAGAAGTTCGAGATATTTGATGTGTTGTTGATCGACCAGAGGATCCTGCAGAATTTGTGCGAAAAAAGGACGGTTAGTGTTGTTTGTTTTAATTTTTTTTGACGAAATATGGGGTGGGTTGGGGGGAGGGGGTTGGGGTTGTGTACCGAGAGTCATGTCCCTTTTGATGTACGTTTACATGTATGATTAATACATGGATGTTTGATATGTTCATTTTAAATGTTCATTTTATATGTTCATTTTACGATTCGTGCCAAACCGGAAGTAGTTCATTCGCCATATTGGAGTAATCGTTCCCTGTAAGCCAAACAGGAGAGGTGAAGTATTAATGTGTGTAGCGCTGTTTTAGAAATAAAAAGTTTTTAGTTTCTATAGGTTTTTACCAATTTTAGAAATAAGAACTTTATTTCTGTGCGCTTTTACCAAGTTTGACGAATTTTAGCGAATTTTACCGATTTATCGATATTACCGATTTTACCGATTAATATACCGATTTTACCTATTGAAGTTTTATCATTGTACCAAGGACGTCACAATTGTACCAAGGACGTATTGTGACGTCATAGTGAAGACAATTGCTGAAAAGAGCAAACGTTTGGTAAGTGAGTATTCATTTTTACCCAGGACGAGGAAGAAGTCGGACGTGTTTTTACTGGGCGAAGTTGAGTTTGACCTAAACATGGGAGCTTGCGAGAAGTTCGAGATATTTGATGTGTTGTTGATCGACCAGAGGATCCTGCAGAATTTGTGCGAAAAAAGGACGGTTAGTGTTGTTTGTTTTAATTTTTTTTGACGAAATATGGGGTGGGTTGGGGGGAGGGGGTTGGGGTTGTGTACCGAGAGTCATGTCCCTTTTGATGTACGTTTACATGTATGATTAATACATGGATGTTTGATATGTTCATTTTAAATGTTCATTTTATATGTTCATTTTACGATTCGTGCCAAACCGGAAGTAGTTCATTCGCCATATTGGAGTAATCGTTCCCTGTAAGCCAAACAGGAGAGGTGAAGTATTAATGTGTGTAGCGCTGTTTTAGAAATAAAAAGTTTTTAGTTTCTATAGGTTTTTACCAATTTTAGAAATAAGAACTTTATTTCTGTGCGCTTTTACCAAGTTTGACGAATTTTAGCGAATTTTACCGATTTATCGATATTACCGATTTTACCGATTAATATACCGATTTTACCTATTGAAGTTTTATCATTGTACCAAGGACGTCACAATTGTACCAAGGACGTATTGTGACGTCATAGTGAAGACAATTGCTGAAAAGAGCAAACGTTTGGTAAGTGAGTATTCATTTTTACCCAGGACGAGGAAGAAGTCGGACGTGTTTTTACTGGGCGAAGTTGAGTTTGACCTAAACATGGGAGCTTGCGAGAAGTTCGAGATATTTGATGTGTTGTTGATCGACCAGAGGATCCTGCAGAATTTGTGCGAAAAAAGGACGGTTAGTGTTGTTTGTTTTAATTTTTTTTGACGAAATATGGGGTGGGTTGGGGGGAGGGGGTTGGGGTTGTGTACCGAGAGTCATGTCCCTTTTGATGTACGTTTACATGTATGATTAATACATGGATGTTTGATATGTTCATTTTAAATGTTCATTTTATATGTTCATTTTACGATTCGTGCCAAACCGGAAGTAGTTCATTCGCCATATTGGAGTAATCGTTCCCTGTAAGCCAAACAGGAGAGGTGAAGTATTAATGTGTGTAGCGCTGTTTTAGAAATAAAAAGTTTTTAGTTTCTATAGGTTTTTACCAATTTTAGAAATAAGAACTTTATTTCTGTGCGCTTTTACCAAGTTTGACGAATTTTAGCGAATTTTACCGATTTATCGATATTACCGATTTTACCGATTAATATACCGATTTTACCTATTGAAGTTTTATCATTGTACCAAGGACGTCACAATTGTACCAAGGACGTATTGTGACGTCATAGTGAAGACAATTGCTGAAAAGAGCAAACGTTTGGTAAGTGAGTATTCATTTTTACCCAGGACGAGGAAGAAGTCGGACGTGTTTTTACTGGGCGAAGTTGAGTTTGACCTAAACATGGGAGCTTGCGAGAAGTTCGAGATATTTGATGTGTTGTTGATCGACCAGAGGATCCTGCAGAATTTGTGCGAAAAAAGGACGGTTAGTGTTGTTTGTTTTAATTTTTTTTGACGAAATATGGGGTGGGTTGGGGGGAGGGGGTTGGGGTTGTGTACCGAGAGTCATGTCCCTTTTGATGTACGTTTACATGTATGATTAATACATGGATGTTTGATATGTTCATTTTAAATGTTCATTTTATATGTTCATTTTACGATTCGTGCCAAACCGGAAGTAGTTCATTCGCCATATTGGAGTAATCGTTCCCTGTAAGCCAAACAGGAGAGGTGAAGTATTAATGTGTGTAGCGCTGTTTTAGAAATAAAAAGTTTTTAGTTTCTATAGGTTTTTACCAATTTTAGAAATAAGAACTTTATTTCTGTGCGCTTTTACCAAGTTTGACGAATTTTAGCGAATTTTACCGATTTATCGATATTACCGATTTTACCGATTAATATACCGATTTTACCTATTGAAGTTTTATCATTGTACCAAGGACGTCACAATTGTACCAAGGACGTATTGTGACGTCATAGTGAAGACAATTGCTGAAAAGAGCAAACGTTTGGTAAGTGAGTATTCATTTTTACCCAGGACGAGGAAGAAGTCGGACGTGTTTTTACTGGGCGAAGTTGAGTTTGACCTAAACATGGGAGCTTGCGAGAAGTTCGAGATATTTGATGTGTTGTTGATCGACCAGAGGATCCTGCAGAATTTGTGCGAAAAAAGGACGGTTAGTGTTGTTTGTTTTAATTTTTTTTTGACGAAATATGGGGTGGGTTGGGGGGAGGGGGTTGGGGTTGTGTACCGAGAGTCATGTCCCTTTTGATGTACGTTTACATGTATGATTAATACATGGATGTTTGATATGTTCATTTTAAATGTTCATTTTATATGTTCATTTTACGATTCGTGCCAAACCGGAAGTAGTTCATTCGCCATATTGGAGTAATCGTTCCCTGTAAGCCAAACAGGAGAGGTGAAGTATTAATGTGTGTAGCGCTGTTTTAGAAATAAAAAGTTTTTAGTTTCTATAGGTTTTTACCAATTTTAGAAATAAGAACTTTATTTCTGTGCGCTTTTACCAAGTTTGACGAATTTTAGCGAATTTTACCGATTTATCGATATTACCGATTTTACCGATTAATATACCGATTTTACCTATTGAAGTTTTATCATTGTACCAAGGACGTCACAATTGTACCAAGGACGTATTGTGACGTCATAGTGAAGACAATTGCTGAAAAGAGCAAACGTTTGGTAAGTGAGTATTCATTTTTACCCAGGACGAGGAAGAAGTCGGACGTGTTTTTACTGGGCGAAGTTGAGTTTGACCTAAACATGGGAGCTTGCGAGAAGTTCGAGATATTTGATGTGTTGTTGATCGACCAGAGGATCCTGCAGAATTTGTGCGAAAAAAGGACGGTTAGTGTTGTTTGTTTTAATTTTTTTTTGACGAAATATGGGGTGGGTTGGGGGGAGGGGGTTGGGGTTGTGTACCGAGAGTCATGTCCCTTTTGATGTACGTTTACATGTATGATTAATACATGGATGTTTGATATGTTCATTTTAAATGTTCATTTTATATGTTCATTTTACGATTCGTGCCAAACCGGAAGTAGTTCATTCGCCATATTGGAGTAATCGTTCCCTGTAAGCCAAACAGGAGAGGTGAAGTATTAATGTGTGTAGCGCTGTTTTAGAAATAAAAAGTTTTTAGTTTCTATAGGTTTTTACCAATTTTAGAAATAAGAACTTTATTTCTGTGCGCTTTTACCAAGTTTGACGAATTTTAGCGAATTTTACCGATTTATCGATATTACCGATTTTACCGATTAATATACCGATTTTACCTATTGAAGTTTTATCATTGTACCAAGGACGTCACAATTGTACCAAGGACGTATTGTGACGTCATAGTGAAGACAATTGCTGAAAAGAGCAAACGTTTGGTAAGTGAGTATTCATTTTTACCCAGGACGAGGAAGAAGTCGGACGTGTTTTTACTGGGCGAAGTTGAGTTTGACCTAAACATGGGAGCTTGCGAGAAGTTCGAGATATTTGATGTGTTGTTGATCGACCAGAGGATCCTGCAGAATTTGTGCGAAAAAAGGACGGTTAGTGTTGTTTGTTTTAATTTTTTTTGACGAAATATGGGGTGGGTTGGGGGGAGGGGGTTGGGGTTGTGTACCGAGAGTCATGTCCCTTTTGATGTACGTTTACATGTATGATTAATACATGGATGTTTGATATGTTCATTTTAAATGTTCATTTTATATGTTCATTTTACGATTCGTGCCAAACCGGAAGTAGTTCATTCGCCATATTGGAGTAATCGTTCCCTGTAAGCCAAACAGGAGAGGTGAAGTATTAATGTGTGTAGCGCTGTTTTAGAAATAAAAAGTTTTTAGTTTCTATAGGTTTTTACCAATTTTAGAAATAAGAACTTTATTTCTGTGCGCTTTTACCAAGTTTGACGAATTTTAGCGAATTTTACCGATTTATCGATATTACCGATTTTACCGATTAATATACCGATTTTACCTATTGAAGTTTTATCATTGTACCAAGGACGTCACAATTGTACCAAGGACGTATTGTGACGTCATAGTGAAGACAATTGCTGAAAAGAGCAAACGTTTGGTAAGTGAGTATTCATTTTTACCCAGGACGAGGAAGAAGTCGGACGTGTTTTTTACTGGGCGAAGTTGAGTTTGACCTAAACATGGGAGCTTGCGAGAAGTTCGAGATATTTGATGTGTTGTTGATCGACCAGAGGATCCTGCAGAATTTGTGCGAAAAAAGGACGGTTAGTGTTGTTTGTTTTAATTTTTTTTGACGAAATATGGGGGTGGGTTGGGGGGAGGGGGTTGGGGTTGTGTACCGAGAGTCATGTCCCTTTTGATGTACGTTTACATGTATGATTAATACATGGATGTTTGATATGTTCATTTTAAATGTTCATTTTATATGTTCATTTTACGATTCGTGCCAAACCGGAAGTAGTTCATTCGCCATATTGGAGTAATCGTTCCCTGTAAGCCAAACAGGAGAGGTGAAGTATTAATGTGTGTAGCGCTGTTTTAGAAATAAAAAGTTTTTAGTTTCTATAGGTTTTTACCAATTTTAGAAATAAGAACTTTATTTCTGTGCGCTTTTACCAAGTTTGACGAATTTTAGCGAATTTTACCGATTTATCGATATTACCGATTTTACCGATTAATATACCGATTTTACCTATTGAAGTTTTATCATTGTACCAAGGACGTCACAATTGTACCAAGGACGTATTGTGACGTCATAGTGAAGACAATTGCTGAAAAGAGCAAACGTTTGGTAAGTGAGTATTCATTTTTACCCAGGACGAGGAAGAAGTCGGACGTGTTTTTACTGGGCGAAGTTGAGTTTGACCTAAACATGGGAGCTTGCGAGAAGTTCGAGATATTTGATGTGTTGTTGATCGACCAGAGGATCCTGCAGAATTTGTGCGAAAAAAGGACGGTTAGTGTTGTTTGTTTTAATTTTTTTTGACGAAATATGGGGTGGGTTGGGGGGAGGGGGTTGGGGTTGTGTACCGAGAGTCATGTCCCTTTTGATGTACGTTTACATGTATGATTAATACATGGATGTTTGATATGTTCATTTTAAATGTTCATTTTATATGTTCATTTTACGATTCGTGCCAAACCGGAAGTAGTTCATTCGCCATATTGGAGTAATCGTTCCCTGTAAGCCAAACAGGAGAGGTGAAGTATTAATGTGTGTAGCGCTGTTTTAGAAATAAAAAGTTTTTAGTTTCTATAGGTTTTTACCAATTTTAGAAATAAGAACTTTATTTCTGTGCGCTTTTACCAAGTTTGACGAATTTTAGCGAATTTTACCGATTTATCGATATTACCGATTTTACCGATTAATATACCGATTTTACCTATTGAAGTTTTATCATTGTACCAAGGACGTCACAATTGTACCAAGGACGTATTGTGACGTCATAGTGAAGACAATTGCTGAAAAGAGCAAACGTTTGGTAAGTGAGTATTCATTTTTACCCAGGACGAGGAAGAAGTCGGACGTGTTTTTACTGGGCGAAGTTGAGTTTGACCTAAACATGGGAGCTTGCGAGAAGTTCGAGATATTTGATGTGTTGTTGATCGACCAGAGGATCCTGCAGAATTTGTGCGAGAAAAAGGACGGTTAGTGTTGTTTGTTTTTAATTTTTTTTGACGAAATATGGGGTGGGTTGGGGGGGGAGGGGGTTGGGGTTGTGTACCGAGAGTCATGTCCCTTTGATGTACGTTTACATGTATGATTAATACATGGATGTTTGATATGTTCATTTTAAATGTTCATTTTATATGTTCATTTTACGATTCGTGCCAAACCGGAAGTTCATTCGCCATATTGGAGTAATCGTTCCCTGTAAGCCAAACAGGAGAGGTGAAGTATTAATGTGTGTAGCGCTGTTTTAGAAATAAAAAGTTTTTAGTTTCTATAGGTTTTTACCAATTTTAGAAATAAGAACTTTATTTCTGTGCGCTTTTACCAAGTTTGACGAATTTTAGCGAATTTTACCGATTTATCGATATTACCGATTTTACCGATTAATATACCGATTTTACCTATTGAAGTTTTATCATTGTACCAAGGACGTCACAATTGTACCAAGGACGTATTGTGACGTCATAGTGAAGACAATTGCTGAAAAGAGCAAACGTTTGGTAAGTGAGTATTCATTTTTACCCAGGACGAGGAAGAAGTCGGACGTGTTTTTACTGGGCGAAGTTGAGTTTGACCTAAACATGGGAGCTTGCGAGAAGTTCGAGATATTTGATGTGTTGTTGATCGACCAGAGGATCCTGCAGAATTTGTGCGAAAAAAGGACGGTTAGTGTTGTTTGTTTTAATTTTTTTTGACGAAATATGGGGTGGGTTGGGGGGAGGGGGTTGGGGTTGTGTACCGAGAGTCATGTCCCTTTTGATGTACGTTTACATGTATGATTAATACATGGATGTTTGATATGTTCATTTTAAATGTTCATTTTATATGTTCATTTTACGATTCGTGCCAAACCGGAAGTAGTTCATTCGCCATATTGGAGTAATCGTTCCCTGTAAGCCAAACAGGAGAGGTGAAGTATTAATGTGTGTAGCGCTGTTTTAGAAATAAAAAGTTTTTAGTTTCTATAGGTTTTTACCAATTTTAGAAATAAGAACTTTATTTCTGTGCGCTTTTACCAAGTTTGACGAATTTTAGCGAATTTTACCGATTTATCGATATTACCGATTTTACCGATTAATATACCGATTTTACCTATTGAAGTTTTATCATTGTACCAAGGACGTCACAATTGTACCAAGGACGTATTGTGACGTCATAGTGAAGACAATTGCTGAAAAGAGCAAACGTTTGGTAAGTGAGTATTCATTTTTACCCAGGACGAGGAAGAAGTCGGACGTGTTTTTACTGGGCGAAGTTGAGTTTGACCTAAACATGGGAGCTTGCGAGAAGTTCGAGATATTTGATGTGTTGTTGATCGACCAGAGGATCCTGCAGAATTTGTGCGAAAAAAGGACGGTTAGTGTTGTTTGTTTTAATTTTTTTTGACGAAATATGGGGTGGGTTGGGGGGAGGGGGTTGGGGTTGTGTACCGAGAGTCATGTCCCTTTTGATGTACGTTTACATGTATGATTAATACATGGATGTTTGATATGTTCATTTTAAATGTTCATTTTATATGTTCATTTTACGATTCGTGCCAAACCGGAAGTAGTTCATTCGCCATATTGGAGTAATCGTTCCCTGTAAGCCAAACAGGAGAGGTGAAGTATTAATGTGTGTAGCGCTGTTTTAGAAATAAAAAGTTTTTAGTTTCTATAGGTTTTTACCAATTTTAGAAATAAGAACTTTATTTCTGTGCGCTTTTACCAAGTTTGACGAATTTTAGCGAATTTTACCGATTTATCGATATTACCGATTTTACCGATTAATATACCGATTTTACCTATTGAAGTTTTATCATTGTACCAAGGACGTCACAATTGTACCAAGGACGTATTGTGACGTCATAGTGAAGACAATTGCTGAAAAGAGCAAACGTTTGGTAAGTGAGTATTCATTTTTACCCAGGACGAGGAAGAAGTCGGACGTGTTTTTACTGGGCGAAGTTGAGTTTGACCTAAACATGGGAGCTTGCGAGAAGTTCGAGATATTTGATGTGTTGTTGATCGACCAGAGGATCCTGCAGAATTTGTGCGAAAAAAGGACGGTTAGTGTTGTTTGTTTTAATTTTTTTTGACGAAATATGGGGTGGGTTGGGGGGAGGGGGTTGGGTTGTGTACCGAGAGTCATGTCCCTTTTGATGTACGTTTACATGTATGATTAATACATGGATGTTTGATATGTTCATTTTAAATGTTCATTTTATATGTTCATTTTACGATTCGTGCCAAACCGGAAGTAGTTCATTCGCCATATTGGAGTAATCGTTCCCTGTAAGCCAAACAGGAGAGGTGAAGTATTAATGTGTGTAGCGCTGTTTTAGAAATAAAAAGTTTTTAGTTTCTATAGGTTTTTACCAATTTTAGAAATAAGAACTTTATTTCTGTGCGCTTTTACCAAGTTTGACGAATTTAGCGAATTTACCGATTTATCGATATTACCGATTTTACCGATTAATATACCGATTTTACCTATTGAAGTTTTATCATTGTACCAAGGACGTCACAATTGTACCAAGGACGTATTGTGACGTCATAGTGAAGACAATTGCTGAAAAGAGCAAACGTTTGGTAAGTGAGTATTCATTTTTACCCAGGACGAGGAAGAAGTCGGACGTGTTTTTACTGGGCGAAGTTGAGTTTGACCTAAACATGGGAGCTTGCGAGAAGTTCGAGATATTTGATGTGTTGTTGATCGACCAGAGGATCCTGCAGAATTTGTGCGAAAAAAGGACGGTTAGTGTTGTTTGTTTTAATTTTTTTTGACGAAATATGGGGTGGGTTGGGGGGAGGGGGTTGGGGTTGTGTACCGAGAGTCATGTCCCTTTTGATGTACGTTTACATGTATGATTAATACATGGATGTTTGATATGTTCATTTTAAATGTTCATTTTATATGTTCATTTTACGATTCGTGCCAAACCGGAAGTAGTTCATTCGCCATATTGGAGTAATCGTTCCCTGTAAGCCAAACAGGAGAGGTGAAGTATTAATGTGTGTAGCGCTGTTTTAGAAATAAAAAGTTTTTAGTTTCTATAGGTTTTTACCAATTTTAGAAATAAGAACTTTATTTCTGTGCGCTTTTACCAAGTTTGACGAATTTTAGCGAATTTTACCGATTTATCGATATTACCGATTTTACCGATTAATATACCGATTTTACCTATTGAAGTTTTATCATTGTACCAAGGACGTCACAATTGTACCAAGGACGTATTGTGACGTCATAGTGAAGACAATTGCTGAAAAGAGCAAACGTTTGGTAAGTGAGTATTCATTTTTACCCAGGACGAGGAAGAAGTCGGACGTGTTTTTACTGGGCGAAGTTGAGTTTGACCTAAACATGGGAGCTTGCGAGAAGTTCGAGATATTTGATGTGTTGTTGATCGACCAGAGGATCCTGCAGAATTTGTGCGAAAAAAGGACGGTTAGTGTTGTTTGTTTTAATTTTTTTTGACGAAATATGGGGTGGGTTGGGGGGGAGGGGGTTGGGGGTTGTGTACCGAGAGTCATGTCCCTTTTGATGTACGTTTACATGTATGATTAATACATGGATGTTTGATATGTTCATTTTAAATGTTCATTTTATATGTTCATTTTACGATTCGTGCCAAACCGGAAGTAGTTCATTCGCCATATTGGAGTAATCGTTCCCTGTAAGCCAAACAGGAGAGGTGAAGTATTAATGTGTGTAGCGCTGTTTTAGAAATAAAAAGTTTTAGTTTCTATAGGTTTTTACCAATTTTAGAAATAAGAACTTTATTTCTGTGCGCTTTTACCAAGTTTGACGAATTTTAGCGAATTTTACCGATTTATCGATATTACCGATTTTACCGATTAATATACCGATTTTACCTATTGAAGTTTTATCATTGTACCAAGGACGTCACAATTGTACCAAGGACGTATTGTGACGTCATAGTGAAGACAATTGCTGAAAAGAGCAAACGTTTGGTAAGTGAGTATTCATTTTTACCCAGGACGAGGAAGAAGTCGGACGTGTTTTTACTGGGCGAAGTTGAGTTTGACCTAAACATGGGAGCTTGCGAGAAGTTCGAGATATTTGATGTGTTGTTGATCGACCAGAGGATCCTGCAGAATTTGTGCGAAAAAAGGACGGTTAGTGTTGTTTGTTTTAATTTTTTTTTGACGAAATATGGGGTGGGTTGGGGGGAGGGGGTTGGGGTTGTGTACCGAGAGTCATGTCCCTTTTGATGTACGTTTACATGTATGATTAATACATGGATGTTTGATATGTTCATTTTAAATGTTCATTTTATATGTTCATTTTACGATTCGTGCCAAACCGGAAGTAGTTCATTCGCCATATTGGAGTAATCGTTCCCTGTAAGCCAAACAGGAGAGGTGAAGTATTAATGTGTGTAGCGCTGTTTTAGAAATAAAAAGTTTTTAGTTTCTATAGGTTTTTACCAATTTTAGAAATAAGAACTTTATTTCTGTGCGCTTTTACCAAGTTTGACGAATTTTAGCGAATTTTACCGATTTATCGATATTACCGATTTTACCGATTAATATACCGATTTTACCTATTGAAGTTTTATCATTGTACCAAGGACGTCACAATTGTACCAAGGACGTATTGTGACGTCATAGTGAAGACAATTGCTGAAAAGAGCAAACGTTTGGTAAGTGAGTATTCATTTTTACCCAGGACGAGGAAGAAGTCGGACGTGTTTTTACTGGGCGAAGTTGAGTTTGACCTAAACATGGGAGCTTGCGAGAAGTTCGAGATATTTGATGTGTTGTTGATCGACCAGAGGATCCTGCAGAATTTGTGCGAAAAAAGGACGGTTAGTGTTGTTTGTTTTAATTTTTTTTTGACGAAATATGGGGTGGGTTGGGGGGAGGG